>CM044431.1:143846063-143856197 GCA_024363595.1 Xenopus borealis
ATATATATATATATATATATATATATATATATAAACCTTAAAAAAATAGGTATATATACAGAACTACTCACACTACTGTACCTTATATACTGCTGTGTTGCAGCTGAAATATTTACTAGGGTAAGCAAGAAAGGGCATTTTTAGGTGGTTTAGAACAGGGCCAGACAAGAGTCCTGCTAGGGGGGTTAGTCTAAGCTGGGTCTTGACAGCTTTCAAATAGTGGGGGTACCCTGAGAGGTAGAATTGGGAGAAGCCAAACAGGCTATGGGATCCCATGATTCCTTATAGCATTGACTTTGGCTTTTATCTCCCATAATTAATAAAAGGCACTAGAACCAGTAACCAATAGTACTAGTATTACAAATAAACAACTATTTTTTAAGTCTTTCAATCGAATAATTGGGGTACTTTACTATAATGGTATAGTTGACTGACATTTCTTGAAAAATGTGTTAGATATTATGCACAATAAGGAGAGGAGTATGGAGATTAAAAGGGTTTATCAAAACAAAATCAAAAGGATTTACTTGCATTTTAGCTAATATACATTTGTTCCATTAAAAAAATATTTTTACTTTTATAGAGGATTGTTAAAGACTAACACTCACCTCTTGTGTGGAATGTGTTGCAAAAATCCCTTTCAAATGGCAGCAAAAGTTTTCTATTTCTTTACAAAGGTTAATTAAGACAAAGTGATATATAGTCAAGTCCTCAAATGACCCTGGTGCATACACAGTATTTGTGTGTATACATATACTATATGATCTTGAGATCACTATAGCCTGGGATAATATATTTATTCAAGAAGTTGTACAAGCTGCCATCGTAACATTGACAAGAATGGTATTCAACAATCTTGCTGTCCTCAAGTACCTCCATACCACTGACTGGGCTTCTGGGATTTCTCTCATTTCTTTGTCATGATTACAACCCATTACAAAAAGAGTCTGTTATTCTAAATATTCATATAATGGGCCAGATTCAGTTCAATGGAAAAATGTTTTCTCATGTTTTATCACATGAAAACTCATGGACAAGATTCAATTCGAGGAGAATTTTTTTTTCTCCAAATTCACTTTTTTCTCATGGACATTAGTTGAGTTTTCAAGTGATAAAAAGTGAAAAGTTTTTATGAATTGAATTTCATCTCAAATTGAATCTCATCCATGAGTTTTCTAACTGAATTGAATCTAGCCCAATATATTGGATTATTTTGTCTTTTTTATAGTGAAAGTCTACCCAAAGTGTTTTTGCTCCACTCCCTTTCTTGTATGCATATATGTTTTATTACACCCTCCTACAAAAGAAGCAAGAGATCTCTTACACTATTTTCATAAACAATGAAAGTGTCTCGGCTTTTAACGGCTGAATTTCAGTATTGCAACATTCCTTTGCTTTTTTTGTTCTTGCTCAGTCTTACTAGGTTTCTTATTTATAAACTTTTTTTATATTTTGATGCTTATCATATTAGGAGAATATTAGTTTTTTTAACACTGACTTCAGCCCTAAATTGGATTCCTCTCCTTGTAAAATGTGAAGAAAAGTAATAACACTGCACGTATCCTTCAACTTACATAACTTTTTTCCCTGTTTTAATTGTTGTTTCAGGTTGGATGGTTACAGGGATATACATTTTGCTCTTATCTGTTGCTCTATTCTTTTATTTTTCCAATTTCATCCTTCACATGATTGCATATAGCTACTAATGCAATGTTTGTTCTCATCGAGTACTCGGTGCAGATGCAATGGTTTTGTTAATAGTCTTTAAATTGCAATCCATCTGTTTGAATTAATTATCTAGTATCTTAAAGGAAATTTTCATGTCCCACTAATTCTGTTCTTACAAGAGCAGATTTAGTGATTTGACAGGGACTTAATAACTTTAGGCCAGGGTTGCAGGACAAGCTTAAACATACTTTGGTTCTATTTAACATGCTATAGTACTGAATGCCTTCTCTTGTAAGGGCAGCTTGAAATTTATTTAGTGTTTGGAGGAAAATTGTTTCTAAATTAAGTTGTGTGAAACCTCTTTTAAAATCCTTAAAGGGGTTATTCACCTTTGAGATAACTTTTAGTATGATGTAGAAAGTGATATTCTGAGACAATTTGCAATAGGTTTTCCTTTTTTATTATTTGTGGTTTCTGAGTTATTTAGCTTTTTGATCAGCAGCGAGAGCTTGCATTTTAGACAATCTGGTAGCCAGGGTCAAAATTACTCTAGTAACCATACACTGTTTTGAATAAGTGACTGAAATATGAATAGGAGAGGGACTGAATAGAAAGATGATTACTAAAAATGAGCAATAAAAATTAATTTGTAGCCCTATAGAGCATTTGCTTTTTATAAGGGGTCAGTGATGCCCATTTGAAAGCTGCAAAGAGTCAGAAGAAAAAGGCAAATAGCTATAAAACTATAAAAAAAGAATTATGAAAACCAATGAAAAAGTTGCTTAGAATTGGTCATTGTATAGTATCCAAAAAGTTACTTTAAGGGTGAAACCTTATACTATAGAAACAAATACAATAAGATTAAGTTATTTCAGAAAGAAATTGAGTGATTACTGCAACATTAGGGGCTAAAACACAATGCTACTTGTAGCCAGGAAATATCACGCCATAGACAATACTGAGAATTGAATCAGCAATTAGATTTCAACAGTCACCTGGAAGTTAAAAAACAATAGCAAAGATCTGATTGTTTGCTAGGGGCAACATCACCAGTGATGTTTTTCTCCAATTTTAATAAATATGATCTTAGTATCTTAAACTGCTATAATATGCCATAGAAATTCAGTATTTAGTCGGCTGGTAGGGGCTGTTTGGGCCTCTGTTTGGGCTGATTGGGCCTCTGTATACCTGAAACGGCAGGGCTTATTTTTACTCTTAGTTCAGGCCTGCAGTTCAGTATTCAGCCAAATCTTTCACAAAAGATTTGGGGGTTGACCAAATCCAAAATAGTGGATCTGGGGCATCCCTACACAAAAGTATGCAGGCTAATTAATTCCATCCAGAATGTTGCATCTGTGTAGCAGGATCTGGACAAACTGACTATTTGATTGACTAAATGGCAGATAAGATTCAATGAATAAATAAGGTTCCATCTTATGATGTGATGTGATGTTTTTACAGTGAACGTTGTCCTCTCACTTACGTGATTATCCCAGTGGATACATTATATAGCCTGAAGAAACTTCTTAGTACAAAGTTGATCCAGTGATTGGTCTAATTGCCACCTTGGAGTCAGAATGGAACTAGGATAGTTTCTGTCTCGCAAAATCCTACACTGACTCGAGTGTCCTCTCACTTACGTGATTATCCTAGTGGATACATTATATGGCCTGATGAAACTTCTTAGTACAAAGTTGATCCAGTGACTGGTCTAATTGCCACCTTGGAGTCAGAATTTTTCTAGGATAGTTTATCTCTCACAAAATCCTACATTGACTGGAGTGAAGAAACTCTACCTTTGATGTGTGTGTATCTTGAACATCCTGCCTATTCTGTCTTCCAACGTACAACAGTTTTCTGGCTCTGACTTCTGCATTATTAAGTCTGAGTTTGCTGTTTGAATAATACAATTCTATTTTGTTAAGACATAATTTTACATGGTTGTCTTCTAAATGTTACTCATGAGTAGATTGTTTTTCTTTATTACCCACCTGTCTCATCTGCACTTCCTTGTCAGATTATAGAGAATATTTTCAAAACCCATGGTACCAATAGTAGTCTGTATCTAGATCCTGTTAATGTTGTCTTTTTCCATGCACAAGCTTGCTGTAATTTATATATCTTTCTATAAAGTGGACTCCTGTATTACTGTACTTGTCTAGGTTGCTTCACTGAGAGTTCCTGGTGCAGAATTCTTTATAGTCTGAAGTTCCATTTTGTTTTCATTTGCGCTTCACCTGTTATGCAAAAGCACATGAAATCTTAATTTTTCCGAAGTTGCCTGAAGTTTCTTCACAAGGCAACTTTGAGCAACTTTGGAATAGCAAAGTGCCACTTGAACAGATTTGAATATAAAGTAAAAAATCTATTATATAGTATATGTGCACTTTCAATAGTTCAACTTTAACACGTGTGCTCCATTTTTACGACTATAGTACTGTAAAGATAATAATAAATGCTTTTCTATTAAAGGCTTATAGTTTTGGCAATTGCTTCAGTGGCATCTGCTACTTTTTAGTATTAAGCCTTTATTTAGTCCTGCATATATTAACGTTTTTGTTGTACTGCTTTAATAAACACTGCTGGAAATTCAAATGTAGTGCTGCAGGCAAAATACTTTCAGAACAGCATATTCAAATTATAAATGTTCCCAAAAAGTATAAAATGATTAAATAAGTTCAACTCCCTATGGAACAAATCCCTGGTTCTTTGCAGATGCCAGGAGCATATCTTAGGTACTGTACTGACAGTCTCTTTCCACAGATGCATGTCAGAAGAAAAAGACGAAATGAGGCCCATGTAGAAACCTTGGGGCTACTGTCCACTTGGGGTGGGAGTGAATGCAGAATCTTAATATCAGTAAAAAGGTGTACTTGTGCTTTAAACTTGGGGGCAAATTTACTAAATAGTGCAAATTCACCAGCGACAGCTTCACTGCCATCACAATACTTCAGCAGTAGAAAATTAATTCAGACAACGCTAATTTACGCTAATTTAGTAGAGAAGTTTTGTCCTGAGCGTCAAACGCTGGTGAATTTTCACTACCGTTACTTCAGCAGAGCAAAGGGCATTGGAGTACATAGAACATCAATTGTGTGAGTCCCTCCAATAGGACAAGGCCTGATGTGTTTCATGTAAGTGCCCCACAGGCCTTGTCTGATATGTCCTAATAAAATTTTCTAATTGTTTTAATTATTGGTTTATTATTATTGGAGGGACTCACACAATTGATGCTCAATGTACTCAAATGCACTTCGTCAGGTCAGAGCTGGAGAATACAAGTCTGGCGATAGAGGTAACGTTCAGTAAAATCCACATCTTGGTGACTTTGCAGAGTTACATCCATTTGCCAGAGCGAAAATTAGCCTGGCGTTAGAGTGCGAAGCAACGCTAGCGTCTATATCCTTCTCTAGCGAAGTGATGCCTGCGCCTGTTAGTAAAAAACTTCGCCCTTTAGTAAATTTACCCCTTGGAGTGCTTAGGAACTGCACAGAGAAACTGGTAGCCATGTATTCATGCTTGATTTGGTGAAAGCATGTGTGTAAATAAAATTTTCAAACTTGTCTTAATTCCTACTATGGATAACGGTTGGCATCACAGGGCCAGCCTACACATTGTTTATTTGTAAATATATGGCTAGCTTAAGTACTATTCAAATGTTTTAGCATATATATTACAATGTTCTTCTTGTGCAGTGCAATGCCGGTTTAGATTTAACAACTTTCAGAAAGATATTAATGCTTAGTGCTGAGCTCTAAGACATTATAGAACAGAATTGTGTAGATTTGGTAGATGTCATGTGCTCAAAACAGTCAAACACTTTCAGATTAATTGACTCAGGTCTTACTTGATAAACATTATATTTTGTTAATGAAAATATTTGAGAAATGGTGGTATCTTCAGGATTCCCCAAGTTCATATTTGATAAATGTTCCTATTAATCTCTACTCAAATTCCTTGCATTCAAGAAATAAGGGATCCCATACAAAAAATATATACTGGAGACTATTGCTCACAAACCCCTTGGATGTTGCTCTGAGTAGCCTCAAATAGGTGCTTATTTTTAAATTCCAGGTTTGGAGGCAACTTTAGCAATGTTGCTTAAAAAGCTTGTGTACTGCCAACCAATGCCTTCTGTAGGTTGCCAGCCCAGATAGGGTTACCCAATAGCCAATGTGGGTAAAAAAAGGCTGGAGACCCCTGACATTATATGGTCAGAGTACTCCTCTGACAAATTTAATTTCCAAACATATTAGTACAAACTTGGACATACATTTTTTTCAGCTTTTTCTCTGAATCTCACCATTTTAAAAAACATGTTGAAAATGATAATTTAGTTGGATTTCTATAATGCAGAATGTATTTCAACTGCTAAACAACAAATATCAATAATTACTTTTTGCCATTTTTTATGTTAGGGTCTTTGAACATTTCAGAGTAAATAACATGTTCCTCATTTAGTGGAAAACTGTAACCCAAGGCATTCTCATTAATTTAGCTGAACAATTATAGCATATACTTTTAGATTAGTTCCCTGTATACCTTTCACTTTTTCCATTATACATGCTTATTTTCCTAAAACCACCCTTCTTCCCAAAAGCTAGCTAGAAGTGTAACATCACTGATGTAATTTTTAGTCACTTATTGTTCTGTTTCACATAGAATCAGACTTCAAAGTAAGAATACTTTTGAAACCAGTCCCTTGATATGTGATGTGCATTCTATAGATGAAACAAGAAACAAAACCACAGAGGTAGTAAAACAAATATTTCATTTTAATTGGTCTCCTGGAGGGTGGTTTACTTACAATGACTAATCTCTGTGAGTTAGTGACATACATCTTGAGCAAGTCTGATTTATTAACAAAGGTGAAGGACAGTTTGATAGCACTAGAAATATCACACAATACGGTGTACCACTGATCTTGTTTATTTTCCTTTTTCTTCCCAAGTAGTTTTTACCAAGTACACTTAAATGCATCTGAAAGGTCAGGTTTGTCTTGTTTACTGAATCAAGGTCTCTACTGAATTGATTAACAAAATTGTGACTTGTTCATTCTTTTATATTGTAGCTTGTTCATTAATGTATGCTTTTACTTCAGCAAAAGAAATCCAATTATACTCCAGAATATACTCTTGACTAAAATAAAATATTACTGGATGAGTTATTTAAACTATAGCCAGAGACAAATGTGACCGCCCACTGCAAAAAAAAACATGGTGATTACCAAGGAAGCTGAGCCTACCAGGTCCCTTGTGGATCCACTTATACTGGGTTAAACCAACATTGCTGAGTGTCTCAGTTATATGTAGTGATGGGTGAATCTGTGGCATACTGCTTTGCTGAATAATTTGTGAATTTTCTGCAAATTCACAGAATGGCGAAAAAAATTGCTAATCTAGACAGGGGCCGCGATTTTGTCGCACTTCAAAATAATTTGATGCGGGTGCGTACTTGCTTTTTGACGTGCAACAGTATTTTTTTGATATGCGCTGCAATTTTTGTTTGTGTCACCTTTTTCCAGCTTTGGGGCTACCCATAAAACACTTTCCCTTACTTTCAAGCTTTGTAGACTGTGATGATAAATTAATATGGCATCTTTTGCTTTGTGTCTGAATATGCTGAATAGCATTGGAGTCAATGAGAAGACCAATTCACACGTGTGTATCACTTAGTACACTGCTACACATGTCCTGTCTTTTCAAAAGAAAAAAAGGCCTCCCAGAAGAGATTAGAATTAAATGAGGCAGGCCTCAAACAGAAGACATTTGCCAAATGATAGGCAGTAGTAGCAACAGCAGCAGTTTTTGAATCAATTACATTAGAATTAAGTGAGGCAGGCCTCAAACAGAAGCCATTTGCCAAATGATGAGGTAATAGTAGCAACAGCAGCAGTATTGCAAACTGTTAGGGGGCCAGTAGTAGCAACAGCAGCAGTTTTTGAATCAATTATATTAGAACAGAAGAATTAAATGAGGCAGGTAAATATAATCTCATGTTTTCACATTAGTTTTATTTCCTTGTGTTGAAATCAGCACAATATAAACATTCATTTATTTTAATAATAGTCAATTTATGCTGTGATATAGTAAATTCTGTATGTTTTTGGAAAACCAAATAAAAATATTGCAAAACAATTCCAGCGGTGGGGGACCTGCAAAAATGGCCACATACCCTACATACCTTCTCCAGCATGTCACCCAACCCTTGGTAGTTCTTGAGGAAGCGCTGCACCACAAGGTTGAGGACATGTGCAAAGCAAGGAACGTGGGTCAGGTAGCCTAGGCGGATGGTGGCCAGCAGGTTGCGACTGTTGTTGCAAGCAATGTTACCTGCTTGGAGCTGGTGGGGTGTGAACCACCTCTGCAAGGCAGCCATGAGCTCAGGTGCATTATGACTCCTCTCACCCAGGGAGAGGAGTTGCAGCACATCGCTTGTGCTGCACTGACGCATAACTGCGGGTACACTTCAGGGGTGTCTCATCCATAGCAGAGGAGGAGGAAGTGGGTGTGTGGGCTTTGCCCTGTACCCCACGAGGAGGCACCTGTAGCATGAGGGGAGCACCCCTGCTTGCACCCTCCCCAGCACTCATTAGGGTGATCCAGTGTGTAGTGTGGGATATGCGACAGGGACACATTCTCCCCCACCTGCTGGTGGAGGGCAGGGACGGCCTTCCTGGTAAAATAATGGCAGCTGGGGATCCGCCTGTTAGGGGCAGCGCAAGCTATCAGCTGTCGGAAGGGGGCTGCTTCAACTAGCTGATACGGCAGCAACTGCACTGCCAGAAGTTTTGCCAGGCATGCATTGAACCTCTGCACTTGGGGGTGGCTGGGGGAGAGAGGAGTCTTGCGGGTGAGGAACTGGGGAAGGGAAACCTGGTGGAACAAGGGCCAAATTGAGGAAGATGCTGCAGAAGAGGCTGAGCTCCACAGTGGCCGCCTCCGATGGTGAGCCTCAGAATCCTCTTCCCTTGCTGCATGGTCTGGGGAGCTATCACCTCTTCCCTGAGCAATGGGAGGAGGTGGACAGGAAGCACCACTGCCACTGTGGTGCTGCTCCCACTTCATCCTGTGATGACATTTCATATGGGAACTTAAAGCCAACATTCCCATATGTGACCCTGCCTGCCCCTTCTGCCAGCAGAGCTGGCACACTGCTACTGTTTGGTCCTCTGCCTGGCACAAGAAAAATGCCCACACTGCTTAAGTGCGGGCCACTGCCTTGTCTGCTGTGGAGACCCCACACCAGCAGCCTGATGCCCTGCAATTAGGGGACCCTGTCCAATATCCCCTACTGATGTGGGCTGTGCCATGACCTCCTCATCAGACATGAATGCTCACCATTCCTGCCTGATCATCAAAAAGATCCTGGGTTTCTGGGCCCAAGTCCACCTCAGGATCAAATAATAGGAGGGATGGAGTGTCCCCCACCTCTGAGCTAGCAGGTGATGCCACCTCTTGCTGCTCACTGGGTCAGCCAGTCTACCACTTGCCTGCTGTGAGCTTATGGGTCGCAAAGCAGTGGGAAAAAAAACTGGCACAGTCCTACATGTGTCAGTTGCCCCACTGTGACCCAGAGCCACCTGCTGCTGTGGCACTTGCTGCTGCTGCTGTAATAGCAGCTGTAGTGATTGCAGCTGGTGCTGCACCACAGTGCCTGGACTGTTGTCATCACTAGTTATATGTCATACTTCTTAACTCTAAGCTGGAAAAGCACCAGCAGCAGAACAGCATGGGAGTTAACTGACCACAATTGGGCTAGAGCATTGGAAATCCCAAAGAAGGTTTCAGCCTCACAAAGGAATAGGCTGATTTATGCTAATTACTTTTACACATAATAGGTTAGATTCACTTCAGTGAGAGAAAGTTATATATTGATTTACTGTATCTTGTGTATCTACCAGCACAGTACCCTTCAATGGAACCAAATTTTACTAACCTACGTATATAAAAACTGGAAAATAAGTAGGATCAACAAATGTGAACTAGAAAAATATATTATTTGCAAATAACTTAAATATTAAGACACAATATAGTGTGTCAGTTCTGGTTGAATCCTAAAGTTTACTGCTAAATATACTCCACAATGTGCATAAAATGATGTAAGAAAAAATGTTTTTCTAAGCTGAGGAAAACTCTGTACCATTCTTAGCATGATATATGTAAAAAAACAAGTTCAGAGTACAACATAGCACACTACAACATTAGGATTAGTGCTTCAAAAGTTATTTAATGGCTTCACACATAGATACAAAACAGGACCTTGTTCATATCTACATATGGAACCGTTAAAACACATTGGGGGTCATTTATAAACTTCGCGCAGCGAGTAATTGTTCGCAAATGGTAGTTTTGCCCATGCTTTTTCCTGAACGCTACAATATTGCCCATCTTTCCAGTTTTTGCAAATTCGCATTGTGAATAAATTTTCGCAAACAACTTGCAAACAAGACGGGTCTTTGCGTGA
>CM044431.1:143859545-143875352 GCA_024363595.1 Xenopus borealis
TTGATAAATTTACCCCAAAGACAGATAACATGGAAAACAGAACAGACAATATGACATTTACGTCACACATACTTAGCAAACTTAATACATAACATGCAACTTTTGGAAGAAGATCTGTAGTAGGTTCCTAAAGCCTGACAACTACTGCCTGTTGCTGGTTCCTAAGAGTGCTAATTCTGCAAAACACAGTCAGCAACAAAAATTATGTGAAATAAAAATTGGATTTATTATTAAGTAAACTTGAGTATTAAGTATAATTTGAGCAGTTATGTTCACAGTGCAGTTTTGCATATATTACAATGTTTCCATTTGTACTTTTACAAATATAGTTTGTTCTCTTTGTATTCTGGGAATTATAGCATGCTAAGCAAGGCCAAACCATTTTTTTCTCTGCTAGCACAAAACAGAAAATATGAATAAATACAATTTGAAAAAATGCTAGGTGGGATGTATGTAGAGTTTAGCAAGACTGTTTTAAATAGATATTTTATATTCTTATACCAAATTCTTCTAGTACTGTGTTAGTCGATGAAAAATATTTACAATCATTTATACAAAAATGATGGTAGCTTGTGTATTACTGTATACTTTAGGATGAATAATAAGGCTCTTATTAGTAATGTTACTATTTAATTGTGTATAGATCCTTGCTAAAAATCAAGATTCAATACACTTTTCTGAACAGCCTTTAAGATGGACTCAGCAAGGTAGCAATCACTGTAAACCTTTAAATACTTCAATGTGAAAGGGCTTTAGAAATCATTGTATATTATGTTTTCTACAAAGTATAATTCAGAGGTCAAATAAAATTATTGAGTCTAAAAATTATTTTTAACAATGATTTTTTTTATTTCTTCTGCACTTGCTTAAAAAAAGTATACAAAGCCACATTTTGATTTATTCTTCTAGATTCATGTCAATAAATATTTTGAGGCTGATTTGTGAAAAGGGAACAAGAAGCCACGTGTTACTTTATTTGAAGGGCAATAAATATTTCTTAGAAGTCCTAGCAACTTGAATGCGTCCCCTCAGCACAAATTCAACTAATCCTGATGCAATGTTGTGTGTTCTCTTCATGCAAGCTAATACTGGGAATAAAATAACTGTGGTGTTCTATCATTTGACCACTTGCTGCACTGTCCTTGCATCATATATTGGCAAATAATCCTGGGGCTGCAGTATTGGGCAGCTAACCCCTGCAATTATTGCTTATTGGAAGCATCTACTAATTAAGTTATCAAGCATAATTTACATAAAAATTTTTTAAACATTTTAGTTTGACTCCAGTTTTGCAATGGATGTAGAACTGCTTCATCCTTCTCAAAATGCACTTCTTGCTTTAAACTATATAATTATTCGAATAGGCTAAATTGAGAGGTAGCTATTGAATGTACTTTACAAATGCAAGAGAATTTTTATTTGGTAACTTTTTTTTCTTATTAAAAAGTCTGTATTCTTCCACTCTTCTGGTTTTAATGGAGGACAATTGGCTAGTTTCCCTGTGGAAGGGCTGAGTTGAAAAATTATTGTTCCAGAAAAATGGAGTGCCTCGAAAGTCTTTAATCAATCAGATTCTAACCCATCCTTATAGCTTCAAGGTTTCTCTTCTTCTCTAAAAAAAATGTGTATAAAAAAAAGCACTTCATAGTGTGTTTTTTCTGCCATATCCATAATTTTGAACTGGGCCAGCTGTGCCAAGAACTATGTCACAGCTTGAAATGCAGTGAGTTGAAGCTGAGAGTTAAGATGAACTATCAGAATGGAAATCTGAAAATCCCTGGAGTGAAAGTATCTCGGCTCCCGTAGATATCAATTTTCTTTCTATCTTATATTCTCTTCTCTACACTATACTAGCAAAAAAACAAATTGCAATTATATTTCAATAAATACATAAGTATACATTTATTTTGTTTGCTTGTATTATTTTCTTCTTGATCGTGGAAACCGTTATATTCTTTCCTTTGTTGCTATAATTCTGTGTTGTTAAAAGTGCCTTCTTTTAAAAAATGCCAAATGGATATTATTATTGTTTACATTTACCAAATAATAAAGGATTAGGGAAATGCACACACTTGGAGAATCTACAGAACAGGCTTTTTAAATTGAAGCTCTCCTGTTATTAATACTTTTACTGGCTTCATATAATATTTTAGCCCAGTTGTGAATGCACATTCATTATTTCAAGAGTATGCTGATATACATTGAACAGTTGTAATGTGATTTCAGATATGTAGTCACTGTCCCAAAAAAGGAAACAATTTATGTTTTAGTGCACACAAAGATAACAGCATTTGCTTTAGAGTGGAAGAAAGGCATTTGCTCAAGCAGGCGCTCAGCATTAACATGCAAGTACAGCCTACCAAAGATTTGTTCACATAAATAAGCATGAAGTTACAGGTGTAGAATGAGGTTATCTTACAGGTATAGTTATCTTAAACTAGTGTAATGCTTTTTTGGGCTATGTACAGCACAAAGGATTAAGTGTCCAGCTAGTGATGGATAAGCATGGGTTACACTGCGACCTACACACCAGGGCAGGGCCTTCGCCAGGTGGAAGATATCCTTTAGGAGGTAGTATAACTACAATACCCAGGTAAACTGTACTATAAAAGATGAATGGGCACCAGGAGGTTCTTTAAAACAAAGGGTGAATGTTTATTAGCATAAAGCAATATCCCCAGGTTTAAATACCCACGCAGGAGCTTTCATAGAGAGTAGCAGATGTTACACAGGAGTAGTAGAGATGTTAGCAGATTTCCATACAACACATCACAGTAGGAAATATTCCTCAGAGTCAGGATAGTCAAGGTACATCCATTCCAATACAAAGTGCCTATGGCTTCAATGTGGCCTGATAGCTGCTGCTAAGTCCTAGTCCCTAGCACAATGATATCCCTGCACTAAAAGCATCACAAGGGAAGCTTTGTAAGGAAGATCTCTTCCTGCTAACACTCCTCATTGGAACATAGAACTGTTCATACTAAATAAGCTAACTATGTTTCTCTCTATAGAGAGACTATAACAGTACTACCCTGCTCTTTCTATCCCTCAGTCACGGGATGGCCTGGTCCCCGACTTGGATCACTAACAGTTGGAGGTCCTGTTAGGGCATGTGGCTTACTGGGGCTTTGTTGATCCCAGGCTCAATGAGCAACCAGCCTGTTCAGTACCAGCAGTCAAAGAGGAAGTAGCCACTCCTTTCCAGCACTATTAAGCTGTGTGGCAGGAAGTGGTCATTACACTCTGGGCTGTAACTTTTGGTTAGAAGCATACACTTGCAACATAAACGTCTGCCTAGTGACAGAGATCAGGGACTTAACTCCATAGGTGCCATACAGAAACCTATGGGTCCTTACACTAGCTTAAATAAAGGATCACAATAAAAGTTGTGAACAGAATAAATGTGTGTCATTCAAACACTTAACTTTGTGTGGAAAACATTTCCCTTTTTGAAAATGTTGTGAAATTGTAACAGCAGAAAAAGATTGCCCTAGTTTTAACTGTAAGTTATCACTGAAAAAGGTGTTATATTTGCCCCAATACATTTTCCACCATCAGACAAGCCTTAAAAATGAGCTATGTGTGGTTCTTCTAGAGAACACCCATATTTTCCTATTTATTCAAAGAGAGGTTTCAGGCTAGGGAGTGCCAAAGCTTGCAAGGTGGCGAAGATCCTTGTATTTAATGCCTGCCTCTGGCAAACACTGCTTTTAATTCCAGTATACTGCAAGCATAATGGTACTAATATAGTATAAAGGCTGGCACAATACCTAGTTTCATGGATAATGAAACAGATAGTGGATTTTGGATTAAACATACAGCAATGCAACATTAAAGACAGTTTAGTGTTGCATGAGATATTTTGGTTCCTATTTGTGATAGAAACAAATTGCACTTTAACATGCAAAGTGATCCAAGACTGTAATGTTTCCTAGTGAAGGATTGCTTTGCATGTTAAAGTGACTGTTTGTGTCTATCAAAGGCTTTCATAGCCTTTCATGGCTGCTATTCTCAAAGGTTTACATCACAAAGATTTGGAAATAATATGTGATGATGAGCTCTGACTAAAGCCATGGTAGGGTGTAACAAATACACTGAAATATTTTCAAGGAGAACAGTATTAAGAGTAACTTGTCATAGATGTAAAACCTGCAAAATGTTCTAGCACAGGACCCATTGACAGAACTGGTTCATCTTTAAATCACTGATTGTACACACTAGTCTGGGATTTCCTGAAGTAGATTTAAGATTTTTTGGCTTTAAGTATAGAAACAATAGATTTTGTTGCCATAATGAATGTAAACTAATAAAAACATTTAAAGGGAAATGTAATGTAACACAAAAAACTATTCGCAATGCGAAAAGTTAAGCCTTTGCGTGAATAAATTCTGCTTTGCGCAAATGCAATATACCTTTTGCGAACCCGGAAACTGTTTAGCGACCACTTCCGCCAGCGGAAGGCCGTTTGCAAATTTTCTAGTTTGCGCTAATGCGCTGTCAATGTAATAAAACTTCTTACTGAAAAAGTCATAATGTTTGCTCCAAAAGATTACGACACCTTCAAGCATTTCTTAAGAGTGTGCAATTACAATTCGCACTGCGCAATAACGGTTCGCAATGCAATAACCATTTAAGGAACAATGTTGCATTGCGAGATGTGGATTTTTACTCTTATTGGTGCGCAATGTTTTGCTCTTAGCGACTTTAATTACATTCCCCCCTTAGTTCTTAAATATTGAGTGAACCCTGGTAATTGCTGTGAAAATGTACAAAAATCAAAAGCCTTCTTTTGCAGGCTTTATTACAGAGCTGATATTTTATGTGAAGTTTTCATACCCCATGATTTATTTCATGCAGATAAATATTAAAATTTTATTAATAAAACCCATAAAAAAATTGCAAGCCAGAGTATACCATGAGATACATTAATAAAATGCACAGTCACTCCAGAGGGGCAGCTCTGCAAAGTTGTATTGTCAAATATAAAGTCATAAAAAAAATTCCTCTCACTTATTGCTATTTTCCTTTCAACTTGATGAGGAGTAATTTATTATCTCAGCATTTGCTGCTACAAACACAGAGCATTTCCGCGTGTTTTTTTTTAGGCGTATTTATTACATTTTCCCTAGAATTTAGCTTTTTCAAATTTCTTATCCAAAAACTGCAAATTTTAGTTTTTCACACAAAAGCTCCGAAAACTGATCTGATCTTACCCAAGATACTGATCTAAGGATCAGATACCTATGCAATTAGGAGAAAAAAATTCTTATAATTTAATGAAGCCTTTTTGGCTGGTTGCATATATATATAATTACCATGTAGCTTATGCACCTGTCAGGATTAGTGATGGGCGAATCTACCCAGTTTCGATTCGCAGAAAAATTCGCGAATTTCGCACGACTCGTTTTTTTGGGCGAATTTTTGCTGGCGTTTCGCAAATTTATTCGCCAGCGGCGAATCACGGGAATTCGCCGCGAATTTGCCCCAGGCGAATAAATTCGCCAATCACTAGTCAGGATTCAATGAGTTTAATAATTAAAACCATAAAATCTGCTTGCATCTGAATAACGAATACCCTTATACAGGTGTAGCAAGCCTGTGGGTGGGCCTGAGAATGGTGTGTAATCAGTGTGACTTGCTGTTTGGGCTATGGGCAACTACCTGCAACTCCCAGCAGGTGGATCCTGTATGTCTCCTGGTGCACAGATCGACCAAGTTTGAATTTACAGCAGTCCAGTGGGTTGCTTTCTAACAAACAATGTGTTTATTGAACAAATGGCAGGTACTCTGTTTGCAGCATTCAGGCACTATAGATCTTCAGTGGGAAGCCTTCACGCATTTTCAGATATTGCAAGTAGGGTAGTGCTGCCTGTCTTGGTGATTTTCCACAGCACAAGGAATCCCATGGGGTATCTTGCTCCTTGGCACTTACCTTGCTCCTGAACTCACCCACTCATGTACTTGTCTGGTGGCTTAATTACTACAAGGCTACTAACCTCAACTACTCTCATTGGAGCTAGAAAGTTGGCCTCTAAATACACTGTCTCTAACTTTCATTCCTAGGGGCAGATTTATTAAGGGTTGAATTTCAAATTGAAAAAAATGAGAAATTCGACCATCAAGTTTTTTTAAGGACTTTTTCACTCGAAAATACGTCAATTTTTAATTGAATAAAAATCATTTGAATTGTTCAATTGGATTTGATTCAATTCCATTTTCAAAAACTTACAAAAACACTTCTTAATGGTTCCAGGAGCCCCCCCCCATAGGCTAAAATAGCAATTCGGCATGTTTAAGGTGGCAAAGTGTTGATTTTGATTTTTTTATAGAGATAGTACTTCGATGTTCGAATGGTCGAATTTTAAAATTCGATTTGAATTTTTTTCAATTCAAATGAAATTTTTGCCTATTCGATGGGTGAACTAGGCAAAAATGACTTTGAAATTCGAATTTTTTTATTTGAATTTTCACTTCGACCCTAAGTAAATGTGCCCCTAAATAAAACACACCCTGACCATGGCTTGTAACTCGCTCAGACCCAGTCTTGTACCCACCTCCCTGCAAGCTGAGATCCAGGAAGAGAAAGCCCTGTGCACATGTTCCATCTACTGGGCAATCAATTAACTAGCTCCAATTACAATGGACCCAAGAAAAAGGACAACAGATGCCTGGGTAAATCAAAGGGGACTTTAAGGGGGGTTATTTATCAAGGTCTGAATTTATCTCAGCATTTCTATGAACAACTCTAAATTCCCGAATGGACCTTATTTATGAAGAAATAAGCCTGAAAAAATAGGGTTGGGCAAAACTCCCCATTTTTATACTGCATTTGTTACACAGCAAATACTGCTGGATTGTTCTTGTTGCCTGAATGTTTGCCATAGACTTGAATCTGTTGTACTAGTAATGGGATCAGTTTTTCCAGAAACTCATTATGCAGGAAGCTCAGAATTATGGGAAGATAATATCCCATGGATTCAATTTTAATCAAATAATTCTACATTGTAAAACACATTTCTTTTATCTTTGTTGTAATAAAACAATACCTAGTACTTGATCCCAACTAAGATATAATGAATCCTTATTTGGTGCAAAACAAGCCTATTTGGGTTTATTTAATGTTTACATGATTTTCTAGATTTTTTATTTATTAAGTTCAGAAAGGAATTAAATACACAGTACAAGTTATTGGATAAATAATTGATTTAGTAATTATGGTTATTTAATGAATTTGGTGAATTGATTGGGAGTTAAAGGAGAATTCAACCCCCTAGGTGCAAAAATCCTTCCACCCTCCCCTGAGTAGCCCCCCTTCCCTCCCCTGAGTAGGCCCCCTCCCTCCTCCCCCCTGGGCAAATGCGCCTAACTTGTTACTTACCCATCTTTCCAGGTCCTGTCCAGAGGAGTTCACAGGCGCCATCTTTTTTTCGGAAAGGTTGAATTCTCCTTTAATGAATTGATCCATCTGAGGAATATTAATGTGGACTTACATCTAAACTTTAAGTAGGGAATATACGGGGTACTATCTTCTTCTCCTTTTTCAATATGATTTTTTAGTAGACAAGGTATGAAAATCCAAATAGCAGAAAGATCCATTATCTGGAAAACCCCAGATCTTGAACATTCTAGATAATAGGTCCCATACCTGTACCATAAAAATAATGGTGTAAAATACCAGGTAAAAACACACACACAAATAATTAGAAATGATTTGTAAGAAATTAAATTTAGTAGCTCTGTAATTTACAAATATGATAAACCAAGCCTTCATGCTTTGATTATGTAAAAAATAAGCTAAAAGGAAAATCAACTGTCTGTCATTCATGAATGTTTTTGCAAATGATATTCATCCTTCATTACTAATAATACTTCTAATACTTCTCAAATTATATTTTTACTGTATCCATCTTGCACTTCTTAAAAATAAAAAATATATTATATCCCGTCTTGTACTTCTGCATTCTGTTTCCTCTTACCCACATTCCCTTCTTCTATAGCCTGTGAGTGTCAGCAATGCGTTATAAATACACTATTTAATCTGCAAGTACATAGAATTGCTTTTGGCGTCAATAACTGATTAATTAGAACACAAAAATAAATGATTGTTTATGTTGATAATCTTCCTGTACTCCGCTTAATGTTAATTAAAAATTCCCTTTTTACATCTTCAATTGCTTATTTTGAATAAGATATCACAGAACGGCATAATTAACACATTTATTCCTCAGATAATATTTTTGATATCCTAGTTTCACACAAAGTTTTCTTCCTTTATATTTTTGCTTTTCTGATGTTTTTCTTTTTTCCCGATCTGTCAGTTTTACCCTATGATATGTCCTCTTAAATTGGATTTGTAAGCCCTTCATAAAGTTTAATAAATCTTCAGCATTTCACCCCAAGGAAATTATATTAAAAACCTTCAAATGTGAAGCCGGGCCTGCAGACACACAGCGCTGGGAATTATATCACCATAATCAGGTTGTAATGAAAGCCTCTGTCGATGTTCTCTCCCAATCATAATCTGCCTGTCTTTATGAAAAAGGGGGGTTTGTCTGGGTTCATCTGCAAGCTTTAATTGGAAGATGTCTTCATTTCATGCTGGCCTACTACAATAATAACTCAGTCCCATGTTTAAACACAGGCCCTTGCTGCTGATATTTTTCATTTAGTAAAGCATGCATCTTTAAATGATTTAGCAAATCATCATGAATGCCAAACGTGTGTGATTGGCAGCTCATTGCTAGTGCACCATTTGCATGACATTTTTCTTCAGCGACAAAGCTGCAGCAGGTAAACAAGCCGGGCCTGTACTGGCTCCCTCTGAGTCCCTACCTGTTTATTTTCTCATAATCAAATGGCATTTATGAAGAGGCAAATGCAGCTGCAAATATATGGAAAAAAATGCAATCAGGCTAAACATGATGACTTTATTCAGGTGATATTTTGATCAGAGGCAGAACAGTTTTATGACACCATTTCATGAAGGAAAAAAAAAATGGAAAGTTGTATTTTATTCTGTAATATATATTAATTTATCTATTACTCATCATATATAATAAATAAGACAATGTAATAGCTGTTTTATTTAACGTTTTAAAGGCAACAAACAGAAAGGTGGAGCATTCATTAATGGAGATATACAAAGATATATTTTATGTATTTTGATTTTAATTATTGTTGAATGCATATATCAATCTTTCACTTTCCAAAAATTACTGACTTGCCTTCAAGACCAACTTATGTAGTACTGAGGGCTAGTGTGCTTTCACTCCTAGAGTTAAAGTATCTTCATCTGCCTGGATACCTTCCAACTGACTGATGTCTTTGGCCTTCCATAAGGGGCACCAAAACATAATGCACATATATACCTGAAAACAAATTATCCAAAGTCCTTAGGGTACCCCTTGTTATCTGACTCACAAGCTTGTTCTCCCTCGAGTAAATGCAAATACAACTTTCTTTGATAGGTGAGAGTCAGCGCTAAGGTAAGCTTAGGGAGATAAATAAATGAAGAAATCTGTGTGGATGCATCACTATGGCAACCAGGCTCCTTAAAAGAGAGTGCCAAAATGTGCTCCATAACGCTTAAGCATCTGAAGAAGTCGGAACTCCAACGAAACGCGTCAGGATCAAGCGCAGTGACGTCATCCCAAAGTGCCTCAGAGCAAACACATGGTACAGCAGGGCAACACTGCTCACAGTCAGCTGTACAACCCCGTACTCCAACTAAAACTGTCCGGACTTTTACAAGGGAGACTCAATATGCAATCAAAACCTTCACACTTGTGAGAGTATTTTTAATAATGAATAGTGATGGGCGAAACGGGCGCGTTTCGATTTGCCGAAACATTCGCGAATTTCCAGAGAAATTCGCGAATTGGCGGAAAATTCGCGAAACGAGTCGCGCGTCGTTTTTGACGCGCGTCGCGTCAAACGCGATGTGTTGCTTCAAACGCGACACGTCGTTTTCGACGCGCGTTTTCGCCGTTTTTGGCGCGTCGTGTCAAAAACGACGCGCGACTCGTTTTTGGCGGCGAATTTTTGCCCGCAAATTTTTCCTGCCGTTTCGCAAATTTATTCGCCAGCAGCGAATCGCGGGAATTCGCCGCGAATTCGCCTCTGGCGAATAAATTCGCCCATCACTATTAATGAATAAAACTGTTACACTTAAAAGAGCTGCTCGGGACAAATGATGCTTGTGGAGCTGGGAGTCTGTCTGTGCTCTTACTGCTTACCATAGGGACCTCTATTTGACAAGCCAACTGGGATTTATTTTGTATGCGCAAAATATGACTAAATGTCTATAAGTACCCACCAGAGAAATAACACACGTGGTGCTTTGGAATGGTGTAAATTGAACTTTACAGAATAATTTAATGAAATAATAACACTTGGTGATTACAAATATTGGGTCAATGTGGGCTATTGAAGTATAGAATATACTACACTTTATTATTATTATCTAGGTGCTGTGTACATTAGCTTGCATGCGTGCGTGTCACCCTGGTAACCCCCTGCTTGTCTATTTCTTTACTTTTATTTAATCCAACACAGTACTGTAACAACATTTTACAACTAAATTACAATACACTAAACTAACATCGGTATAATAGGATATTTGTTTACCATTAAATTCACACTAAAAAATGATGTTATCTGCCTAATAAGAATCTCTGAGAATTGGTACATGCTTGCATTTTCTTATATGAATCAACTAATTTTATTAATAAAATTCCATAATTATTTAAAATGCATAAATTATTTAAAATCTATTAATAAATCAATTTAATTTAATTTCCCATCTTTAATTTATGTTGTTGATTTATATAGTATAGTTCATCTTCTTCATAACCTACAAATCATTTCCATAATTTCCTATCTACCACCTTTAAAATGCCCTCAAATTGAAATCTATATTCAACCCTCTTGGTTCTAATGTACCCAGTATGTATCCATCTACTCTCACAATGTAGAGTATTGTTCTCCTCCTCTCCTCCTATCCTTTCTGTACCCCAATAGATTAAACCCTTAAGGTTTTTATCATGGACTAACATGGGATGTTTTGAAACGCTATGTGTATTGTTTCTTTTCTGTCCATATTTACATGCTTTGCATATAGCACAAGCATAAAAACATGCCCACTCTTCTCTTTTACATTTCTTTCTTATACTATCTGTTTCCACATAGCTCCTTGTGAGTAGTGATGGGCGAATTTATTCGCTAGGGGCGAATTTGCGGCAAATTCCCGCGATTCACTGCTGCCGAATAAATGTGCGGAACGCCAGCTAAAATTTGCAAAAAAAACGAGTCGCGCATCATTTTTTGATGTGACGCAACGAAAACAACGTGACGCGCGTTGAAAACAACGCATTGCTCATCGAAGTTGACGCGACGCGCTTCAAAAACGTGCCGCGACTCGTTTCGCAAATTTTTTGGCAAAGCGAAACTGGGTAGATTCACCCATCACTACTTGTGAGCATTTGTTTTTAATTATTTGCCCTTTTAAATACCACTGGGGGTTTTCAAATCCTCATCACATTTTATTACATTCCAAAGTTTTTTAATTATTTTATCAATTTGTTTTGCTAGAGGGTTGTACATTGTTGAAAAAACTATGTTGTTTCTGGAGCTGCTTGGGTCGGATGATGCTCATGGAGCTGGGAGTCTGTGCTTTTACTGCTTACCATAAGGACCTCTATTGACAAGCCAACTGGGATTTATTTTGTATGCGCAAAATATGACTAAACGTCTGTAAGTACCCACCAGAGAAATAACATACGCAGTGCTTTGGAATGGTGGAAATTTAACTTTGTAGAATAATTTAATGAAATAATAACACTTGGTGCTGTGTACTTATCTCCCTAAGCTTGCCTTTGCGCTGACTCTCACCTATCAAAAGAAAGTTGTATTTACATATATGCTTGAGCCCTCATTTTTTCACCCTACTTCCAACACAGTAGATCAAGTCATCTGTGAATTATTTTGTATATAATAGAAGATGGTGGTTTAATACATAGGAAATCATTTGTGGTTGCTTCTTCACTAATCACCTGCATAGCGAATGATATCTGTTAAACTGAAAATGTTATTGTCCAGTCTTTATCTACAGTATCTGCTAAAGGTGTAACCCTAGCCCAGTGCTGCCACAAAAAAAGTGGTATTGGCCTTCAAGGATAAAAAAATACAGATGTGTTACAGACCATCTCTTTTTTGTTTATTGATACTGCACAGAAACATCTTGATTCCAAGGTTGCCATTACAATACATTATTTGTTTGTGATAACCTCATATTTTCCTCAGTGTCATGGCACAGATGTAGCCCAAGTTACTATAACATTTGGCTTGATTTAAAATCTAATTTCTGAGCACTGCCCATCTGTTCAGATGACAAAAATGAATAGACTGTTTTATAAATAAACATATCACTATACGTCAAACAAGATGCTCTTTTGAAAATTTTGTGAAGAAAATGCAAGCTGCATGTTTAATACAACAATTATACTTGAGTATGTAAAAGGATTCAATGCCAAGACCAAATATTTGAGGTTACCACCGAAGAGCTTTGGATACACATCATTCAAGCAATTGTAAAATATGTTTTCACCTTTGGAGCAAAAAAAAAAAAATTGGTTAAGTAGATGAACAGGCTTTTAGTACTCTGCTGGATTGTAATTAGTCGGTGATCAATTGACACACTTAATTAGCTTGTAGACATTTGTTAATTTATTTGAAGCTTCAGTTTTAAACTCAAATACAATGTTAAGAACCAGAGTAATAGGGCTTGTTATTCTATCCTGTTCGGGGAAGGAATAAGGGAAGGGGTTGTTAAGGAGATGTTAAAAGTTTAACCCTTCTGTTACATGATAGAACAAAGTATTGGTTAATTTCCTGTCGAATGAATGCCAAATTGTCAGGCACCACTGCGTGAGTCTAATCATTAATATCCTACCACACAAACACACATTGACCCGAGGTACTTTTGTCTATAATGGGCCTCCATTGGCTCAGGTACCCTGGTTTACCCTGTACAACTTCAGAACAAGCAATACAGAACTTTTTCAATGATTTACGGCATACCCAAGATATTTTGCATAGGCTACCATGGATCCTTGGGTAAGATAAAGGAAAAAAGTACTCCAGGGTATTGCTTAATGAAGAAGAGCACTGATATTGGGTAGTGAATAGAGTCAGTACGGAGTGTCTAACAAATAGGTACCCCACCAATGATTTTACATTTCCTTGTCCTTTAAGTAACATCTTAATTTCCTCAAAGGACTTAGAAGTGTCCATGGCTGCAAAGTTTTACCCTGAAATTCCATCTTACCATGAAATTCTGTCCTCTACTGAAAACACCTTTTGTATTAATCATCACTTGAACCAAAAAAACAATTGTGATATCATGGTAGCCACACAAGCACATATGTCATTGTACCCATGTTAGTTTGTGACATTGCTATTATCTATAACTCTTATAAACTGATTTTAAAGTCTCATCTATCAATCATGTTTTGTCTGCCCCTCCTCTATGTCTCTCCTTACATTCCCCCTCCCTCCTCACCATCTAAACCACTGTCACATAAACAAGATTTTGGCATGATGCAATGTAATTGCAATTAATATTAAATTTACATCAGAGGTGTTCTGCTTTTAGATAAATACAGGTATTTTTCCACTAATCATTCTGAAGCTATTGGATACAATTTGTTATAATGTGATTTTTTTTAATTCGACAGATAAAAAGGGATAAGATATTTGTAAACCAACATGCAAAGCAATGCTCATAGTCACATTAAAGCCATGAGTGGTGCTAAATTAGTATTTTGACTAATTTCTTTTTCTGCCCTTTCAATGATTCCTCAAAAAGTCAATGTGCAACCATAAAAAATAATTTGATTTCATAAGATTGAATGAGTCATTACAGTCAGGACAAAAGTTTCTTCCATTACAATACTTTCTGGCAATGTAAGCAGCAAATTATTGCAGCTCAGTAAGTTTCTAATGAAGTGACTGAGTAATAAAAAAAGGAAATCGGTGATCTGAAATAATTAAACAAGCAATTATGAGGATTTTTTTCTACATTTACATACTCACAAAATGTTTTCTTCGATGTTATTGCTTCAAATTATTTTCAAGGTGCCATAGAGGCTACATTATATTTCTGAGGAAAAAACTATGTTCTTGTGGCTTGAAAATGTACTGTCATCAGGAGTTTGGGACTGCTGGACAAAAATGCACTATTCACAAAAACATTAGATACATTTGATGTGGTGCAACATTTATTGGAATGACTGAGGTGCTTATCAATTAATGCAATAGGCACAACTAGCACAACTGACAGTATGCTTCAAGTGCCAGTATTATATTAATGATAGTTAAAGTCTATTTGGTATATCTTTTGTAAGGCTATTTAGATGCTGGTTTACCATTATGGCATAACCCATTCAAGCTTTTGGGGAGGTTTAGGCAGCAACCAACTATCCTTGAACTTTAAGGTTAGCCAACAAAATCAAGACATGGTATAAAAGTCCACCCAAAAAGGCAGTGTCTAAAAACTTGAACACAATCTATCATGTAGGTTTGGAACAAGTTGCAAAGATAATTCAATATTCAATTTTACATTCATTTTCTTTGTTTCAGACAGTTTTGCCGATATGGGCATGTTCATGTGACACAATCTGTTGGTACGACAGACTAGCAAACAGTTTTAATTGAAACACATTTTGTTATTATCCACTTTATATTGGTCTGATTTCAAATTGAATTTTCTGTGGGATCTCCTCCTTCCTGTACATTGGGCCAGATTCATTTCAGTGAGAAAAAGTTTTGTCATGTGAAAACTCATGGATAAAATCCAATTTGAGATGCAATTCAATTCATAAAAACTTCCATTATCATGTCCAATCCATGGCCTGCTGCTAGGGTAGGGCAAACAGGGCCATAGCAACTAGTCCACACTAGAGAGCTGCCAAACAAAATGCTAATCAACTGGGCTTGCTAATTAATCATTAAGGATGTTTTACTACTCATCCAAGCAACTTCTTCAGTTCAACTGACTAGTATGGGCCTTGGCATGTAAACTCTTCCACTATTCCAATCACAATGGCATATTGTAACTAATCAAGAGCTCCTCTGAGATGTTAATGCTCCTTGTCCGTGGACTCTGTATTAGTTGTCATACCTTCCAATCTGCAGTATTCTAGTAACACCCAGTTTGTGTTCCAGTGGGTTGGGGGAATCTAACAATGGATATTGATCCGTATAAGTAGGCTTTCTGTATACTTCCGTTTTCAAGTTACCCCCTTTTGGATGGAAATCAAATAGTCCAAAAAGGCAAATTTGTTCTCGAGGTTCTCTGTTCTCATAGTTCTTTGGAATTTACTTCCTCCATGTACAAGTTAGCTACAATGGGATAAACTGAAGTACCCATTGCAAAGCTATGTTTCTAGCTATAAAATTGGTCCTTGAATTTGTAGTATTTGGTGGTAAGGCACAAATCTAGCAACAAATATACTTGGTTAGGACTATGCTTTGTTCTGCGGTTTAGGGTGTTATCTTGCTGTAGTCAATTTCTTACAATCTCAATATCGCCTGTCATAGATGTATACATGTGAACAATGAAATGACATCATATGATACTATTTGATACCATTGTTTCTTCTGCCTCTAGTGTAATACCATGAATCTTGGTAAACTCTTTGGTAATCTGGATATATTGTTACATAGTTACATAGTTAAAGTGGGTTGAAAAAGACAAAGTCCATCCAAGAAAAAATCATACAAGCCCCTTTTGAAAGCATCAACAGAATA
>CM044431.1:143879815-143892991 GCA_024363595.1 Xenopus borealis
TAATATTTGTTTGAGTCTTGCATATTCAATTTCATTAATAAATAGTTGAATAATTGAATTTTGAGTACAATCAAATTCATGTGAGTGAAAAAGACTCACAAGAATTTGAAATTCAACTCTTGACAAATGTGTCTCTTGTGTTAAGAAAACAGTGTGACTTCATGTGTTATTCCTTGTATTTTTTAGTTATTTGAGAGATATTTGTGGCTATGATAAACCTAATTTTGATAATGATGCATCGAGTGGGTGAGGTCTGTGTGTAGACTGTGCTAAGAAGCACTCATTCTCAATAATTCTCAAGGCAGGACAATATAACTGTCCTTTAGACTGGTTACATTTTGGAGACTTGATTGACTATAAACTATATTGTTAAAAACAGTTTTGCAACTTTCTATTCAATAATAATAAACAAGTTACTGGAGTGCAGGTTTCTATCTTTCTGCCAACTGCTCCCTGTGTGCTTGTCTGTCAAATTCTGGTTGTATGTAGTTCACTTTGTAACCCCTATCTTTCTTCATCTACAGTCCCTCTGACATAGCCCCTTCATTGTAAAATGTTAAACTATTTTAAACATTGGGTATAAATACTGGGTAATAGTGGGTAAGTGAAGGCTATGAGTGTATAGTCAGACTAGGATTTGTGGGAAAGTCACAAAGGCCTGGGTCTAGGGGGCAAAGATCTGTGGGAAGCATATGTCATATTCATGACCATATCCCAGTGCTTGAGATTGGGGAACAGCACCAGCACCAGTGGGCAGTAGCTAAGGGAATAGGGGTGTGAGCAGGAGGGGGTGAGAGTAGTGGGGTGGGGTGCAGACCTAGGGGAGCTTTGGGTTTAAATATGGCCCTATGTACTGTATAGCATTGTGTTTTGTTTCTTCAGTTAAATGTTAGTAAGACATTTACAGGGTAGTATAATAAAAAAACATCATGCTTGACCACATCTGGTAAACAACAGCAACCAATTAGATTCTTGTTTTCAAAGAGTTAATCAGTAAAGTTTACCTGGTGATTGATTGCTATGGGTTACTAGACAAAGTAGGCATGAGATCCCTGCTTGAGAAACCGTTATACATGCTACTGAGCATGTGCGCACAGGTTGCGTTGTGCGCGCTTGTGTTTGGGTATGGGCTTGCGGAGGGGGGAGCAGGCTCGCCTCCTGGGCTGCCTAGGGCAACCGGTCGGCTTCGCCTGGCACTGCTCAGTGCTATACTTGCTAAGTGTTATTTTGCAAAAGTTTCCCAAGACATCCAACTTATTTTTCCATCTAATAAATAAACTCAGTTATTCTGAAGAACCTTGCCTTGTCACCAGGTCTGCCGCATGCCCAATATGGGACTATGCAAATGTGGCAACCCTGTGATTGGGGGCTAACATAGGTATGTGCACTGAAAAGTTATTTTTAAGGGCCCTTACACACGGGCGTTTTTACCTGCGCTCCCCTGCGTTGCGTTTCGCTGTGTTCAGCCGCAGGGGAGCGCAGGTATATACGCACTCAATTATTTTCAATGTGGCTGTACTCACACGTACGCATGTAGGCGCCGAACTCAGGAAAAATGCAGCATGATGCGTCTGAACCTGCGTTCGGCGCTTACACGCGTCTCGTGGGTACAACCTCATTGAAAAGTATGAGGTGCGTCTAGACCTGCGCTCCCCTGCGGCTGAACGCAGCCAAACGCAGGGGAGCGCAGGTCCAAAACGCCCGTGTGTAAGGGCCCTAAGAGATTTTATCAAAATCCATTGCCTTTCAAATCTTTTAATACTCTCTGGCATCAACCTCCTTTTGCTACAAATGAAATCAATTAGAAATAAATGTGTATGGCACATTATATATAAAACTTTTCACTGATTTTCACTGCATTTACTATTACTGCAGATACGTAATGTTTTAATAATACAAGTGTCGTTGCCATTATTGCATGTGTGTGTATTTTCAGTGGGAGACAGCTAATAGACACCCACTAAAATTAAATCTAAAATAAAATTGCAATAAATGTATAATGTATGTAATGTATGAGTGTGTGTATATAGCAGTGAACTGATATAGAGATATACATACAGTACAAGATACAGTATATAGAAGCAAGATGTATCTTCCTATATAAGGATTAATTCAATGATTTTATTACAGTATTATATTTTTAATTCCTGCTCTCAGTGCTACTGTCATAATCCTTCCCCCACCAGTCATTAAAATCAGTGACCAGCCGTAGCTATTTTAAAGAGGCATTTCATTCAGGCTTCAGCTATTATATTAATGGGTTTCATTTAAGCAGAACTCGCCTTACTGGCCAAATTACTACTATTTAAATCAATTGGCTTCAGGGGAGCAACAGCCTGACTACAACCATTACACTTCAATTTATTACTCCAATGTCTTTTAAAGTTGGGTGAAACAAGTTGATAATATCTGTCCCTTGCCCTTTTCATCTCAGAACAAAACACACTGATAAAATGCTTTAGAATTTAATGAGAAAAAGGGAGGTGATAAGAACATATATTAATTTATGACAGTGTTTCTCAAACAAAGAACAGGTATCATAAGAGAGAATCTCCATAGGATACAGCTCACACCTTTGATGTCACCTCATTAAACTGGGATTTAAAAAGAATCTTACAGATGTATTCATTTAAAATGATTTTTTTCCCCAATTCCTTTTTTTAGCATTTTCTCAACATGCATTTTCAAACAGAAATATAAGGGGGGGGGCGACTATAAAAAAAGAGAAATGTCTCAGATCTGCTCTTTTGATTTTTTTTTCAATTTTGCTTGTATGAAATGGAATGAGAGATCAAGAACACTCAATTAATTTTAACTCTGGGTGTTACAAAAATGTTTTTTTCAAATTAGAAAATCAGATTTAACCAATGCCTGCCCACAAAGGGTATTGAAAGCAAAGGAGGTGGCAAGTTTAGAGAGGGTTTTAAAATGTCAGTACTTTATTGCATTCAGTAAGCTTTTTGCTTGTATTTATAGCTGCAATTATATCTCAATGAGGTTTGTCTACAGTGTTGGCTTCACGCTAATTTTCCCCCTCACTGAATTCTTGGAATAGGTTTGGACTGTTTATGAACCAGACATATTGACCTCATTTACAGCTAGCAGTTTAAATCCATAATTTTTCCACCCACAATCCCTCTTTGACATTCCGGCAGTGCGGTCGGCTCAGTGAGACCGAACTAAAAGTCTCACACTTCATTGAACACTATTATGCGGCTTTATGCTTATAAGCCTGCTCCCTCAGCTGCCTTTCAGCTTTGCTGGAGATCCATTTGGCCAAAGGCCGGCAGTGATTAACTGGAAGAATCCAATAAATAAGCATGTCAGCTTGCAGGCTGCCCTCACAACGTCTACAAATCAACATTCAGATTTGCAAATTTGCACTATAAATTTTTACACACAAATCTACACTATAAATGTATCAATGTATATAAATATAAATAGATTATTTTGTTTTTACATTCCCTTTTTATAATGAAGAAATATCTTACAATTTCAAAATAACAATTCCAGATTCCTTTCTCTTGTTTTTGTCAAGCAAAATAGTCATTACTTTAATTATTTAATTATTTTAAATATTTTATTCATGAAAATCCAACTGATTTGGAATGCCTCATTTCTCTCGAACGTGCAAATACCAGATATGTATAGTTTTAGGACTTCTGTACAGCAAAAACTCCAGGCAGTATATTACTGAATTTTCAAAGCACCAAGACAGAAAATGGCAGAAAACAATATATTTTTGAAACCAATTCCAAAATGGGTAATTATGTCTCTCTACTCCTAACTACCAAACATCAAAGCTTGTTTGAACATAGCGGTTTTATAAAAATGTAGAAAAAAATCACTTCAAAGGATTTATTTTGCTGCTCTGCATATCCCACATTGTATTAGGTACCAAGGAAAATCACCCTGAATATGATTGCCAGGAGTCCACTGAACAGTTTGATGCCCATTGTGCAAAGGTTTACCAAGTATCTGGCATTTAGAGACCCCAATATGAAGTTAGCACATCCAAATTGTCCAGGACTTTACTACAGCTACTGAAAAATCAACACATTGACTGCATTTTTTGAGGGTTAAAAATACAGAAATATAGGTTTACCCCCCCCAAACCATATATTTTTGGAAAGTACACATTCTACCAAATCTAAAATGGGTACCTGTGCCTTTCTGTTCTGAGTCGTAAAGGCTTTCCCAAAATGGTCGGTTTTGGTGAAATATCTGAAAATTGCCTCAAAGCTTCAACTTGCCAGAATAATATCGGCTATGTATCATTATATACCAAGAAAAAGCACCCTAAATATGATTACCAGGGGTACTAAAAACAGTTCAGTGCCCATTGTGCATAGATTTAACAAAGTATCTGGCATTTAGAGGCCACAAAATGAAGTTAACGCATACAAATAGTCTTGTGGGTAACTTCAGCTAATTAAAAATCACCACATAGGAGAAAGCTCTCTTTTTGGTGCTGAATTAAGTATTGAAATCCCTGTTTAAGATATGATTTTTTGTTTTCACTTGGTGTGTGAATGTGGGTGAAATTTGGGAAGTTTTCATTGATTTTCTTTACTAAAAATCGATTTTTCTTTTGACCCAGAAGGTGAGTGATTGCTGTCCCAGTTCCCGTCAATTCCTCTGGGCTACAAACTCACTGTTAGACCCCCTACCCCTCCCCCACACCTGGGTGTCAGTTTCAGATGCTTTCTTCTGCTGTTTCAGCACAAATTGTTTACTTTTTGTACAGATTGAGTGGGTATTTTGAGTTTTGTAAGGAGAGAAATCTAAAGGGAGAAGGGAAGAAGGGAGAAGCAGTGCAGCTCCCAGTCACATGCACAGATTTACCCTCTCCCTGCCTGAGCTTCTCAACTTAAAATGTACTTTTTTTTTTGTTGATCAATAGTATAAAGATTTCTTTTTGTGGGTTGTTTTGTAAAATAATGGGAGGCAATAAAAAGGAAAGTTATAAAAGTAAAAAAAAAAACAAAACCTCAGGGTTCTAAAGCAAAATGACCTGAAAACCCCAGTGTAGCTCTTCAAGGAAATACCAGTCAGAGCCCATGTTAAAAAGCCCCACTTTCTTTACTTCTGCTGCTGCAGCCAGTGTGACCCCTGCTAAAAAATTTGCACAGGCGGTAGCTACTGGCAGCAACCCAAGCCAAGTCACTGCTGGGGTAGAGAAGCTTAAAAGAAAGCGTGGGGTCAGATGCCTAATGTCAAGCACTCATGGCATAGAGGCTTATATAAAGGAGTGGCTGAAGTGGTGGGCAGAAAGTAAAATGTATAGGAAAGCCATAATCTTTGCCCGTACAGTAACAGCAGTTCATGCTCTGGTGCAGAAGGGAATCACAGTGTGAGGGAGTTATGTCCCTGTAGTACCCCTAGAAGGATTGGGTACAAGAATGTTTTTATCTAATGTGCCCCCCTTCCTGCAAGACCACTAATTGTACCCCCACTTACAAGCCCTTGGGGAGTTAAAAAAAATTACCCTGGGTTATAAGGAGATCAGACTGAGGCATGACCTTTCCTTTAAAAAGCAGGTGCAAATACTTTTACCTCAGGGGAAAAGCACAATATTGAGGGGTATTTTGGGGTTCTGTTTGAAGGGGTGCTGTATACATTTTTTTACAGCACAGAGGAAGTGAGGTGCTTCCTTTGCAAGAACCTGGTACACATTCACCAGAGTGCCAGAAAAAAACTGTGCTCCTGCTATGGGCACCACTAAGGGTGTGGGGCTGCCCACGATTGTGGCACCTGTTGGGGTGGAGGCAGACAATGACCCTTCCTCTACAGATGCCAAGAAAAAGAAAATAAATTTTAAATCCAACTGACTGGTACTTGAGGAATGGGCATCAGTGGTTAAAGATGGAGCACCCCCATCAAAGGGTAAAAAGGGCAACAAAACATCTGCTCCTCATGTGGTGACATTGTCTTTCCCAAAAGTTGGTCAGGGTCAACTGGTGTCAGATCATGCACTCTTGCCTCCAGACCAGGTGGTGAATAATGAGGTTAATGGTCTGCATGGCCTTGAACACAGTAGTGTGGGTCTCCCCTGAAGTGTAAAGGGACACCTAATAAGACTCCTGCAGAGTGGGTAGTCAGTGTTCCTGTGGTGCTGAGATTTGGAAACTACAATCAGCCTCAGTTTGCAGTGCCTTAGGAATTTCACTCCAGGAGGGGGAGAATATTGCGTTAAAACCCATAGAGAACCGTGCAGATGAGACTGCTAGGGAGGATGGTGATGGTGGAGTTGTGAATATGGAGGAGGAGTTCTCTTCTCCCTTGTCTTCCACTGACCCCAATGTTATTGCCATCCAGGAGGCACAGGAGGCAGTGGAGAAGGCAAAGGGTGATCATCTAGCTTCCAAAGCTCCCCCTGTTGCTAGGGAGCTAATTATTTCTGTTGCTCCTGTGTCAAACACTTCCAAGGGTGTTTCAAGTGAAGTTGAGGGAACACCTGAGCCATTGCAGGGTCTCCAGATGACAAGTGATTCTGATCCTTCTCCTGCAACATCTTGTGGAGAGATTCGCAAAGCTCTAGTGAAGAAGGAAAATGATCAATCCCTTAGCCAGGAAGAGCTCATGGATGAGGGGAACAAAGAGGGGGTCGACAGAGGAGTGGCAAATCCTTCTACCCTTAATCATCCCTGCTGAGAAACTTAAAATGTTTCTTGAAAGTACCCTGGTGTTAAATTGCAGAAAAAGCTGCAAAAGGCTCTGGAGAAGTGGCATGATTTGCCTTTAACTATCAATTCTGTGAGACAATACTTTAAGGTCATAAAAGAGGCCAAGAACTATGGAACAGCAGGTACTCTCCTTTCTTCGTCAAGAAGGAGAACCATACCACTCCAGAGCTTGAAGCAAGCTGGCATCTGGAGTGGAAGGGCAAGGTTTTTTTTAATCACCTAACTTGGACTTCATGTGGGGTGGTGACCCTTTTCTCAGAATCCTTCCAGCCAGAGGTGCTAAGTGCCAACTCTGTCATCCATGGCTGTCTATTACATCTTCGGGTTCAGGAGTCAAGTAGGACATATAATCTAATTTAATAAATGTGTATGCCCCTACCATAATGTACCCAAGAAAAAGGACTCGTCTGAGTTTTGTGAGATCTAATTGCTAAAGAAAGAAGCTCTGTGTAACATGAAACAGCATCAGGTTTGTGGTGCCTTTGTGCGAAGACGGATGTAGTTACCCTGTAATATGGATTGTGTTTTGCGATTCTTCTATGCTCTGGAGAGGAAGAAGGGGAACTGAAAACAAATCACATGCCTTCTTGCAGAGGATGGCTCCCCCTTTGAGGATCCGGAGGCTATCCAGGACAGAGCCCGGTCCTTTTATCAAAACCTTTTTTCTCCATATCCCATCTCTCCAGATGCCTGGAAGGAGCTATGGGATGGGCTTCCAGTGGTCAGTGAGAAGAGAAAAGAGAGGCTGGAGACACCAATCACTCTAGATGAATTCTCTCAAGCACAATAAATCTCGTGGGCTTGATGGACTTATGGTAGAGTTCTTCCAATTCTTCTGGGATACTCTGGGCCCTGATTTCCATAGGGTCTAAGTGAGTCCCTCAAGAAAGGTGAGTTGCTAGTTTCATGTCATCGAGCTGTGTCATCACTACTATAAGGGGGATCTTCGCCTTATTAAGAACGGGAGACCAGTCTCTCTGCTCAGCACAGACTATAAGATCATAGCCAAAGCTATTTCACTCAAATATGTGCTGTTAGAAGTGATTCATCCTGACCAGTCCCATACAGTCCCTGGTCAGACAATATTTGATAATGTCTTTCTGATCCGAGACTTACTACATTTTGCGAGAAGGACTGGTCTTTCTCTTGCTTTTCTCTCTCTGGATCAAGAGAAGGCATTGGACAGGGAGGATCACCAATATCCTATAGGCACTCTGCAGGCCTATAACTTTGTGGGCTACCTGAAAACAATGTATGCCTCTGCAGAGTGTAAATTAACTGGTCTCTGACTGAACCTCTGGCCTTTGGACGAGGAGTTCGGCAAGGCTGCCCCTTGTCGGGACAACTGTATGCATTGGCCATTGAGCCCTTCCTGTGTCTCCTAAGAAAAAGGCTCACTGGACTGGTGCTCAAAGAACCTAACATGAGGGTGGTCCTCTCAACTTATGCCGATTATGTAATTCTTGTGGCCCAGGACCTAGTTGATCTTGAGTGGGCACAAGAGTGTCAAGAGGTCTACACTGCTGCCTCATCTGCCTGGATCAACTGGTCCAAGAGCTCATGCCTTCTGGAGTGTTCTCTACAGGTAGATTTCCTGCCTCCTGCTTTTCGTGACATCTCATGGGAGAGTAACATAATTAAATATTTAGGGGTCTACCTATCAGCTGAGGAGTATCCTGTCTCACAGAATATCATTGTTCTAACCCACCTGGGTGAGTGGAAGGCTTTTGCTAAAGTGCTTTCTACGAGGGGGAAGGCTTTGGTGATCAATCAGCTGGTGTCCTCTCAGCTCTGGTCCTGGCTAATATGTCTTAGCCCAACCCAAGAATTCATTGCTAAGATCCAGAGAAGGTTACTGGACTTTCTTTGGATGGGAAAGCACTGGGTCTCTGCAGGTGTTTCAAGCCTCCTGTTGAGAAAGGGAGGGCAGGGAGTCATGTGCATAAGTTCTCAAGTGCACACTTTCCGACTCCAGCAAATACAGAGATACTTGTATGCAGATCCCTCTCCACAGTGGTGTACCCTAGCATCAAGCTTTTATCATCAGGTACGCAATATGGGGTTATGACCGGCAACTGTTTGTCATTGAACCTAAGGGTATCCTAAGAAGCCTCTCAACACTGTCGGCTCACTACCAAGATACTCTAAGACTTGGAGCATGGTCTCCGTGTTAAGGGAAAGAGTCATCCAAGGGGAAGACCTTCTAAATGAACCCCTACTTGACAATCCAACTTTAAAGACTAGGATGTTGGAATCCATCTGCATCCGCCGCCGTCTTTGCCATGCTCGGTTAACCAAAGTTGGGGATGTTCTGGATTTTGAGAGATCAGATTGGGTGGATGCTCAGGCAGTTATGCAATGCATGGGATTACTCACTACTAGGGTTCCACGCCATCTGCTCAAGAAAATCAAGGACACGATCTCTGCTGATTCTCACACTTTCATTGATGGGGTTTTACGTGCTGGAGAGCCACATCGACCTCACCTCCAGACATAGTAATAGCACCCAATACCCATCAATCTCCTCAAGCATCTCCTTCCCCCCAACTTGAGCCAGTTGGAAAATTTTACATTGACACACTTTCATGATAAAAGAAAAAAACAGTTGTAATCTCTCATGCTTCACACTATACACTTCCTTGCCCTCATCTCCCGCTATGAAACCATCTGGAGACTTGCTTAATGAGGGTGAAAGACCTCAATGGAGAGCTCTTTAATCCAGGTTGGTGCCTAGACCTACTGGAGACTTGAGTTGGAGAGTGCTCCATGGTGCATTGAGCATGGGAGAGTATTTAGCTCATTTTACAGACACCCTAGCTGCTTGTCCATTCTTTTAATCAGTTAATTATCTCCTTTGATTAACTTTGGTGAGCAATCACTCACCTGCAATTTGAATAATAATATATCAGCTAATGAAAAATCAACACAATGACTGCTTTTGTTGTGTTGTGTTGTTGTATATGTTTACCCCCTAAAACCATATATTTTTGGAAAGTAAACATTCTATTGAATCTAAAATGGGTACCCATGCCTTTCTGCTCCAAACTACTGAGTCTCAAGGCTTTCCCAAAAATGGCAGTTTTGGTGAAATACCTGAAAATTGCCTCAAAGCTTTAACTTTCCAGCATTGTATCATCCATTTATCACCAGTATAAAGCATCCTAAATATGAATGTCAGGGTCTACTAAAGAGTTTGATACCCAATATACATAGATTTACCAAACTATGAGGCATACAAAGACCCCCAAATCCAAATAGAGCATATGAATTATCACGTATCACACACTGGCTACAACATAAGCACCCAATGAAACCCCCTAACAGTATGGAGACCCTAGAAAACCATATATTTTCCAAAATTACTGACTAATCTAGAGCAGGTAATTACATCTTTCTACTACAAACTACCAAATCGCAAAGCTATGCTAAACATATCGGTTTTTATGGAATTTCTGAAAACAGTCACAATGCTTGCATTTTACCCCATGATATACCCACATTTTGTAACATACAAGCAAAAGTCATCTTAAATCTGAATGCCAGGGGGTGTACTGAACAGTTTGATGCCTGACATGAAAATATTTGCCAAACTAGGGATCATACAGAGACGCCCAAATGAAAATAATACATATGAATTTTCACGTATGACACTGACTGCTACAATGCAAACACCTGGTTTGTGCATTATGTACCATAAGACTCGCTAAAAGTATGGAGACCCATGAAAACCATATATTTTCTGAAAGTAAACATTCAGACAAATCTAATGCAGTTAATTACATCTTTCTACTGCAAACTACCAAACCGCAAAGCTATGCTAAACATATTTCTAAAAATAGTCACAAAGCTTGCATTTTACCCCATTATATACGCCACATTTTGTAACATACCAGCAAAAGTCATCCTAAATATGAAAGTTAGGATTGTGCTGAACAGTTTGATGCCTGATATGAAAAGATTTACCAAACTAGGTGGCATACATAGACCCCCAAATGAAAATAGTACACACACACCATAAGACCCCCTAACAGTATGGAGACCCAAGAAAACCATATATTTTCCGAAAGTACACACTCAGATGAATGCAAAGCAATGCTAAAAATAACACTTTTTATGAAATTTCTGAAAATAGTCACAAAGCTTGCATTTTACCCCATTATATACCCTACATTTACGTAACCAGCAAAAGGCATCCTAAATATGATGCCAGGGTTCTACTAAACAAGTTGATGCCCAATATGCATAGATTTACCAAACTATTTTGCACACAGAAACCCCTAAATGGATATACAGTATAGCAGACAAAATTTCCATGGGCAAAATGAAGTAACGAAGAACAGAGTAAAATGGTGTAAAATCACTAAAATCCAACAAAACCACAAAAATCAATGCTTTTTTTTGTCTAGTATAAGCAGCAGTCCGAATCAACATTTAAATAGGATTTACATCAGAAATAAGCAAACAACACCTGCAATAACAGGTAAGAAATAAGCAAATAACACCTGCAATAGCTAAACATGCAATAAAATGGCTAAACATGCACCACAATCACAGAAATTGCAGTATAATCACCAAAATAACATACAAAAGGTATTATGCAGTGCAATAAGTGAATACAGTATTAGCAATGGCAATAAAACAGTTTTTTCAGGCCAAAAAAAAGAGACGCAATAAAACAAAAGACACAACATAGTGTAAGTGTGTTTACAATTGGCCAATTGCATATTGTGTAAGTGCGCAAGCATGTGTGAGTGCTGTGAATGTGTGTGCATTACTAAAATAAGTGTGTGTGTTTGTGTGTGTGGATGGGCACTAACCTGGGGTGGCAGGTGCCAGATTGTTCCTCAGGCCTGGAGGAATAAATTGCACCATCTTCTGTGAAGATCCGTTTTGAGGGGGCGGAGGTAAGAAGGAGGAAGTGCGGGCAGCAGCAGAGCATGTCCACTGCATGTGTCTGCTGCTGCCTTAGGGGCCCCTGGGCAATCACGCCTCAGGGGCCACTCATTCCCTGCCTAGGCTCGTTGCCTAGGGGCTGTGGAATGAGGTAGAACAAAGTGTTCACAAAGTGCAGGCTGCAGCAGAGCACATAGATTTCACGTGCCTGCTGCTGCCTAGGGGACCCTTGTTCCCCACCTAGGCTTATTGCCTAGGGGCAAGTTACTCCTCCGTTCTGAAAGTGCAGGCAGCAGCAGGGCACATATATTGCTCCTCCGTTCCCTAACCCTGAAATGCTGCATAACGTAGAATCTAGTGCCATTTCAAGTGCCATTCCCACAGAATGTAGATTCTACGTGGGGTGGCATTTAAAAAGTTAAATACCTTTATAACAGATAGAATTTGTTTCATGTTTAATTTGAAAATAACTTTTATTATATGGATTTTTTTGTTTGGGTGACAGGTCCCCTTTAAGTATCTATATTATAATATAATGATAAAAAGTTATATTTGAACATTTCTTTAATTTCTTGCTGAATCAATCTTTCAAAGGTTTATTTTGCTTAATGTTTTGTTCCCCCACAGGGATTTTTGTTTGTAGTCAAACAATGGCAGTAGTGATACAAATTTATTCGTCAGCCACAAATTTGAAGGGAATTTTCGCATTTCGGGGCAGGCAAATAAATTTGCCAAACTGCTGCAATAAATTGCAGATGAAGTAATTTTTTGTAAATTTTTAGCCGTTTCGCAACTTTCACAGACAATTCTCAAATTTTTCAGGGAAATGGGACAAATTCGCTCATCACTAAATGGCACTGTATGACTCCTGACAAAGGTTGAATTTCGAGTATTTTCCACTTCGAAATTTGACCCTTAGTAAATCAGCCCCTAGATGTTTGGATTCTTAAAGCACAGACTATAATAGTGGATTGCTAACATTTTTCACACAGCTTTTATTCTGTGACTCTTTCATTCTGTGAGTGATATATAATGTGTTGCTGAGAGTTAAGTGAATATTGAGAATGAAAATATAATTGGATTGTCAACTATAAAAAGGTTAGTTTTTGTTAAACAAGAAATCTGTTTAAATAGATTAAAAGTGGTGCTGCCCATTTCTACGTTTATCTTTCATATTACATGCACAATGTTAAGAGAAAAAGTAATCACAGTGCGTTATTAATACAGGGCATTTGAACTGATGGGAACTGGCATTCTGTAAAGTGTGTGCACAAAATGGTTTCACATGAAATGATAATAAAGTTAGTAGAGTTTTGCATTTTTCCTCACTCTATACCTATAAAAAATATATTATATTTGATAATGTTAATTCATTTTACAATAACTTTGGGGCTGCTCAGTTACATTGTTGCTAATGGAATATTCCTTTCAGGCACTCATTTAGGCATACTTTGGCCAAAGTTCTAACTTTTGTAATGTTTTGTAATGTTAATTTATATTTAGTCTAAAACAGTGCACTGGCAGTCATTTCTCCTTGTGTGCAAATAATTGCTGTATATACTTTCTAGCAGGTAGATAACTACAGAATGTAGGTTAC
>CM044431.1:143903705-143925703 GCA_024363595.1 Xenopus borealis
GAGTATATTCACATGCATGGGTAGCATCCAGTTGGCATAAAGGGTTATTTCCAAACACAAGCGGAGGGCATTACCAATAATGCAACATCCAGTGGAGCTTGTGACTTTACGTTCAAAACAGTGGTTGCATCCAATTCATAAGCAAATACCTTAATGATCTCCATTAATATCTATTGTCTCAATTTTACAGAACCCAAACAATGACTCCTGTATACTTTACATTTTGGTGTGTACAATCAGTAACATATAGTAAATATTTATAAATATGTATACTGAAACCAATATTTGCCTAACTTTTGGCACCTTGAGAAAAGTCCTGCTCACTGCTCACTACTGTGTTTTGTCTTGCATATTGAACAAATACACAAACAAATACTTGAACATCAAAGCAGAGAAATGGGTGCTTTCTTCCAGTCACCTCTCACCTCAGGTGACAAGTCAAGTCTTAATCAAACTAATACTATTTAAGAATAAAGGGGTACAAAAAACAACACTCTACTGAATTTTGAAACTCAGGCATTTAGATAGATGAATGTGGTATGAGATCAAAGTAGCATGAAAGTTTGTGTATATAGCTGATGGTACCAAATGTTAAAGAGTTCTGTTATTTGCAGAGTTTGGCTAATACCCTCAAAGGACACAATACATGCCAATAAAACACAAGTTATTTTATTATGGTGAGATGTTTCCATCATGATGCAAGAGAATTGTATCTTAATTATACTGCCAGAAACACACAAGTAGTAAATCTATGTTTTTATGAGAATAAAACTCATTGAAAAAACTGCAATAATCCAGTCCAGTCTCCAGATCCCAAGCCTAGATTTACTGTGGATTTGTGTTGGTGGCTAAGAATTCACATTCAACTCAGCGCTGGGTCAGACCGATCAGGCGCCCTAGGCAGCCTGCAGCACCTTATAGGTGTGCATGAGCTGAAAAGGGATGCACGCATGCACGAAAAGGCTCTGAACACTCCAGCAGCAAGCAGGGACCGGAATAGGGGGTAAGCAACAGAGAATGTGCATGCCTGGTACCCCCCTCATCTATTCGCCCTAGGCACGTGCCTACTCTGCCTACCCTTTTGGCCCAGCCCTGATTCAAAAAAATAAAAAGAATTTAAATTCACATGTAATCATCATGTTATATGCCAAAAGAGAAAAGGAAACCTGTAGACTCTATTCTATGACATACAGTACTGGAGCTGTTTGGCTGCTCATGATGAACCAATGCACTATTATAAAGTAAGATTTACCAGACTTATACAGCAGAAGCTGCCCAGCAAGTGTGCAAGCTGTAAAGCAAGTGTTGCATGTGAATATCAGTTCATTTTCTCCCTTCTTTCTCTGAGTTTTTTTAGCCTGCTCTGTTGTTGCTCAATTAAATTATTTTGGTTACAGCATATGACATAGATGAGCCAAAGTTATGAGACCCTTTCAGTCAGGTACAGAAGACTAAGGGACAGATTTCCTAAAGGTCGAATTTCGAAGATAAAAAAACATTTTGGCAGGTTCAAGGTGAAAAAGGGTCAAATTCAAATTTTTTAAAGTGACAGTACTTCGATTTTTGAATGGTCGAATTTTTGAATTCGATTCAAATTTTTTAATGTTCAGATCTAATTTTGGCCTATTCGATAGTCGAAGTACCCAAAAATGACTTCGAAATTCTAATTTTTTTAATTCTAATTTTCACTTTGACCCTTGGTTAGTGATGGGCGAATTTATTCACCAGGGGCGAATTCGCGGTGAATTCCCGCGATTCGCCGCTGGTGAATAAATTCGCGAATCGCCAGCGAAATTTCGCTTGGCCAAAATTCGCCGGAAAAACGAGTCGGAGAAGCTAATCTCGGGAGATTCGCCCATCGCTACCCTTGGTAAATCTGCCCCTAAGCTTAAACAAGCTGTCAGGACATACAGTATTAATTAAATTCATTAAATACATTTATAGTGAACATCTATTGAGATGCATTGTATGAAAAGTAGCAATGTTTAAAGCAGATCAAGCAACCCATAGTAACCGATCAGTAATTAGCATTTGCTTGTCACTAATTTTATTTTTACCTATACCTAAAGAATGTACTATCTGTGTGTGCATATCAGCTTAGCACTAATGATCTTCCGAGAAGCTTGTTATATTCCAACATTTGCAACAATTTAATCTCCTAGAATTAAACTTTGTACCATGCATTTTATAATGAATATGTAGGTCAAGAGTTCATTTATAGCTGCAATTACCCCAGGTAATCTAGAATACAGTGTTGGTTGAATTTCTAAACTGCATACATTATTTTACAAGGGAATGTTATTGTTCATTAGCAAAGGAGAATGCAATAAATATAATGAGAGATTGCTGGTCTTCCTATATCTCTGCCATCTATGGGGCTTCATGAATAACAATGTGCAGTGGTTTCAGATTGACTTATTTTCTCCATGGCTCATAAATAACATGCAATTATGAAAATATATTTCTTCTTAGTTATGCTAACAATGAAGCAAAAAATAACAAATGTACAAGTTTAGATATAAAAGAACAGTAGATCATTTTATGCTGTGCCTTAAAGTATTTAGACTCATAACGCATAACTTAAACTGCTGAAAGATCTATGGAACAAAGGACCCCACATTTAATGAGTTTCTTTCTTGCAGGGTGTGAATTAGTGAACATATAGTTCAAAAACCACAATGACTATTATGCATGCACAATTATCCATTGTTCCAGCAAGAGAAGCTATTAATTAAATGTCAGTAATGACATCATGCAGCAGTCTCTAAATGCAAAAGCAGATCACTCTAAAACGCATAACGTTTTTTGACAGGTTTTTTTTTTCTAAATCAAATAATTGAATTAAAAAATTCTCAACTTAAGTGCCATTTTCCACTTTTCCATATTGTGTTATTGAAACCTTCCGTTAATGGGTCAAATAAACTCAATATACTGTCATTTTAAGGAGGTCTGCAAGATTTAGAAAGTGAGAAAACATGTACAGTAAAAGTTTTTTATTCAAATCCTCCTTTGAAGTTTAAAATTTGGTGTGGGTTCCTATTCCCTCAACCATGGTTATAGGCATAAGATAATACTTCTGTATCAATAACTCACCCATAGTTTCAATAATATCTAGAACAGCAAAAACATGTACACCCCAGCTGAAACCCTTAATGTTTCTTTGGTGCACTGGATGTATTAAGATGTGTAGAGCACCTGTGGAATATATTATTTACTTTTTAATGGAATGGTTAAAGGGATCCTGTCATGGGGAAAAAAAATGTTTTTCAAAATGTATCAGTTAATAGTTCTGTTCCAGAAGAATTCTGCATTGAAATCCATTTCTCAAAAGAGCAAACTGATTTTTTTATATTTCATTTTGAAATCTGACATGGGTCTAGACATATTGTCAATTTCCCAGCTGCCCCAAGTCATGTGACTTGTGCTCTGATAAACTTCAATCACTCTTTACCGCTCTACTGCAAGTTGGAGTGATATCACCCCCTCCCTTTCCCTCAACCAGCAGCCTAACAAAAGAACAATGAGAAGGTAACCAGATAACAACTCCCTAACACGAGATAACAGCTCCCTGGTAGATATAAGAACAGCACTTAATAGTAAAAACCCATGTCCCACTGTGACTCCTTCAGTTACATTGTGAAGGAAAAACAACAGCCTGCCAGAAAGCAGTTCCCTCCTAAAGTGCTGGCACTAGTCACATGACCAGGGGCAGCAGGGAAATTGACAAAATGGCTAGCCCAATGTCAGATTTCAAAACTGAGTATAAAAAAATCTGTTTGCTCTTTTGAGAAATGGATTTCAGTGCAGAAGTCTACTGGAGCAGCACTATTAACTGATGCGTTTTGAAAAAAATTTTTTCCCATGACAGTTTCCCTTTAAATTATATCATACATTTAGGGAAAACTTGCCAAAGCTAATCCCCATACTGATAGATTTTGCTACCCTTATAGCTCTACTTTCTATAGTAAGCACGAGTACACGTGTAACATTACTGAACAGCAGCAGTTCAGACTGGAATACAGATAATGGCACTAGTGATGGGTGAATTTGTCACAGGAAATTCGTGAATTTTTCAGCGAAATGGGACAAAAACTGAGAAAAATTAGCGTCTCATTTTGACACTAGCATCCATTTTTGGAGGCTGCTGGTGGTTTTTGGACGCCGGTGAAAATTTGTTGGTGAAAAAAATGGATGCCGGCGTCTGAATTTTTTACACCAGCTAATTTTTGCTGGTCATTCGTGAATTCACACCTGGCAAATAAATTTGTCCATCACTAGATGCCACAAATAGGACGTATTTTATAGTTAAAATTAAAATAACCTCCACAGAAAGTACAACATATTAATACATTTCTAATTTTTCACACAAAGTGCAATAAAAATGGGTCAAATTAATTATTTTATGGTTTATAGATTGAAAGAAAAAATTGAATTAAAATAAACTTTTATCATCAAATTGAATCTGGAATTGGTTCCACTTACAAATCCTTGGGCCATATTCAATTCAGGGACTAAAAATTATCACATAGTTTATCCTTGAAAAGTCACTGACAAAATAAAATTTGTGATGCAAATTAATTCAGAAAGATATCTCATGGTTTACCACATGAAAACTGTATTGAAGTCTATAGGAAAAAACTGGATTTGGAGAAAAGTTCTTTCTGCTTAAATTGAATCTAGTCAATGGGAAAGATTTATTAAAGGACGAAGTGGCTATCGCTGGTGAAAATTCACCATAAATACCATCTGCAGGGATATTGCCAATTTACTAACAGGTGTAGAGGACAATTTGCTAGTGAAAGAGTACATCACTAATAAAGTTTTGTCCCTATTGCCAAGAGAATTTTCACTCAGGTGAATGATAGTTACTCTGCAAATTCCCTGAAGTGCGAATCATGCATAACGGTAACTCTTTCGCCAGAGTTTACGTTGCCATCTTGGACCTGGTGAACTGATAAGATGAAGCTACAACCTCCTCAAAGTTTTTTCATATTTTAAAGTGCGATTGTCTTTAAAAGTTATAACTATTAAAAATGTTGTTTAAACATTTTTTTAATAATTTTTTAACCATTGGGAAGTATCTCAAGGATCACTCAAGAGTGAAGTTAGACATAACCACAGTCCACCAGTGTTAAGTTCCGCCAATCTCCATTAATTTCTATTGGATTTTTAAAGGCATATTTATCAAAGGGTGAACTGTAGTGATGGGCGACTTTATTCGCCAGGCGCGAATTTGCGGCAAATTCGCACTATTCGCCGCGGGTGAATAAATTCGCAAAACGCCATGGAAAATTCGGCTGGTGAAAATTAGGTGGCATGAAAACAAAAAAAAAAAGCGCTTCGAAAAATTTTCGCCGAGGCAAAACGGGATAGATTCGCCCATCACTAGTGAACTGTTACTTTCATCCATTGATAAATACTCTTTTAAAAATCCCACAGAAATGAATGGATATTCACACTGGTGGACTGTGGTGATGCCAAACTTCACTCTTTGATAAATATACTCCATGGCATGCCGCTAGATGCCCTTTTATGCACTTTGCTTCTTGCCCGTCACTTTTTAAATGTGGTTCAGTGTTTGTAGCGCTGTGATATGTCTTAATGTCCAATAGATAGATATGTAGATTGATAGACAGATAGATAGATAGAATCATTCACTACATACAAACCTTAAAAAAAAAAAAGGTTGAACTTGATGGACGTGAGTCTTTTTTCAGCCTAACTTACTATGTTACTATGTTACTATGTTACACAATGGCTATATAAATTTACACTCCAATGTGCTTAAAACTCAGCCAATATCCACACTGCAAATATCTCATCTTACATGAGAATATTATAACATAGAAACCCATTGATTATAATCAATGGTTAAAATATGGATTGGCACAATGATTTGGGGAAAAAAACTGAAAAACCTGTTTATATAAATGTAGAAACGCAATCTATATTGTTTTAGTTAATATAATTGTTTTGCAATAGCCTTTTCAAATTGATATATTTTTATGTATTTGTTGGAGTAAAGGACAACATTAAAAGAGCAAAAAAGCAAACAGATATGTTTCTTAGGCTATTAAAATGTAATCTTAGCACATTCGTGATATTTTCAATGACTGTGCCCTTTAAGCAGAAATACCATGACATTTGATCTACTGTCACGGAGAAAGATCATGTGATAGAGTGAGAGAAGATTGATAAAACACCTCCGTCACTAGGAAGAGAGAAGAATTAGATTGCCTTGTGTAGAATGTAAAATTATGATAGATGGAATAATTAGTCTGTCTGTCTGCCTTTTGGAAGAAATTGGAAACTGAAAGAAAATGTTATAGATAGCTTGGAATAAAGAAATATGTCACAAACCGTATTATATTTTACAGTTTAGAATACGCTGCATTTACTTGGACATCTTATTACAATACATTAAATTAAAAAAAAAAGACTATTGATATGAGTACTGCATTATATGGTGATCCAATAATTATAATGCAGGTTCACAAACAGGGTTCCATGGAAGAATTCATAAATACATAATATGGTCACCAGTGTAAATATGCAATTGTTTGTAAAATCCTTTCAATTCTTTACCTATTCAGTAGCCCTGAGAAAAATTGTTGGGTTTATGTATGTTAATATAATGTGCAACTTTAAAATTTGAACCCATTTAACTGAATGAGTTAATTTACAAAGAGTAGAAAGTGCACATGGCATTTGTGCCTCTGCACACAGGTGAAACACTTTTCTCTTAAAAAGTGGGACACAAAGTGTTGCACCTATGCATATATGCAACAATGGAAGCCTTGAGGGGATAAAGGTATCTTTTGGTATAGCCTACTTTAATACTATTCAGAATGTTCAAGTCAGTAGCACTATAGTACACGAAGTACAAAGAAGTACTGCCCTTACCACCTACTAAAAGCAGATGTACAAGGCTTCCTTAAGTCAGTGTGAATTGCCCCTGCTTGCAGCATTCCCTAAGTATAGGTGTAAGTTCTAATTGTTCATCCCTTCACTTTGAAACAATTGTTCCTGTAGCTATAATATAGGACCACTTACTGTTGCACCTATAAGCTATTACTAACCATCCTGAAAACATGAACAATCTTTTAAATGTTTTTATTAATAATAATAATAATAATAATAATAATAATGGCATATCTGCATCTAAGAAAATGGCATATGTCTTGGTATATGGTCATCACATGATCGGTATCTTATAAACCAACATGGAGGAATTAAGTGGACTTGGTGTCTGTACTGCAAGAAGACTCTGATCTCTCTGCCTCTTTGTAAGACGTGCCGGGAGATTGCTAGATCTCTTACATCCCGGTGCGTCCCTTCTTCTGTTCCTGTGCGCAGGCGCACACTTCCGCTATCCAGGTCACCCTGACGCTGGCGTTTCTGACATCCAACGCAATAACATCATCACCTGGCACAGAAATCGAATTTTGGTGCCAAGAAACTCCTTAAAGAAGAATCAAGGAAGGAGAGCTTAATTCACTGCACCAGGTGCTGTACTGAAGGACCCACTCCTGTTTGAGGGTCAGGTAATCCAGTCAAAGTAGATATCAGCAGCACACTGTACATTTTGCAAAAGTGTGAAATTTATTGTATCACAACATTTCAAACAGGGCAACGTTTCGGGCCACCCAGGCTTGATAAAGGGCCCGGGTGATCCGAAACGTTGCCCTGTTTGAAATGTTGTGATACAATAGATTTCACACTTTTGCAAAATCTACAGTGTGCTGATGATATCTACTTTTACAAGAAACTCCTTAAAGGCCCAGTCTTCATTTTGGATAATTGCCCAAGCTGGTTTCAGTTTACTGTTTCTGTCTAAGCTATATTACTTCTTTTTTTCCCCTTTTTTTTACTTCTTGCCTGATTTTCGTCTACGATTTCTGCCGCCTACCTTGAACCTTCTGCCTGACTTTGACTACCGGTTCTCTTCAACCCTGCCAGTACCTCGCCTACTGGTGGATTCCGCAGCAGAAAGCTCAGGGCCCCAAAAGGTGAACACTGGAACCTGTAGGGTGCACCTGTGTGTCCACAAGGTACTGTCATCGAACTAGGTTCCTGACAACGAGGTTGTTACACTCTATTCCAAAACTGTGGTTTTCCTGATTCCTGGGTTCCTGATATACACTTCTAATTCAGCTGTAACTAATTTGATCATAACAGAGCTTTAACCATTGTACAACTATAGTCTCCCCAACTCTTGCTATATTTGACCTTTAAGCTGCCCCTATACACAATTTCATCTGATACACTCCCTTTCATCTGATTTATGGGGTAACTCTGTTCTCTAGTTCATTGTTTCCAAACTGTGAGGTGGCTTAGAGCAGTGGCAGGGGGACTCAGTTTGAATGCCTCTTAATGAAAGACTTGGGGAAAACATTTATTTGCTCTTAAAACAGGTTAGGCTGAACATATTTGCTGTCCTAGATATGTTTTGGACTGTATGACTCATATAGTACATGAGTTTTTACCCATAACCATACCTGTAACCTTATTATGAGCTAAGGGGACCCTTTGCCATAGGTTGGGGGCTTGGTAACTACTGCTCTAGATCCACCAGTTGGAAAACATTATATAAGAGATGGGAACAAGTATGCTTATGACCCAGTCATGCTGTCAGTCAAGCTAAGCACAGTGACTTGTTTAGAGAGGAGGTCACTGAGGGAACAAAAACATTGTTCAATACCCAGATGGTGTTTATCATTTATACTTACACAGTGAGAAATTATAGCAAACTTGAGTGCTGCCATGATAAACAAAGAATAATATTGCCACTCCTCACTCAAAATCATTTTTAAGGAAAAGGAAAGTATTTTTATAAATTGCAATTTTAGATCTCTATGTGGTTAGAGTTGATATATTCAGTATATACTGAATTTGATTTGTCCATCTGTCTATTTGTCACCTCTAAATTTGTTTATTTTTTTTCTGTCTCTCTATGTATTCCTCTAATTATTGGCTGGCCTACTTGGGATACAAATTAATTAGACATAAAACATACCATAAATAAAAGCCTTGAAATACACATGTATGTTTTTTTTTTCCATTTACCCAGCGCTGCTTATGTACTACTTTGTTTCTTAAGGGCTAGGCCAGACGGGGAGATTCGGGGGCATTTTTCTCACCGCTACTTGTAGCCCCCGAACTTCCCCGAATAGCCACTTACCTAAGCGCACCAGCGTTGCTTGAAAACGCCGGCGCTTATCCACACGGAGCGGCGCGCTTTTTGAAATTGCCTCGCGAGGCAATTTGGAGCAATTTCAAAAAGCGCGCCGCTCCGTGTGGATACCCGCCAGCGTTTTCAAGCAACGCCGGTGCGCTTAGGTAAGTGGCTATTCAGGGAGGTTCGGGGGCTACAAGTCGCGGCGAGAAGTCGCCAGGCGACAAAATGCCCCCGAATCTCCCCGTCTGGCCTTAGCCTAATAGTACAACCAGAGGAACAAAAGGGCAAACAAATGAGCAAAAACTTAAATCAAAGGCAAAGGAGCAGATTTAAGAAAATTGAAAGTGAGGAATTCTCAAGGAGACCCAGCAGTTTTGCATTTTAACACATTTATTGACACTTTCCTGACTGCAGTGTATCAGCTTAACAAAATCTGTTTGACAGCTTTCTTTTTCATAGGGTGTTAGAGCATTGTAGGTTCTTTGGGGGACTAATGATGCAGACTACTCTTTTCCACACTACAATGATTCGTTCCAGTGCAGAAAGGGATTGCTAAATCAGAAATCATTAGTCTTTTTTTTTTTATCAAGTGATAAGCGAGCAAGCATAATGAGTGCAGCTGTTCCCAATGGTGGGACATTGACTCATAAGTACTAAAACAGATGCATTTGCTGGTGCCCAAGGTAGAATTTGAGTTTAGTTTTGTAAAGGCTAAATGAGAATTCTTTATGAAGACATTTAGGCATGGAAGTTCAGAGGTAAAAAGCAGTAAAAGAGAAACGTTCAGCACTAGAAATGGAAGTGTAAGTGGTTGGTATGAAAAGTCTTTGAATGAAAGGGAGGCTACTGTATATCTAGGAACATTTGGTGGAGAAAAATTTACAAGATGGGTTTTGTAAGTAGATTTTCACTAAATGGGAAGCCATCATAAAGACACTAACAGGAAAGTTGTTTTAAGTAGGCGCAGTCGTATTCTGTAGAATTTAAGAGTAACTAAAGGAGGAGAGATGTGAGTAGGCGAGACCAGGTAGAAGAAGGTTGCAGAGTATATTTTAGATGTTGCTATTGTTTTACAGAGTAAAGTATATATATTAAATGATCCATGGTAGTGGCCATTTAGAAGGATGCAGTAGTCTGGGTAGGATACGTTGAAGATGTGGATTAAAATTTTAAAGGGAACCTGTCACCGTAAGAAATCATTCAAAAATCTTTTTATTGTGTTTGTCAAGGAAAAGAAACTTTACTTACTAAAGGTTTGACAAGCGATATGTGACTGACAGCTGAGATTTTTAGATACCTTTATAACAGGTATGGCTGTGTTAATAAAAAAAAATAATTAATTTGAATAACTTTAATTACACATTTTTTATTTAATGGATGTTTAAAATAAAAAAAAACAAAAAACCGATCATTCACCATTGCTGTCACCAAAGAAAACCATAACGTAACCATTTTAGAAAAAAATTCCCTACCTTTAAATCTGCTTGAAAATATTCACCTGCTTAATAGTTTTGTTCAAGTCCAGCATGTTAGTTTTTCAGAATAATATGTTGTTGGCATCAAATGACCCACTGGGTCTCATCAGTCATTATTGTCACAGGTGATAGTTAAACATACATTGCTTGCCCACATGACATCAGTTGAAGGGTCATGCACAGAGACACGTGAAACTGAAAGGTATTGGATATTGGGGTTCCTAGTAAGCAGGATATGCTCTTATGCTCTATAACAGTAAGGTTTATTTTCTTCTAAATTATTTCAGTTGTTTCTTATGTAAGGTGAGAAATTGAGCCATTCAAGTGACTGAAAAGTGCATTCCAGAGCAATAATAAACAATATTAGTATTGTGAAGTCATATGTGACGTAAATTATCTCGTGGGGTTCTGGAATTATATTTACTACATTCATGGATACATATTGCAGTGTTTTAAACTAAACTTTTCACCTTAGTTTCTGTATTTCTGAAATTAAAAGGAAACTATGTCTAATGTTTGCTATTGTTTTTTATAACAATATTAAATCTTCTGGTAAAGCTAAATATAATCTAGAGATGGTAATGAAGCAGATTTCAGAGTGGATTATCATAAACTATAAAAAAACAAAAAACACCATGCTTTTGCTACAAAAATCATTCTGATTTCTGTGATTTCTGATTACCAACGACATTGGTTATTTTGAAAAACCAAAATTGGTCAATATAAGGTCCCTTTAACATCGTTTTTTTTTTTTTTTCAAAGCTGAACATTTATTTCAGATGAAATTTCTTCCACAGATATAAAAAGGTGAATACATGATTTGATATTTCCTTTTGGAAGCACACATGTTGAAGTTTATTGAAAAGGTACAAGACCAAATCAGTATAATGTAGAATACCTCAATAATAAATATTGCTCATATTTTTCTAATGATGAAACCCAGATTTACGTCACAGGACTTTATATATTTCTGGAAAGCAAAATACATCTCTAAATGGAATGTTAAACAAGATTTATTTTTCTCCGCATGGTTGACCACCTTATTCATTCATCCTATTCCTTCATTCTTTTGCTCGTGAGTGAAGCAATCATCCAAACGAGTGAAAACAAATCATGTAGAACACCACATCAAAAAATAAATGCAGTCGGTATGCAATATTCATGGGCAGTAAAATATAAATGTGTAGGAAAACACATTTATGACACACAGCCATTCATTATATTTAGTGGAATGGAGATTTGGAGATTTTTTTTTTCTGTAACTTGTTGAAAAAATTATTTGAAAAAAATGTCCTAGGTTGGAAAACACTTTAAGATCAGAATAAATGAGGAATTTTTATTAATTTTCAACAGTAATTTAGTTTGGAGTCTGACAAGTAGGGACCATGCATAAACAAGTTACTTTCTCTGAAAGCTTTGTAGGACCTGAGTTCACAGTATTGTTAACAGAAGAGCACTGGCCCATGATGATTCTAATGCCATGTTTTATTAAATGTAGTGTGAGGAATCAATTTTGTTCTGGCATTAAAAATTGATATACATAATATATATATATATATAATTTAACTGAACAGATATTTATTTAAGAATCTGGACCTTACTCAAGTTCAAGGAAAAGGTAAAGTGTTATCCAGTGATAAGCTATCAAGTGAAACTGACACCCAGAACTAGATGCATGGACTGTTGCTGGAAGGGCCTCTATCTCTCTAATAACAGTAATAATGGGGGTGTATAATTCCACTGCAGGAAAAGAAAGTTAAAGCTGTAAGCACCTACCAGCATACATGAGCTGGACTCTTTTCCCTACTCCTGTTGCACTGTGCAATCCATTCAAAAAGCTGTAAAAGTGCAGAGCCTCTGTAGCTGAGTCCATTTTTCTATAAATAGGAAATTATTATTTGAAATCCATGACTTAAGGCTCTCAATAATATATCCCAAAAAGGCTTTTAGAAAAAACATTGTTCACCGCACATATGTTAGTGTGTGTAATGTTTAGAAGGCCTGTATTCTGGCTATACAGTATATTTAATCACAGTGACAACCAACACCCAAATCCCTATTGTTCTTAAAAGACCTATAACTCAATTTATTGTCTATACAGTCTAAGAATAATGACATGTTGATAATAACATAAGCTCTAAAACTAGATTTGCTATGCACTATAACAACTCATACTAAAGGGTCTGCAGCACTGTGTGTATCATTTAAGCTGCATGCTCTTGTAACCCCTTTTTGCCACCCCCTTCTGTGCCCAAAGTTATACATCACATTTCACCACTTACAGGCCCTGAGTCCCCTTTGCAAGATGAAAGAGTACTGGGAAGTTCTCTCTGGCAGTGCCTCCACCTAATGGGGTCCAGGAATACACCTGCGGATAGTCCCATCACACACTTTATTATATAAAAATATAAATTTCATGTAAATTTAAAGGAGAAGTAAAACTTTACATTACACGTAAATTAATTTAACGCATGACCCACTACCCAAGAAACCGGTAGCAGTCCAGTCATGGTAATTCCCTGGCAGGAAAAGTCCCACACTACTCCATTTTGGCTGCCCAAGAGTCTCCATCCCTTGTCCGCAAAAGAGTACCAATCCTAGGTTGCACTACCTACCCACATACTTTCCCGATGAAAAGTATTTGCTCCCATGTGGTAGGCACACAAACAGCCTATTTTCCTAAACAGGAGATCGCTGGATCCTCATCCTTTCCTAACCTTCCCAAAGGTAACACTCACCAAAGGGAGTCACACAGACGGTAGTCTCAAACAGAGCTGACAGGCATCCAGAGCGATGAAGATCCTTTATAGGCTGCAGACTCTCCCAGTCGAGCACATAACAAGGCTTAAATCCTTCCGATATTTTCTCCCAATGCTGTCTATAGTGTGAGCTCTCTCAACAACCATTGCTGAACTGTAGCTATCAACACTCTCCAGAGTGCTGACACATCAATACGGCATCCAAACTCCAAACCCTCCTGTTTGAGCTTTCAGGCATGGGGCAGCCCCCCAGCCTCAGAGGTCTCCTGCCTCTTCTGGAAATAGTATCGAGCAGTCCAGAGATGATGCAGATCAAGATCCAAATCAAGATGTCTGTGTGGACACCTGTCACTATCCTTTTATATTGGTGCACAGCGACACCGTGTGGCTTCCTTTGGGATTAGCCATGCTGCACCAATTTAAGAGCTCTGCCCCAGAAACTCTAGGGAGAAACTCCCTTAGACCGTAGGATGAACCCTACAGGTCCCTACAATATTTGAAAATTAAAGTGTTGCCAATTACAAGAGCAATAAGGTCCTTTAAGAGCTTGATAAAAGTTAACATGCCATTATTCTTGGCTAAGACCAATGCCACTATTATGTTCTTATGCATTCAAAGCAAATTTATTTTATTGCTATTGGTCTTAAGGAGCTGGCATGCCCGTTATGTACAGTACAACTATAAAACAAAAAAAGCAAAAACTCATTCAGCAGGTAACGTACATGTAAGGAGTTAGTGCAAAACTCTTGGACGTATCCCTGTAAGCAGGGCTCAGGCATAGAGCCTGTGTCTGTATGCTGTAAGATGTTGGATAAAGAGTTATTCAGTTTAACCAATACTCTGTGGGCATTATTATTTTGTTCAGAGTGGGGCCACCCATAGGTGCATTCCCGGATCCCACTAGGTGGAAGCACTGCGCTGGTAAGTACCAGGTACCCAGTTTCTCCCAATACCACTGTGGAGTGGCTCAGGTTAGAAGCCTATGGAGGGACCCTGGAACAGGTGGAGCGGAGTAAGGCATGACTTAGGACAATAGGAAATTAAAGGGAGGTATGTCAGGTGCATTATGAGGATTGTAGGCAGAGGAAGGACAGGACAAAGCTTATAAAGGGGAGGAGAAAAAGCGGGAGATCAGTCTTACCAGTGAGAAGTCGGGGGAGGCAACGTTTCCCGCCCGCCCGTAAGGAGGGGTAAGGGGTTATGATGTCGCAGCCATTGGCGGTGTGGAGCTCCCCTAATGGGGAGCTAAAAAGGGGGGCTGGAGTGTGTAGGTGAGATTGGCATGGAGATAGGCTTAGGGGCAAGGAAGCACAGTAAGTGAGGAAACAGGATGGAAGCTTGCTTAGGATGCTGAACGGGTTGATTATGAGGAGTAATGTGAATTCATGATAAGATAATGGTAAATGCTATGCAACCTTAAGCGGTTAAAATGTTATGCAGCCTTAAGTGGCTATTGTGTTATATATGTCACAGCTCATTCATTTGTTATACATATGTTACATTTAAAATTAATGGTATGGAGATGCTGGTGGATGGGTTTTTCCCCTAAGCCTGGTGTGTGCTTAATAAATAAGCTGCGGCCTTTTCCACCCATGAAATGTTGTGTTATATTTATTGGGGGGGGAAGGGGTTAAGAGTTAATTGACGTTATTGCATCATACGTAAGTCATGTCCCATGCCATCAGGTAAGCGCCACACAGGGAGTAGAACAACGACAAAGGGGTGTCGAAAGGGTAACATACACACAAGGAAACAGTTATTAAGTGAACAACTAAACATACAAACAGTGACTTCAGTGCTGGGAAACGATGACCTAAATCAAACAAGTTTAGAACAAAGTATAAGAAAAGAAGTATAGAGCAAGCACTAAAGGGCAAGGAAAGTGAAAAAAACGAACCCCTCCATCTAAAAACTGGAATTGAGAATTAAGGCACAAGTAAACCTCCTCTTAAACAAAAACTATACAAAGTAAGAGAAGCTCAAGTTACTCCAGTACTGGAGAAAAATTGAAGAATGTTAGGGGACAAGCTACCATTTCTCAAGAAAGAATGGAAATAGAGTGAAATAACATTATTTTAGTTATATGCCTGAAATATGCCCATAATGAAGTTTAACACTTTAGGAAGGGAAGATGCTTAGAGTAAGTTAAAAGGCAAATAACCCTCCAATCTGAAAAAAAAATTAATTCGTTTTCTACTGAAATAAAAAAAGGAAATGGGTTAAAGAACAAGTCAATTCTCCACCTGAAACCAAAAGATGTAGGTACAGATGCAGCCACTGGGATTTGTGAGTTAAATGCGTCATGACTCAGGGTTAATTGAAGAAACTGTGTTATCTAAAGTTATCTTAACTCATTTAATGCATTTAAGCTTTTCATTAGGATAACAAAGCACCATTGTTTTCAATGGTGAACTCTTTAATTGGATGGGATGCTGTGACACAATATTCTGTGCTAAGTGGGATAAATGGGTTAGATGAGTTAAGTTTTTCTGTGTCAAATGCACAATCCAAAGTGGCTTCATCTGTATGTGGAAATAAGGTAGAAATAATGTATTCCTTGAAAGTAGAACTGCTACCTCAGCAAGCATGTAATTGGACCATTAAGTTAAAGGAGAACTAAACCCTAACAATGAATATGGATAAAAATGTCATATTTTATAAAATGACCTTTTTGCACCAGCCTAAAGTTTCAGCTTCTCAATAGCAGCAATGATCTAGGACTTAAAATTCTTGGAAAGTGACACTCACATGCTCAGTGAGCTCTAAGCAGCTGTTGAGGAGCTAAACTTAGGGGCTGTCACAAATTATCAAGCAGAAATTTAGATTTTCCTATAATATGTCCTATAATATAAGCTGATTTTGCAGAGCTGATTATTAAATTCTGAAGCTAATTGCACTGGTTTCTGTGCTGTTCTGTTTTTGTGCTGCCATGTAGTAATTATCTGTATTAATTACTAATCAATCTTATACTATGACATTTATATTTTATGAGTACTGCATATTTCGAGTAAGTCCCTAAGCTCAATAAGTGACAGCAGCACAGGGCATGTTCAGCAGAAAGGATGGCAGCTACTGGGGCATATTTGGGGGTACATAGCTTCGCTGCTAAAGGGCTGTGGTTGCCTTGGGCTGGTACAGAAGCCCAAAACTTAATGTACAACTATTACCCCCTACTTCTTTATTTAAGATTTAGCTGTCCGTTAATGAATCATGTCAGCCATTAATAGTTGTACACGTAGATGCCTATTTAGCAAAGGTCAGATTTTAGTGGTTTTATAGGTTTTTGAAAACTACAACTAAACTCCCACATGCTAAAACTACTAATGTCATGGAATTTATGAAAATATTTGAATAAAAAAAGTACAATCAGAAAATAAAACCTAAAAATTAGTTTTTAAAAAAAAAAACTCCCCTAAACCATTAATTAAATCCACCCAAAAACTCGAGTTGAATTCAAATCTAATTTGATTCGAATTTTAAAAACTTGATTCGAGTTTTCTCTCCAAAAGAACTTGAATGTCAGGAAGACTGCAAACAACTCCAAATTGATCCTGGGACCTCCCTCATTGACTCAAACAGCAATTCAGCAAGTTTTAGGTAGTGAATAGTCGAATCGAATTCTTAATGTGTCAGAGTATAATAAATCTTGAAAATAAAATTCAATTTTTTTTAATGAACTCCAATTGAATTTGAAAGACTCCATAGTCCAATTTGACAGTTTTGATCATAAAAAAAAATTGAAGTTCAAGTATTTTTTATTCAATTCGACCCTTGATAAATATTGCCTGTAGATTAAAGCAAATTACCTAGCATGAAACTGGCTACATGCTTGCCTTTGGTAGCAATGACAAACTCATAAAAATCTGTCTCTAATAAACTACACCCATCAGAAAAAAATGTATACATTACAGAAAGGTATTATTAGATTGTCCAACAAAGTTGAAAAAAATATTTTTTCTACTGTAAGCATTGTGTCAGAATATTTGGAATGAATAATGAATAGGTAGTTTGAATGGAATGATTTATATATTACTTTCTCATTCTGACAGTTATGGATTATGAAAAAATAACTCACAGATGTTCACTTCAGTTGTGTTTACACTTATGCGATTTACACTTTCACGCTCTTCCATCAGTTCTAACTAACAAACTCTACCAGCTGCTTTGCAAGTACAGTTTTCTTGGCCTGAATATAAAAAAGTGTAAAAACAAACCTACAGAAGAGCAATGAAATGGAATAAGTTTTGGGTAGTTGTGAGGTAAAACACCTTTACGGCATCTGGCACAATGGCAAGAAAAACTGTTAGAACATTAAACACTGTAAGCACTACTGAATTCTGCCAAGATTTATATCTCAGGCTGTTTCGCACTCTAACACCTTTCTAGAAACTTTACAGGTCATCACATCTGGTCTCAGTGTAGAAAAAAACAGAAAAGAAACTCTTATCCATACAAACTGAAAGCTGATAAATATAAAAAATTAGTAAAGCTGTCCAACTATAATATACCAAAATAACTCTATAGAACAATCATGTGTGCACATTTATACCTTTTCAGAGAAAGCTCAAGTAATGAAATTACAAAGACCTGGAGTAAAGGGTAATGTCACATAGCATTTTAATCACTAAGGGGCAGATTTATCAAAAGTTGAATTTCAAAGTAATGGGAGTTTTTTTTTAACTCCCCTTGCTTCAAAATTCGAATTAAAAAAGAACAATCACAATTTATTTTAAAATCAATTTTTTAATTGAGGGGGAATAGTCCATATTCAAATAATTTGAATCAAAGTATTAACGAATTTGATTCAAAGGATTTTTTTAAAAAAACTCAAAATTTTAATTTTTTTTAACAAAGTTTCATTATTATTATTATTATTATTATTAACATGTATTTTTATAGTGCCAACTTATTTCGTAGCGCTGTAAATTGAGTGTGATTATACAACTAAATCACATGAATTACATACATAGAACAAAAGGAGTTACAAAAATTGGAAGAAAGTCGGACAGACCGTGGGATTGAATTCCAGAGGAGAGGTGCAGCTCTTGCAAAGTCTTGAATGCGAGCATGTGAGGAGGTAATGAGAGAAGAGTTGAGTAGCAGGTCAGTAGAGGAGCGTAGTAAGCGGTTGGGTGAGTATATGCTGAGGTGTATAAGCCTAGCAGCAGTGTTCAGTATGGACTGGAGAGGTGACAGTTTCTGGAGGGGAAGGCCAATTAAAAGAGAGTTACAATAGTCTAGACGCGATATGACAAGAGAGTCAGTGAAAGAGTATAATGTCCCCTCTGATAGTGTCAATTTTGTTTTTGAAGTGCTCAGCAATGTCTTGAGCAGAGACAGATGTGCATGGAGGGGGTGGAGAAGGGGAAAGGAGAGTGTTAAAGGTGGAGAAAAGTTGTGCCGTTTTTTTGGAAAGGGAGTTAATGAGTGAAGTAAAGTATGTATGTTTGGCTTGGGAAAGGCTGGTGTTATAGGAGCGCAGGGCAGATTTGTAGTTCCAAAAGTCTGATTCTGAGTGGGATTTGCGCCAGCGACGCTCAAGTGCACGTGAGTGTCTTTGGAGAGCTTTAGTATGAGCAGTGTGCCAAGGTTGAAGTGGTCTGGTTAGTTTTTATAGGAGCAAGCTCATTAAGGGCAGTGGTGAGTGTGCTATAGTAGACAGAGGTAGCCACATTAGGACAAGAGATAGATGAGAGAGTCAAAGGAAGAAGAGAGAATTGTGACACATCCAGAGCTTGCAAGTCACGGTAGGTAAGTGTGTGGGGATTAGCAGGGGGTGAGGAGGGAGTTAGTGAGAGTTGAAATGTGAGCATATTGTGATCAGAGAGGAGAAACAGTGAGTTAGCAAAGTTGGTGGTTGAACAGAGTCTGGTAAATATGAGATCCAGGGCGTTACCATTGGCGTGAGAGGGTGAGTCTGAGCACAAGGATAGGCCTAGGGAGGATGTTAGCGAAAGAAGTTTAGAGACGGAAGGGCTGTTAATGTTGTTAACAGGTATATTAAAGTCCCCTAATATGACGGATGGGATGTTAGATGAAAGAAAGTAAGGAAGCCAGGCAGCAAAGATGACCATAAATTGTGCGGTTGGTCCAGGTGGTCGATATATGACAGCAATGCAGAGTGAAACAGGAGAAAAGAGCCTAATTCAGTGAACCTCAAATGAAGAGAATGATAAGGCAGGGACAGGTGGAAGAACTTTAAAAGTAAAGCGGGGTGAGAGAAGCAAGCCTACCCCACCCCCAGGTCTGTTTCCAGGCCTGGGAGTATGAGTAAGGTGTAGGCCCCCATAGGACAGGGCAGCAGGTGAGGCAGTGTCAGTGGGAGAAAGCCAGGTTTCTGTAAGTGCAAGTAGGTTAAAGGAATTGGCAATGAAATGGTCGTGTATAGTGGTGATCTGGCATTCCAGAGAGCACAGGAAAGACTAACTGGGTTTTTGAGTATAGGAATAAGAGGGAATGAGGCCCTTAGTGGGGCTGGGCGGGAAGGGGGTGGAATTGAGGGGAGGGTAGTGGGAGTGGTAAAGGGTTTAAAGGGGGAAGATAGAGGGAGAGCAGGCAGAATTAACTTTGTTTTTTGTCTCCCACCCTAGGTGAAAATGGATGTGAAATACGGTGCTCCAGGGTTCCAGGTTGTATGGAAAGGATGTATTATTACCAGAATAAACAGAAGCAGTGTATATCAGTTGCAGGTATATGGAAAGGATGTATTATTACCTGTAGGAAAGAGAAGAGATAGGAGTTAGTTCCATGGAACTGCCTTGTGTAACTGCCAGTTCTAAGCACTTCTAAAATGTTAGCACTTAGGAAATGGTAGCACTTGTGCCATGCCCCCAGACACATTATAATTTGACCAAACACTGGTCGAATTTATTCGCCAGGCATGGATTTGTTGCCACTTCCAAAATTCACCGGTGAAAAAATTTACTGCAACAAAAAAGTTTTGCCTCTTTTATAGTGATGGGCGAAACGGGCGCGTTTAGCTTCGCCGAAAAATTCTCGAATTTCCAGAGAAATTCGCGAATTCTTCGCCAATTCGCGAAACAAGTCGCGCATCGTTTTTGACGCGCGTCTCGTCGTTTTCGACGGGCGTCGCGTCGTTTCCCGACGCATTGCGTCGTTTTTGGCGGCGAATTCGCCCCTGGCGAATAAATTCGCCCATCACTACTCTTTTACAATTTTTAGATGTCCCTACCTGTACCAGTTAATAACATAGACCTTACCCGATTACAAAGAAAACTCTGGAACTTTATTTGGAACAACAAATCGCACACGATTAACAAAAATGTGTTATACAGGTCTTACTTTCAGGGAGGCTTGAAAGTCCCTCAGTTGACACACTATTTTAAGGCAGTACGGCTAGCACAAATAACGGAATGGCATTTACCAGCAGGTTATTCCAGATGGGTAGATTTTGAAAATGCCAGTTTACACCCCTTGAAGGTTTCCTTTCTTCTATGGGCCAGTACAGATGCAATTCAGAAAAATAAGATTATGAACTCTGTAATTAAGTTTCATAAGCTGAAACTTATGCCACATCCCTTCCGAAGCTATATGCAGCCATTAGTAGGCAATCCAGACTTTCACCCTGGGCTAACTCATTCTGCCTTTCAAAAGTGGACAGCTAACAAACTTTATATTCTGTATGACCTATTGTCCATACAAGGTTTAAAGTCCTTTCCCCAATTATGTGATATGTATGCCATCCCTGTTACAGAACAATTTCATTCTAAACAGCTTTCCTATTTCTATGATTCCAGAGCACCCCATCGAGCCAAACTAGAGGGCTCGCTGTATGAATATTGTTGCCGTAATCCACTTGATACCAGAAACGTAATTTCACTAATCTATTCCCAGTTGAATGAAGCTGATTCTCCAACCTTGCATAAATACGTATCAGCTTGGGAGGCAGACCTAGAAGCTCCTATCTTACCAGAGACATGGACTGAAATATGGGGATCCATTAGGAAGCTCTCTCCTAATGTGGGGGTTAAGGAAACAGCTTATAAAGTTATGTTTTGTTGGTATCTTACTCCCAACCACAAGCATGCTATTGATTCTAATTTGTCACCCACTTGCTTTAGAGTCTGCACAAATGGGGGAGATAATCTCCATGCTTGGTGGCATTGTCCCATTGTCTCAGTATTATGGGCCGAAGTATAGAAGATGGCCTCTTAAATAATACAGGCAACTATTGTACCAACCATTGAGACAGCCTTGCTGTCCTTACCCTACTCTAAACTAGCCCTATACCCACGCAAATTGATTTCTCAAATACTGGCAAGGGCACGCTGGGTTATGGCCCTACACTGGCTTGCCCTCTTCCAATCATTAATAATCAATGATCATTCCAATAATTAATAATATTAATGTCATTAATAGACTTGAATTCATTCAGTCAATGCATCGACTATTAGCCCTCTTGGAGGAAAAACTTGACCAGCATATAGCCATTAGGTCATTTTGGGACAAATTTCTCTCTGCCTGCCATGCCATAGGAACCGTTACATTTATAATGTAATTGTGATTGAACCAAGCTTTGATGTTTTGTTTGTTTATATTCTTATAATCTACAGTCTGGTCATTTGC
>CM044431.1:143929601-143960661 GCA_024363595.1 Xenopus borealis
ATCTTTCAGCGAAGCGAATCGCGGGAGATTCGCCCATCACTAATAACGGCTATAAATAAAGACTTATAAAAAAAAGAAAAAAGTTGTCAGGTGTCAAAATTATTTTGACTGCCATTAACTAATGCATTTAGACAATAAAATCTCCCATGTAAAAATTGTTGCTTGTGTAAAAATTGATGCCCATTGACTTCAATGCTTTTCACAAATTTTTCACAGTTTTCATGAGTTCCACGAATTTTTCAAAACAAGACAGATTCATCCATCACTAATTATAATTATTGAGAATGTCACCAGGAGATGTATGTGTGAAGGTACAGGTCATTTGTTTTTTATTAAAAAAGTCAATCTGAAGCCAAAAACATTAGAAGTTCCAAAATTTTAAAATGTTGAAAAAATATAACTGTAAAATGAACATGTGCCTGAATTTGTATCCCAGAGATGTATCAATATTATTTTATGTGAATATGCTAGGATGAATAACTTTCCTTGAGATTTGATATTGTATTTTGCAAAAACATGACACAATTTATGCAATGGGAATCATTCTGTATCTTCAGAGCTGTCTCCTATCAGATCCCTTAAGTAGCTTTTACTTACAATATTGATACATTTTCTGTCCCCTGACATTACCATACTTAAGATTAGGAAATGTTAAATCTGAAAGATTAGACTCTACAGGGCCACTTTTGTAACAAGGATATCTTAAATGAGGTACAATAATTAAAAACAAACCACAGATTTTATGAAAAGATCTAATTGATGATTTGTGGACATAGTTGGAAACCATATCTAGATCTTAAGACTGGTCCTAGCCAAAAGGATCAAGAAAGTAATTTGTCTTGGTAGGCGGTTTGTTTAACTTTTTGGAGCCTCTGTGATTCTAAAATTAACATTTCCAATATTAAAGCATCAAGATGGAAGCTATTGTTCGGAAATGTTGACATTTACAAGCCAACACTGAATGGTATGTCATATAGAGTTATAGTAGTGTATCATTCAAGTTAGAGAGCGAAAGGGACCAAGAATAAAAAGTAAACCTGAACCTTTGCAATGTGAGCCATCACTGGAAGACTTCTTTCTGTTCTGTCCCACATGCAGGGATTTCTTATTAAATCTCCTTCTTTTAGACCACTCCAGCTTCAAGCTAATTATGTATTATTTTAGTCTTTACAGTAATCAAATCAATTGTTATTTGCAAACTTGGACAATATTGATAGCTTGTGCAAACAGTACAAACGGCTACTGGGATGGGTACTGTTTTGCTTGCTATTTTTACTACTTTAGCCCCCTTTGTAAACTTAAAGGGGAACTCTGGTTTCCAAACCAAAATTTGATAAAGAGGCCCACATAACACAGAAATGCCTTGTATGCCTATCACCGTTATCTGTTTCTTCAAAAAGTATGAATAAGTATGAATAAATTTCTATTCTGAAATCCAGCTGTTTAACAGTTCTTGGCAGGGAAGGAGGGTCTAAAATGCTGATTTTACAATTTGTAACAACTTCTCCACAGCTTACATACATCATGAAGGAACTACATAACCCACAATGCATTACACTGTGACGTTCCTTTCCTTATTAAAATCACTGGGCAAGGAATTGTGGGGTTTGGAGGATGTAGGCTAAGGACAGTTGGCTGTTGATACATAGTATGAGTAGTTAGGCAACTAAGCAAAGATCAGCAGGAAAGCAGGGGGGCTAGGCTTAGGGAACTGACAGAAACCATAAAATCATAAAAAGTCTACACATTTTAATTTATGTGTATTGCAGGTTGCTTGAAATTATGTTTACTGTTCAAAAGCTCCAGTTATGTTTGTGTGGAGTTCCCCTTTAAAATCAGCTTATTAGAGGAGATTAGTGCTGATGTTCATAAAGGGAATATAAATAAACAGTAACTATCATCATATTGGTCCAGATTTTCAATACATTATATCTACAAACACCCTTAAACAATAAAAATATAGAATACATATGCATGTCAAATATAGAGAATTTCTGTTAAAAGTGAACTATATAGGTATTGCAAGACTCTATAGAAATTGCCTTATTTATATCTGTACATGCACCTTTTCCTGTAAAAGTTCTAATATAAATTATGAATTAGTGTACATAAGTAATCTTTATTTTTTTCCTTTATAGTTAATACAGACGTAGTCCAGAGGTAACTCCAATCAGTAATCCTTAACAGTGACAATATGCTACTATTCTCTTAAATAGCTGGTAATTACTGTTGCATGATGGATAAAAACAGCATGACATGGATTGCTGATTGCAACCACAGTATAACATAGCGCAATCAAGAATCAATGTGTCCTTATTTGTAAGCGTGGTAAGCTCCTTTCTTCAGGGCACCCAATGTTCTGTGGATTGTGAGAGTGAAGGGGGCTTCAGACCATTGCTCTTTTTTCCAGTGCCTCCATGCAGAGAATAAGCCTAATAAGTCCTAATGAAAACCATTATACTGAAAATAAACATAGTCAAAAGATTTGAGATTGTTCTCAGAGTCAAGCATTAAAATAATAGTGTAATACAGACTTATATATCCCCAGTATTTAGGTTTTAAAGTCATCCCTTTAAGAGACACCAGGGAGTTAAACCAGCAAGAGGTGGGCTAGACATCCAGGGGATGTTTAAGGAGTTGAGCAGCAGGTGCAGTGGGGTGTTTGAGTAAGAGCTGCACAGGGGAGCTGCCTGGCGCTACACCTGCAGAATGAACTGAGACCAGAGTTGAGGGTCTCTAATAATAAGGGAGATTTTCCTGCTGTGATATTCCCCAGGACACCAAACTGTTTAGTCTTCCTGTGTACTGAACACTAGAACTGCTGAAGTAAGCTGTTATATGTGTATGGTGCAATAAAAAGTCAAATGTTTTGATACAAAGATATTGGCATCACTTCAGGTCTCCATGATATAATTACTTTTGACTTTACAATACAGTATATAATTTTTATGCTACATCACTTACAAATGGTATCACAAATATCCCTCATGTCTTGCTAAAAATTTTCCTCTGTTGGGCCAATGAAAAAAACTTTACCTTATTCCAAGATCAATTCTTTTCTACACATATTAAAGTTTATGTGACATTCAGAAAGTATTTATTTTTGAAAATATATTTTTTTAAATGGATGCAAATATATGTATACTGTACCATTTGAAGAGTGTCATGCAACAGTCCACTACTTCTGTTGAGTTAACAGGTGAACTTATATTGAGCAGATCTCTGCATGTAATCTCTTGAACTGGTTGGGTTAATACACCTGAAGATTATATAATGAAAAAGAATACTGTTTAGGATATATTATAAACCTTTATAATGTACATTCCAGGGGCAAAGAATTGCACTTTAGATTTAATTTTTTTTAACCTATTAACAATGTAAAGGTGAACTACATGGGTGTCCACAGAAAAATTTCCAGGGGGGGGGGAAGTGAGCAAATACTTGGGGAGGGAAGTTTAATGTGTTAGGAATGTGTTTGTTATTTTTGGATTTTTGGTTGACAAACACAAGATTTTTTTATTGCTCAGCTGCTGCAAAAGCCTGTTTGAGTTGAAAAATAAAAGGACTGTGTTTTTCCTTCACTCTGGATTTACAGTGCAAATCACGCTGTGATCCCCCTAAAATTCACTATATATATACAGTGCGGATATTTATATATACTTTATATATATATATATATATATATATATATACACACACACTGTACATACACAGACCTATTTATACACATATATTTAAACTTTACACATACTTATGCTAAACTAACTGTAGATCTTGAGATTGCCGTGGCCTTGGATATTATTCTTGGTCAAGAAATCTTTTAAGCCACCCTTAAAGGCATTAATATAATCCATCAGCCAGCAGGGCATGCAGTGACTCTAATTATTATGCATTAAAAGGTCATTTTTTACTTTTTGTCACCCGCAGGAGTGACAATCTCCAATATATATGAGGAACTGCACAAGCAATTAGACCTGCTTGATGCCTGTAATTACTTATCAGGTCACTTCTACTTACATTTCCTACAGTGTTCGGGATATTTCTTTTAAGCATAATAAATATAAATGTGCTCATGGTAGTCTGCAATGTTGCAAGATACTTATACAGGTATGGGACCTGCTATCCAGAATGCTTGGGACCTGGGGTTTTCCGGATAACAGATCGTTCCATATTTTGTACCTTTAGTCCACTAGAAAATATAAACATTAAACAAACCCAACAGGTTTATTTTGCTTCCGATTAAGATTAATTATATCTTCGTTTGTATTAAGTACAAGGTACTGTTTTATTATTACAGAGAAAAAGGAAATCATATTTAAAAATTTGGATTGTTTGGATAAAGTGGAGTCTACAGGAGATGGCCATTCCATAATTCGGAGCTTTCTGGATAACAGGTTCCCGGATAATGCACCCCATACTACACAAACTCACCATTTGTTTTATTTTAGTTAAAAAAGTAAAAGAAGGAGGACAAAACTCACTATTCAGCAAAGTCACCAAGCACAAACTTACACGTATATAGAAATATACAGAAAGACAAAATGCTGTGGAAATAAATTCTTTTTTTTTGTGAAGTTTGTTTTTTTTAATGCCTTCTCAAAGGGAATTGGAGAAATTTCAAGAATAATTAATCTTTAAATGTGTGTGAATTTTCACTGTTAATGGTCAGAAAATGAAGCTATGCAACTTCTGCTCTCCCTGCACATAGTTCATAATTACATAGTACTCATACCCCATTTTGTTGCAGAATAGCTTTCAGGAAATTATTCAGATTTAATGCCTTTTCTGGTATTTGATTTGTCAAGGGATTCCACTTTATAAGCACACAAAAACAATTCTGCTAATTTATCCAAAAAATATTCCTTAAGCATCTACAGAGGCATTTGTGTATAGTTTTTAGGAGTGATTTTGAGCTATTTACTGTATATATCCCAGATACACTTGTCACACTTGATACAAGCAGATACAAGGAAAACTGATTTTTTTTTGGCCTTTGCATTATGGGTTATATTTTTCTGCAAGGAAATAACTATGGGGTTTAAATACCTTTAATAACACTTATAAGCTAAATCGTTTTTGAGAATTAGGTACAATTTTAATTTTTTTAACTAAAGAGAGACATTTGAGTTTTACTAAATATCACCTTATATTTAAGTAAGCAGACCTGTGTTGCAGGTTTATACCAGGGTTTTTTTTAAACATGCAGCACCGCCCACACTAAAATTTAGCAGAACAACAGTTTATTTGGAGGAACTATAATTCGTATCAGTTTCAGTAGATGCCAGTGGTTGCTTTTCCTTCTGTACTTAATATTCTAAGGGCACATGCTGGATGTTATTGACATTGTCTATAAACAGGAGGTTTCAGCATGTCCCTTTCTATACTTTTCTCTGGAAGATTTTGCATCATTTCTGAGACCCACCATTTCACTTTAGAGGACCTGTCACCCAGACGTAAAATGCTGTATAGTAAAAGCCCTTTTCAAATTAAACATAAACCCCTTTTTGTAAATTAAAATATCCATGCCTGTTATAAACATATTTAAAAATTTCAGCTGTACATTATATACCTTCCTAAGGCACATCACTCACTTTCACTATTTTTGTATTTCCTAGATGACACCGCACTTCCCACTCTATTTTGTCTATAATTGTGTAGCCTGTGCCTGGGCATAGGTACCAGGTTCTCCTTTCTAGCATATTAACAAAATTTTGGGATGATGTAAAGCTTGTTTTAATAACTGAATGAACAAGATAGTGATAATTTAAATTGTGTAAGTGTTTTTTTTTTTTTTGCTTGACCAACACAATACAATGTGATTTGGAATTATTTCTTAGGATGTCAGGTCCCCTAAAAATCTCAACAAGTATGTACACCTGACACATGTCTTACTTCTGAGATGGCAACATAATTTATTGACCATAATAAACTCTCTCATAGAAAAAGGGCATAACATTATATAACATAGGTGCTGAATGGGTAAGGCTAAAAATGCTATAGTTTATAAAAAGATTAGAATAAGAAGTCTTCATTGTAAAAAATAGTGCCTGATCAAATTTGTTTCTATATCATCACATAGATGATAAGTATTATGGTAAAGAATTAGGGTGGACCTATTGGCCACTGATTTTTGAAGGGTAATAGGCCAGAATATTGGTTCTGTGGTTTAGCCTTGCAGCTATGAGGTCCTGAGAATGATTACAAACAGGCTGCATGGGCATGTGTATGTTCTCCTTATGGTTGTACAGTATAGATTTCCATAAGGCATTTCAGTTTCCTTCTCTTAATAAAGATGAGCATAGTAAGCAGTGTGTGCAGGCAATTTTTGCCATTAGGTCCTCATCAATCTTCCAAGCTGATTCAAGGACACTTAGTTCTTTCACCACTTCTTCACATAACCATCACTCTATTTAAATACATTTTCTACCCACTGATGCAGAAATATGAACTTTGGCAAACACCCCTCTTGCTTTTGCTTGTGATGAAGGGTGCTTTCTTATGGTTTCTTTTAGATGCACAAAAGCAAGAATTATGTTTAGAATTTGGATGAATCCCAGGATTCGGAGATACTATACTTTTCAAAGAGAATTGCTAATTGGTTGCTGTGTGTTATTGCACTTGTATGATTCAGCCGTAGCAATGAGTACCTTTAGGTGTCCCAAATTAAAGCAAAATATATTGATTAGTATATCAAAAATAACATTGTATTTATTGGTATTGCATCTGCTCCAAAATATTTTTTAATGATAAACTATAAAAGCTTTGCATCAATTAAATTTCTCCAAATCTCCCTCTAGTTACAGTATACTTAACTAAAGAACTGTTTATGCTCCCAGATTCAGTTCTCTCATAATTTCCAATGAGGATTATTGCTGAACTGACATTTCCTATTAAGAGAATAATTTCCTATCCATGCATCTAGCATGTCGGTCCTCAAATTTCCACTTGACTCAATGTTTCTGTTGTGTTTGGTAGAAAAGGTGCACCTTTTCTACCAAACACAACAGTTTCTCTCTGGCTTTTTCATATAGAGTTGCAAATTTTTCTTTCCACAGAACAGATGAACGATTTGGTGTGGTATAAAAGATCAGGTTCTAATGTTTGGCAACATGATAACCAAAATGTTTCATCTTTTTGCCTAATTGTTGCTCCTTTTTCCACAGAATCCAAAGCTTATGGGATAAGATGTGCTTCAATCTGATTTATAAGTGCTTAACAGTGGGATCCAGTGAAGAACACAAACCCCACTTGGAGTGTGTACAGGGGCTGGTGAAGTGGAGAGTAGCTGGTGACACTAAGCCAAAGCAAAATACCAGGGGGTTCAGAATTGTAGATCAGAAGCTAGCAGCACAGATTCTTAGTCAGTTGGGCCAAAGGGTCAGGGCAGGCAGAAGGTAACAAAGTCCAGCAGAAGTTCACGACAGGAAATCAATGGAGAAATACGTAAGACTAAGCTTCAGGAAACAACTAAGATAACAAGGCAATTAGCCAGGGCTTCAGCGTCCTTCAAATAGGTAGAACTGGAGCCAAGTATGGGGGTGTATCAGGACACAGCACTCTGTCAATTACATAACATCTGAAGTCTTTTTGTGTGAGTCAATATGTCCTTGAATTCGAATAGTTTTATTCATATCCATTGCATGACTGCACATGTGTCGGAAGGACTGCAGAGATGCATCCTGAAGATGGGAACCCACCTGGGGATGCTGATGCAAGTGAATAGCCTCATATTTCCATTTGCACACTTAACTTTTGTGGGGATTAGTCAATGGTGGCAGGCAGCATAGGACAAAGGAGCAGGAAGACAGTGATACAGGCTTCTTTAAGGAAAAACTGTTTATTTTCTCACTTTTATGAGAAGCAGTCAATTATACACAAGGGTGACCAATGTAGCAAATAAACATAAATCATAAAATAAAAACCTTGTCCACTGGGCACCACCTTCTCACTTTGAAGCTGTCCTTGAATAGACTGGGCCCCTTGTGGACGACCAGCACAAGAAACAATATATTTTGGCTCACCCCTGTACTCACAGGATTCTTTCCCGCTGTAGTTCAACTTTCTGGCTTCCTTCAGTCTTGTAGCCAGACTCACACGCTCGACCAACTCATGGTCCCTGTCCCCTTCTGCTTCAGGTAGTCACAGACAGCACTTCAAGTTATTTAGGGCTCTTACTCACAAGCAGTTAAAGCTGCATTCTGATTTGTAGCTTTCAGCCGCAGGGGAGTGCAGGAATAGATGCAATTCTTTTCAATGGGGCTATACTCACACAAGTGCATGTAGGCGACGAACGCAGGTTGTGATGCAAGATGCTGCATTTTTCCTGCGTTCGGTCCCTACATACGCTTGTGTCAGTATAGCCCCATTGAAAAGAATTGCTTGCATTTATTCCTGTGCTCCCCTGCGGCTGAACGCTACAGAACGGAATGCAGAGGAGCGTAGCTTTAACCGCTCATGAGTAAGAACTCTAAAACAGCCAGGTCTCCTACCTGTTGTGCTCTGCTGAGAGATACACGCTCTTTCCAATTAACGTTAAATAGCCTTTCCACAGGACAGCTTTTCTGTGGAAGGTGAACTCCAGTCTTTAGACTGGCTCTGTGGAATGGAGTAATTGTATCCTAAAGTTAAACAGAGCACTGATTCTCTGTTTAATAACTCCCTTCCTGGAGCCTTTCTCAGTCCTTGGGGAGAAACTAAAGGCTAGAGAGACCTTTTTCCTCCTTATCCCTTTTCACGCACACAGTATTTATATACTTGTGTCTGTGTGTGTTTTTGTGTTTTTCTTTTAAAGTTTACCAAATATCTTGCTAACATTTTTTTTATTCAGGTTTTAAAAGGCCAGACTAATTTCTTAGTAAGTGTATGCAGAGAGCATTGCTCTTTTCAACATTTTCATATAACCTGTGTCTGAAAGGGTACATTAAGGGTTAACTTCTGTCCTTGAAACTTCTGGCCTTGCTCAAACTTCTTTGTGCAAAACATGCTTCTGTATCACGTACTCCCGAGTTGACCTGAACAGCCCCCAATGCCTTTGGGCGAATATGTTTCTTATCTCTTCTTATCACGCATACCAGCACACCCCACTCTCCCAGCTCCTACAATGTTCCTTTTGCAGACACACAGAATAATACTTCTCATTCTCCCTTAGGCTAAGGCATACATTTTTGTAATACGTCATATTGGCTATATAAGCAACTGCTGTAACCCTAATAAATCGGAACTTGCTTTGCAACACACGAGCGTACTGTGTCGTTCTTTGTAAGACCCCTGCACAGTGTATCTGGAGGGTGAAATCAGATGGTTTCTGCCGTGCAGAACCGGTTCGCAGGTGTAAGAAGCACAGGGATAGCACAGTGAAAGCCCGGGATTTCTCCTGTTCCTTTCAGTGTATAGCAGTCATCCCAACAACCGATGTTAACTTTTTACACATGTCAACGAAAGCTGGTTTTTCCAGTAGTTGATTGCTGTATATGAGCTACAATGAGTATGTTGTGGGACAGAGAACAAAAGCTGCAGGAGTTACATTGATAATTAATGCTAACTGCTAGTTTTTCCATATTACTGAGGGGAGGGAAGACACTAGCTTCTTTTATCCATAACTCTTGTAGAAATATTTCATATAAGGCCAACATTCTAGCTTTTACAAGATTGTGTTTGCATATCTGTCAAATGTCTGCAGACATCTATACCCCCCAAAGATCTGGTTAGGGAATTGTGAGCATGGCGGATATATGGGCAAATTAATCCCATATATTTATTTAACAAAAGTAACTCATGAATCTTGGTTACAAAATCTTTGGCATTCTAGATACGATGCACTGTATTGCCTACCAATGGGAATAAGATGTTAGCCAAGAATTACATTTTTTGCTGCTGACAATAGGCCTTAGTGTGGCTCCTTGTGTATCTCGGAGAGTCCGTATAAGCATGGTGTGGCTTCTCTGGGGTACAAACGGCAGTATAAAACTCGATCGATGGCTTTCGACTTTTCAAGTTGTTCTAAGCAACCTATCACCTTTTTATTGAAACAGCTGGTTGGATCTCTCCTTAAAGGTTCATATGTGTTGCTATCAATGTAGTTATGTTGCAGTGATAGTCAGTTGTGTTGAGCACAACTGTGCATCGCCCTTTATTTGCTGGCAGGATAGTGATGTTCGTGTCCTTACTCAGAGAACTTGTGTAGTAAGATTAGAGGGAGGTGTTCTAGCACTTGACAGAGAAAGGTTAAGCAAAATGTACAATAATGTCTTACGGTGTGCATCCCAACCAGCTAACTTAATCCACACATGTAGCAGTGTACTCAACTGCAGGATTACTGGCAATAAATCCTAGCACACCTGTCCAAGATAACTGGGGCCAACCTGCCATTAGACCCAGGGCTATGCCTTCTGGGCATTGGCCTTAGAGATTGTACACCAAAGGATACTAATCTGCTAGTATCCAGGGCCCTGTTTCAGGCCAGGCATCAAATTACACTCAATTGGAAAAGTGGTTCCCCACCTACTACTAAGAACTGGCACCAGGCAGTTACCTCCGTTGGGAACAAAGAAAGGATAATACTTAACAGAGAGGGAAACATCAGTGATAGGTGGGGAAGTTGGCAGATATGGCTGGACACTGCATTACTACACTGAAAAATAGGGGGAAGTAATCCCATGTGGATGGACGGGACTAGGGCTATGGCTTGTCTTGACAGTTTAATTTTCTCTGTATAGGAAAATGTTTCTCTTTTTTTATCTTGTTGTAACTTATGAGCACAAAGTAACACTGGATGCATGTTTTTGTGATCCCAAATAAACTTTTCTTTCTTAAACTCAAACATGGCTTTCTTACCTCTATAGAAAGTAAACATGCTTTCAAACACAGGAAGGAATTGCTCATGGTGAAAAATCTTTAATTTGCAGATGTTCAGTCCAAATATTCTTCGTGAATAATTTAGTTTTTCAAAAAAGGGAAAATCTTATTTTAGTCACAGTAGTCACAAAGCAAAGCAGTTACACTCCAGCAACAGATAATTTTGACTCCTCATTTAGAATAATAGTGCTTTTTCCCTTTTCTTCTTTATAGAAGTGTTTAGAGTGTGTGACATTGGGATAAAAGATGATAACTGCTGGGTTCAGGCAAGTACTGTATATGCTCACTATCCCACACTTTGTAATTTCACCAGCTTAAGAGAAGCAGTAGAACATATGGAGCTCTTAAAAAATAAGATTCAATTCAGTTACAGAATCAGTAACATGTCATTAACATAGAAGTGATCCCACTCGAGAAAGCATCAGTCATCCTTGAAGCCCGACATTTTTAAACCACTCATGGATTATGAGGAAGACAAGTGCTTTCATGCTTGTACAGTGGATGGGAAATCATTTATTTTTTAAATAAAATCAACTTACTTACTTCCTTTATTGAAACTTTATCCAACTAGCAGGATTCCTTTTGAAATGAGGCACAAGAACTAAAAGTTTGAGGCTACTAGCAGTTGTGTTGTGAAGAGTCTCTCAAAACTTCAAGCTGACTCTACATGGCCAAGGACTGCTGTAACTAAATAACTGGGACTGAGTCACATATCTAGGATTTTTTAGAGCAGGCACTCAAAGGCAATGTTCCCCAGGCAGCAGAATTAATTAAAAATATTTGTTATGTCATCATTAGTCTTCCACATCCTAGTCTAGTCCTAGCCTATGACTAAGTCTGTATAACACGTAAGGCTAATGATGACATAAATATTTTTATTATCTTTATTTATATTCTACTGCCTGCACTTCGAATTTCTGGTTGCGACCACTCCCCATTGCTGAGGGCTCAGGTCAGTGCAGTTACTTTAAGTTGTTGCACCCTTTCTTCTTCACATATCTCTCCGACAGATACCTTATACATCTAGAATGGAGAATGCATTGAATTGATTGCTGGAAGACCCAGAACTCTGCAGCTTTGGAATACTTTTAACGGTAAAACACCATATATATTTAGGATAAAGGGATACTGTCATGGGAAAATGTGTTTTTTTCAAAATGCATCAGTTAATAGTGCTGTTCCAGCAGAATTCTGCACTGAAATCCATTTCTCAAAAGAGCAAACAGATTTTTTTATATTTCATTTTGAAATCTGACATGGGGCTAGACATATTGTCTATTATATTGTCAATCCCAGGAGGCTGTCCTTATTTTTTTAAATGGCTATTTTCTATTTATGATTACCCAATGGCACATGCTACTAAAAAGTGTATTATTATGAAAATGGTTTATTTACATGAAGCAGGGTTTTACATATGAGTTGTTTTAGGCAATATCTGTTTATAGAGACCTACATTGTTCGGGGGGTATAGTTTTCCTTTAACCAATCATCCTAGAAATGCACAATGTTCTGTATGGTAGAAAGCTACTCTACTAGGGTAGAAAACAGCCATGCTGTCTCTCTTTGTGACATTTTTTTTGCTAGAAAGCAGAGTGAATAATTTGCTATAGTGCTATGTCAGTCAATGCAATAAGAATACTCCATGACAGGGAGCAAAAGCATTTATATTCATAGGACATCATACTGGTTCCCTAATGTGTAGAAGATAGATTAAATACTTTCAGTCCATTTTTGGCTGACTCATCACAAACACATCATCTCTGGCTGTAAGTAAATGCATGAGTGATATATAAAAATATTTAGAAAGTGTCTCTCTCTTATTTTTCATGCATCCAACCCACTATGTTTCATGAATCAGTAGTCAGAATATACCCTTTGATATATTGAGCAATAAAGATAGCACTGCTTTACAGGGTGACATATTTATATATCTTTATATCAAATATCGCCATTTCAAGTATTTCCAGAGACCTAGCCATCACTTTATGCAGAGAAAAAAATGAAAGCACTGTTGCAAAGACATGGTGAAATTTAAATAGCCATACTACAATATGAATATAGATGTTACCAAGGGCAGCAAAAGGAAGCTTTAGTTTTTTCCACCAGTAAATATCCCAATGATGCCCCTGCAGTAGAATAAAGTTTTTATCCATTTAAAAGTCAGTTATGATAGAAACGGAAAAGGCCATATATAGAATGCATTAAAAGAATGTTCTATGTATTTTCAAATGAATGATGTGACCCCTTTTATTACCTTATTGGCCAAATGTAATTTAATTTAGAAAAAGAAAAAGTTTTAAATTTCCCCATACAGGGCCCTGAACAGCTAAAATATATACAGTACTATACACAAATGTTTGTTAAGCTATTTCATAGTCTTAACATCATTAGTTCTTAAAGGAAAACTTTACCCCTGTAGATCTCTATAAAAATATATTGCATAAAATAGCTCATATGTAAAAACCTGCTTCATCTAAACAAGCCACTTTCATAAAATATGCTTTTCTGGCAGTATGTGTCATTGGGTAATCCTAAATAGAAAATTGTCATTTTAAGAGCCATTCTTGGGATCCTACAAATCACTGGTCACAAGAAACCAAGGGGACACAAACAATTAATGGACAAACTTCTGTATTTTCTCACACAATTCTTCCTCTTACTGTTAGAGCTGCAGTATTTCTGGTCAGATAATCTATAAGGAAGCACACAGACCATCACATATTTACTGATGCTGTTGGTTAAAGGGATTCTGTCATGATTTTTATGATGTGGTTTTTATTTCTAAATTACAGTTTACACTGCAAATAATTCACTCTACAATATAAAATTTAATTCCCAAACCAGCAAGTGTATTGTTTTAGTTGTAATATTGGTGTGTAGGCAGCCACCTCAGGTCATTTTGCCTGGTCATGTGCTTTTATAAAGAGCCCGCACCTGAATGTTTCCCAGTGGGACCTGGATTTTACTATTGAGTGATATTCTTAGATCTACCAGGTAGCTGTTTTCTTGTGTTAGGGAGCTGTTATCTGGTGACTTTCCCATTGTTCTGTTATTATGCTGATGGGGGGGAAGGGAGAGGGGTGATATCACTCCACTTGCAGTAAAGAGTGACTGAAGTTTATCAGAGCGCAAGTCACATGACTTGGTGCAGCTGGGAAACTAGCAATATGTCTAGCCCCAAGTCAGATTTCAAAATTAAATGTAAAAAAAATCTGTTTGCTCTTTTGAGAAATTGATATCTGTACAGAATTCTGTTGGAGCAGCACTATTAACTGATGCATTTTGGGGAAATGGCGTATCCCTTTAAGAAACCTGCATGCGTCGCAGTAATTAAACTAAGCACTGACATAATGGTCAGGTAAAAACATAGTCAAGGACAGGCTAAGGTCAGGTTGGATGGCAATAATTGTGGTAAGAAACAGGCAAAGAAAAATAATCTTTTGTTTTACTGAGTAACAAATGTCACACACCTTGGTGTCAGCAGCACTGGATAGGGTTGCCACCCGGCCGGTATTTTACCGGCCTAGCCGGTAAAACACCAGCCAAGGCCGGGGCCGGTATTACAAATTTACCGGCAATGTAGCTGCCGGTAAATTTGTAATACCCCTTAAAAAAGGCCCTTGCCTCGCCTTAAATCCAATGAAAACGTACCTTTCTCGCGTCTTCAGCCGATAGCTCGCCGTGGCTCCACCCCCTTTTATATCACGCACCACCCCCTTTTACGTCACGTCCCACCACTTTTTGGCCCCGCCCACGCCGGCCAGTAAGAAATTTTGCAAAAGGTGGCAACCCTAGCACTGGATTGAACATGGTCAGCATGCTCTGGGAAAATTGGGCGCATGGGTTTATCATCAATGCCTTGTCATTGTGGCAAGTTGACTTTTACAGCATGTTGGCAGGTTTTGAGCAGTTAGCTTTGATATGCACATGACATCTTAGTGATTATCAGTGGGAGATAGGGTTGCCACCTTTTCTGGAAAAAAATACCGGCCTTCCTATACATTTAACTTTTTTTCCTATTAATAACATTGGGATCAACCACCAAAAATACCAGCCAGGCCGGTAAAATACCTGCTAGGTGGCAACCCTAGTGGGAGAAAGAATAACACACCACAAGTATCAGGAATTAATGTAAGCGTAATATTTTAAAATGGATGCATTGCCACGATTTAGAAAGTTACTTATACCCATGCATGCTGCTTTGCAATGCATCCCTTTATAACCCAGTGCAGGGTGTTGCAGAGCTGTAAAAATGCACACAGACTGCAGGGTAGAAGTTAGCTTTATTCCTGGCTGCTCTCACCACAGTGTTGGTTCCGCCCCCTGCACTTACCCTTCCTGTGTCCATTACTCCACCCAGTAATAAGCGGTTAATGCATATTAAAATTAATACTTAACATCACAGGAATTGATGGACCAACATTTCATCCTTCAACTTATTCGGTTGTCAAGCAGGTGGGGGGAAGAGTTGGTACAAGCAGGCATCCTTGCTTCAAGCGCTTATTCTCTCTGGCTTGGCTTCATACCATAACAACCCTGCAAGTGAAACTGTTTAAACACAGGTGCCAGGGAAGATTTTATACAATTGTAGGGACCCCTAGGGATAAATGTGTCCCTAGGGCTATAAATCCCTATTTCTTTTCCCTAGTTACGAGGGAAAATCTCATGTATCTAGTTTAAGTATTTGCAGATCCAATGCTATCTAGTGATGGGCGAATTTATTCGCCTAGGTCGAATTTGCGGCGAATTCCCGCGATTCGCCGCTGGCGAATAAATTCGTGAATCACCAGCGAAATTTCGCTTGGCGAAAATTCGCTGAAAACGAGTCGCGCGTCAGGGCGACAAAATCGTCCCGCGACTCGTTTCGCGAATTTTTCGCCGTTTCGGGAATTTCTCTAGAAATTCATGAAAAAATCGGCGAAGCGAATCTCGGGAGATTCGCCCATCACTAATGCTATCGCCAGGAGGTGCTGTGACCACATCCTGTTACACACTGCATAGTGAATGTGAAGGGGTGGATCTTTGCCTTTGGCTCCTGGAGCCTGACCGAGTTCGGTGTACCCAGGGGGACTGGGTACAGCAAGGCCCAGTGAAGCATGTGCCCTAGAGGGACCAGTACCTCTAGAAGAGAAGTCAGGGAGCAGGACCCCATGAATGAGACTAGTGAATGGCAGGAATATAATTTTATAGATTATAGGAGAGTAAGGCAGAGAGGAAAAAGAGAAAGAGCAGCTGTGTGCTCCATCAAGGAGGTGCAGCAGGAAGTAGCTTCCCAGGCCATAAGATTGCCTACAGTGAAGGGACTACATTAGAGAGGGCATTAGGCTTTAGGTTCTTCTCCCTGACCACTTTGCTGGGTGAGATCCAGATCATGTGTGAGGTATTTCTGTCTGGAGGTGTTGTACTGCCTTGACTACATCCTCATGGAATGCCCCTTCCTCTACTTCTGCAGCTCTGTGTGAGTTATGTGCCTATCCATATTCTGCCTCTACCTATAAGCTCTCTGTGAGCCTGCATATATATATTTCCTGAGGACGGCACAAGTGGGTGTGCCGAAACGTTGAATAAAGTTCCAGTTTTTTACACTTGAAGAAGTCCCTGGAGTGCGTTTTTGTTTGTAAACTTTATGTTAAAAAATTTTTTTCCAGCACCCGGGCAGTTGATTTTTAGTTTTGTGTGCACCTAATTGGACTGCGTTTATATATATATACTGTATATATATATATATATTCTGCACTGTAAGGAACCCTGCATTTGTCTCTGAAAAATAAAAGTTATTTTGTTATGTTACGAGAACTTCCTGGTACCCAATCATTCCCATTTTTGCATGCACAGTAGTACCTGGGAGTTGTAATCGAACTACACCTTTATGGGAATCTTCCACTTAGCGAAGGCCCTGATCCTGAAGTGTGAGTCCAATGTAACTCATGCTCCTATCACTAGCTGGACATTAACTATTTGGAGTCTGCCTAGCCCAAATTAGCGTTACACAATAAAGAAGGAAAATTAGGATCATTTATGTTACCTCATGATGCAAGTGCTATGGGGGAATGTAATAAAAGTCGCACAAGTTCACATTTCATAATGTCTTCCTTGATATTCTTCATTGCAAATTTTAATTGCGCAATACAAATTTTAATTGCAGACTTTTAAAGGGGACAGTCACCCACAAAAAATTATTCAAAATAATATTTTATCACATTAGTCAAGCAAAATGAACTTTATATCCTTCAGTCTGGGAATTCATAATTATAGCAAGCAGGCAGGAACCATTTTGTGGACACTGTTATTAAGACAAGCATTATATCATCTTAGAATCTTGTTTGTGCACCAGAATGAGGGACCCGATGTCTATCCCCATGTCCTGGCTACACAATTAAACAGTGAAGAGAACTGGGGGGATGTGTGGAGAGCAGTGACATCTAGGAAGTGCTGAATGGAAAGTGAAAGTAATTGTTTGCCCTGCCTCTATGCCATTGGCATAGAGGAGGGGCAGACAATATTTGATTGAGAGCTGATATTTTTAAATGAGCTTAGAAGAGCTATGAATGCTTTAATAAAAAATAGAAATGGGATTTCATGTTTAATTTGAAAAGTACTTTTATTATACATATTTTTGTGTGTGGGTGACAGGTCCACTTTAAGGCGCCGTCGTAATCTTTTGGAGTAAACATTTTTTTTCAGTAAGAAGTTTTACTACATTCACTTATCACTGGCACAAACTATAAAATTAGCAAACTTTCTTCCACAGTGGTCGCTAAACAGTTTCCGGGTTCGCAAAAGCTATATTAAATTTGTGCAAATGCAAATTTATTTGTATAAAAGCATAACTTTTTGAAGTGTGAATATTTTTTCCGTTACTGACTTTTTTAGATTCCCCCACTAAAGCGCTAGATGACGCAAAACCCACATGCCTCCCCTCGCTCCTCACCAATACTAGCAATAAGTCTCGGTCTCAATTACAGCAGGTACGCTTGCAGCAATTCACACAATGCAGAACGAAGGAATCTGTTGCTCCTCTTCTTTTCTTCATCTGCAGTTGCACCATGCACCTGGCTTATCTACAAATCTAATATATATATATCAATATACTTTCCTAGAAAGCCAGGGGTGGCTAAACATCCTGGTAAAACCTAGGCATGCATGGCTTAGAAGTTCCAGAAGTAAAGATAAATGAATGGCTGTATTACATTTTTACATCATCTGAGTATGTGTTCCAATTAAACTGTAAGGTTTCTGTAGCACTAATAGGGCGGCTGCAGAAATATTACTTTACATTACTTTCTGCAAACTTATGTGTAGGCTATTATCAATACATATTTCACTACAAAGAAGACAGCTTTAATGAGACCAGGAAAAGAAATTCTGAGCTGTATAGATATTTGGAAACAGATTGCCCAGGCACAGTTCCTTTGATTCAAACCCAGTTATTGTAACACATCCAGAATATTAGCACAAATGGAATCTGCCTTTTTCATGCCAATAATTTAAGGGGGGTTTGGAAGAGTCATGAGGTGACACAGCAAATCATAATTAAGCCTGCAGAACTGTCAAGTACAGAAGTGCTATTAAAAAAGTTAATGTTACAACCCCTTGTGTTTCCAAACATAATTTTCACTTGCTTACAACTGTTTCTCCTCCAAAGTTTCTTAATAAAATATTTAAAATAAACATATCAACTTTGATTCTTCACTCAGCAAGAATAGATTATTTCATGTAATATTTTTACATTTCACATTTTTTTGCTTTGTCTGAATATGGATTAACTGTTCCTCTAAAGGAAGGGAATGATAAAATGATATTTGATTTAAAATATTGGGTTTGATTACATTTTCCATGCTAAATGTATGACTTATGTTTGTCAAAGCTCCCATAAGCCCTACTTTTGAATAATAACATTCACTCCAGTAGCAACATCCAAAAACCTATGTATACCCCATATGGTTGACTCGGTTGCAAGGTACATATTTTCATGACAACTCCATCTAGATGTTATCACTAAAAGCTTATTAGAGGGAATGCTTAATGTAATCCTCTTTCAGCCATATTATTGGTTTGTTCAAAGTATCCTCGGCATATAAAGATGTAAAACATATTTTACTTAATAAATGTAAATAGTTCTGCAGCCAAAGCAGCCAGTAGAGGGCACCAACCCATAAGGTTGGCCCGCAGGGGGAAATTCTCTAACAGGAGCCTATGTAAGGTGCTGTGCACTTCCACCTAACATCAGAACCACCATCCGGGAGCACAGGGGGTAAAGGGCCTGGGCCTTGTTGTGCTACACTTTTTGAAAGAACCGGGTCCCCCCCTGACAGCGCCAAAGCCATGCTGCCTCTTCCGAAGTCCCAAACCGACAAAAAGTCAGTCGAAGTCCGAAAGTGGCGAAAAGAACTGGTCATGATAATAGCTGAAGTTGAAGTCTTGAAGCGGGGAAAAGGTAACAAAAATAGATGAAGTTGAAGTCCTGAAGCCACAAGTTCAGTTCTACTGAATGCCAATGTGTGTTTGTTATTTTTTTAAACCCATGGCCACCATTCTATTATTTATTTATAGGCCCCTGCCACTAATATTTTTTTTTTAAACTTGAAGGGGCACTGACCACCAATGTTTTGTAAAAACTTTTATGGGGGCCCTGGCGCAATTTTTTATTTATAGGGGACCCTGATCACCAATGTGTTTTTTTAGGGATGAACCGAATCCATTATTTTGGATTCGGCCAAACCCCCGAATCCTTCCCAGAAAGATTCTGCCGAATACCGAACTGAATCCTAATTTGCATATGCAAATGATGGGTGGGAAGGGGAAAACATGTTTTACTTCCTTGTTTTGTGCCAAAAAGTCACGTGATTTCCCTCCCTGGCCCTAATTTGCATATGCAAATTAGGATTCGGTTTGGCCAGGCAGAATGATTCGGCCGAATCCGAATCCTGCTGAAAAAGGCTGAATCCCTAACCGAATCCTGGATTCGGTGCATCCCTACTTTTTTTTTAAAACTTTTATCGGGGCCCTTGTGCCAATATTTTTTAACTTATAGGGGGGCCTTGACAAACAATGATTTTTATTTACCTTCTAGGGCCGCCATTTTTTTTTTAAATTAGAAGGGGACCCTGACCACCAATGGCTTTTTATAACTTGTGAGGGGGGGTTGCCATTTTTAGTGCTGGTGTGAGCTTTTTACTGTGGTGTGGGAGTGGGCAGGATCTTGTATGGTACTTGGGGCAGGATCTGTGATGGGAGGGGACCAGGGGGGCCAGAAAATTTCTGATTGTGGCCCTGCCTAACATCATACACAGGAGATTCAGACATACTGAACCGGACCAGGTGGGTACATGATCCATGCTATAGTATATAGAGAGGTAGTGCAGTGTGAGCTGTGAGTTCTATGAGTGAGACTTAGATAGGGTAGGTAGCAAAGACAGCCTGCGTCTCAACAAGCAGCTGGTATTTGGGCTACTGCCCCAGGGTGATTGTGTGTCAGACATGGAAGGGGAGCATGTAGGGACTAGGTAGTTGCAGCCTAGTGAACTGTTCTGGCTGACAGATGAAACAGAGAAGAAAGGGAGAGGCAGAGTGGAAGAGGAGGGCCATTTTAACAGCTGTTGGCACTTTGTCAATGCATTTCTATACCAAATGATTTTTAAAGAAGAATGGGATCCATTATCCAGAAAGCTGTTATCCAGAAAGCTCTGGCCATCTCCCATAGACTCCATTTTAATCCAATGATTCTAATTTACTTTCAAAATAAAACAGTACCTTGTGCTTGAATCCAACTAAGATATAATCAATTGTTATTGGAAGTAATACAATCCTATTGGCTTTGTTTACATGCTGAAATTATTTTTAGTATAGTGATCCAAATTACAGAAACTTCGCTTATCCCTTAAACCCTCCTGGTCCGAAGCATTCTGAATTACAAGTGTCATGCCTGTATAATGTTCCCATGGCCTGCACTTTTGAAAATGTGGCACCATTTGTAGAAGGGCTGGTATTTTAATTGAAAAAAAAAACACTAGTCCTTTTATAGCAGCTGTCTGAGCAGACAGATATCATATACGTAAATAGTCCCATTCTATTGTTCCATTTGCTTGGATAATAGGTGAAGCTGTTGCTCCTCGTCATCAAGGTGCATTGACAGATGAAGTATATTGTTCCTATGGTCACCTGAAGTCGTAGGTTTTTTTTAATTCACTAAGGTTCTGCATCAATGTTGTTAACTTATATTTATTATTTCTCAACACTAGGTATGCTGACCATATTGAAATAATGGCAATTGCTTTTGTGCCATATCATACTATATGTGCAGGCTTTTGAAATATAAACAATGCTAGAGCACTTATTTATTAGTAATTAGTTTGCAGGTTTAGGTTTTATAATGTATCTCTCAAGAAAAAAAATCTGTGCTCTGTTTTGGTTAGTGGGATTTTGTTGTCATTTCTTCCTAAAGCGCTGTTTCCTCACATTTGCATCTACCAGCCTCTTTAATGTGATATTCCATTTAAACTGCCTTTTAATTGTACGTGCAGCCTTGGCAGAACATGACTGATGTACTAGCGTTAATTAGGACTCCAGTCAGCAGCCTGTGCCAGCTGGAAACTGAGAAACAAGCGTAAATTATTCTGTCATCAATCAGCTCGAAAATGTTTGAATCACTAATTAGTTTGCAATTTGGGTGACAGTTTATCTGACGCAGGCGGTGTCAAAAACTTCAGATCTAAGATGAATAATTTGCCAGCAACAAGCACATATTCCCTGCTTTTAAATACATGAAGGTTTATCTGCATGTTGAAAGGTGGCTCAGCAGTCTTCATTAACTTCCAACAGGGACTATGTAAATCAGGAATCAGTGTGAAGCTCTTCAGTCTGTGGTGGCTTAGTAGCTGGTATTTAGAAAAAGAAAGCCTCTTTTCTATTCGTTTTTTTATTAATAATTCATAAACTGATAGACCAGGATGTTTAGGCTTTAACTGCTTTAAAAAACACACACAACGTTAAAAGGCAATCGCCCCTTTTTACATGAAAATTTGCTGTTCTGCAGCTTGCAGTTTAAATGATTTATTCTCCTTGATTGTCACATGACTGGAATGTTAAACAGCTAGTGATTAGCCCCTGTGCTTAAAAACAAAACAATTATTGGGTTTTAGCTAAATAATTAACTTCTGCCATCTTTACAAGAGATGTAGACTTTTGGCAGTGATACAAGAAAGGTTAAGCCATTTTTGTTTTTTTACAGCAGTGTGTGACATTCCTAGTAATTAAATGTACCTTACTTTCTAGTAATTAAATGTATCTTGAGGTTTTATCCTATATAACTCCTTAACTGTTAATGGCAATGCAAACTTCATGTAAACATGCATGTCTCAAAGGATTCGAACAATCGGATCTTTGCGTCTATAGCCTATGGTCTGCCTATGTCTAGAGCTTTTAAGGGGACCTAAAGGACATCCTACATTGATTCTATTGCATGCTTTTATGGATATGAGGTAGAATTTTAATTACAAAATACAGAAAGGGCATCACTGAAAGGGAGGGTGAGTGGAATTTTACTAATATGTTAGACGATCAGTTGATCATAGAATGTAATATTTTTATTAAAAATACTTGGCATAAAAATAATTTTAGCATTTTGGTGAAAATCGTGATGTTTTGCTATGAGCAATAAAGCAACAAAGCATTAAAGAAGTGTATTTCTTCATTTGTTTTTAGATATAGTTCTGTTCTAGAAAATAAAATGTATATTTGATTCAAAAGCATATTTGTTTTATTATCATAAGGAATAAAAAATTATTCTGTTTTTTTGAAAAGCTTAAAAAACAGGGCCAGAGTTGTGTTTTTTCAAACAACATAAACAAAATACTTATGCCTACTTGTGCTAAACTATACACCACAGACAGAGACTGTGAGCTCACTTGCACGGATCTATACAAAGCCCTGCTTCAAGCCTCATCCCAAGACAACAGCTGCCTTGACATGTGTGTTGTGGCTATAGGGGCTTAATATTGCACCACTAGAATGGGATACAATGGACAGGCATGTGGGCAAATACCCATGTCCGTCACTTGACATAGGTTCACATTGTATCATTGTATCCATTTTGAGCACAAATCTAATCAGATTTCTAAACCCAAACAAGTGCAAAATAGGAAACAAAAGTAGTGTAGTATTTATGTAATGAGGTAACATTCATGATTTCCTTGTCATAATATTGAGTTATGTGATTTCATGTGGGGATGAAATTCAACATTATTTTAATATGAGATAGTATCAAATTTTCCTTATTCAGATTATCCCAACAATTCTCATTCAGCATATCCTGTGTTATTCTTCACTTATGTTCTCTACAGTTAGGCCCAGAAATATTTTTACTTTTTTTCTAATTTTGGTTCTGTACATTACCACAATGAATTTTGGATGAAACAGCTTCAGCTTTAACTCAGTGGTTTGAACAAAAAGATTGCATAAAAATGTAAGGAAAGCCTTTTTTTTTAAACATAATCACTTCATTTCAGGGACGACTCAAAAGTAATTGAACAAATTTAAAAAATGAAAATAAAATGTTAATTTCTGATACTTGGTTGAAAACCCTTTGCTGGCAATGAGAGCATGAAGTCTTGAACTCATGGACCTCACCAGATTCTGGGTTCCCTCCTTTTTAATGCTCTGCCAGGCCTTTACTGCATTGGCTTTTGGTTGCTGTTTGTTTGTGGGCCTTTCTGTCCGAAGTTTAGTCTTCAACAAGTGAAATGTATGCTTAGCTGGGTTTAGATCAGGTGACTGACTTTGTCTTTCAAGAATATTCCACTTATTTGCATTAATAATGCCTCCACCATGTTTTAGGGCCCTTACACACGGGTGTTTTTACCTGCTCTCCCCTGCGTTCCGTTTTGCTGCGTTCAGTCGCAGGGGAGCGCAGGTATAGACGCACTCAATTATTTTCAATGGGGCTGTACTCACGCGAACGCATGTAGGCGCCAAACGCAGGAAAAATGCAGCATGTTGCGTCTGAATCTGCGTTCGGCGCTTACACGCGTCTCGTGGATACAACCTCATTGAACAAAACGCAGGTCCAAAACGCCCGTGTGTAAGGGCCCTTACACATGATGTGGTATACTTTGGATCATGAGCTGTTCCACACCTTCTCCATACTTTTTTCTTGCCATCATTCTGGTAGAGGTTGATCTTGGTTTCATCTGTCCAAAGAATGTTTTTCCAACTGTGCTTTTTTAGATGTTTTTAGCAGAGTCCAAGCTAGCCTTTCTATTATTGAGGCTTGTGCGTGACTTGCACCTTGCAGTGCACCCTCTGTATTTACTTTCATGCAGTCTTCTCTTTATGGTAGACTTTGATATCGATATGCCTACCTCCTCGAGAGTGTTGTTTACTTCATCAGTCAAATGATTCTGCGATCATCCACACCTGTTGTATTCTGTGGCTGTTCAGGTATTTTTGTGTTGCTAAGTTCACAAGTGCTTTCTTTCTTTCTCACTCTGCAATTTCTCGGATGGGTTTTTTTTTCTGTTTTTGAAGCTCAAGGATGGCTTGTTTCACCTGCATGGAGAGCTCTTTGACCGCATGTTGTGTATTCACAGCACAATCTTCCACATACAAGCACCCCACCTCAAATCAACTCCAGGTCTTTTATCTGCTTCATTGACATAATGAAGGGATTCCCACACCTGCCCATGAAATAGCCTTTGAGTCAATTTTCCAATTACTTTTGAACCCCTGGTTCAATTACTTTTGAGCCCCTGTAATGAAGTGATTGTGTTAAAAAAGGCTTTAGTTCCTTACATTTTTATGCAATCTTTTTGTTCAACCCACTGAATTAAAGCAGTCCAACTGCATCTGAGTTATTTCATTTAAAATTCATTGTGCTAATGTACAGAACTAAAATTAGAAAAAAAAGTTGTCTGTCTAAATATTTATGGACCTAACTGTATGTCTGTCCACAGGCCATGGCTGGCTTATCTCCTGTTCCACCACCTGTGTATTTTAACCACCCTATTTTGAGTTTCCTCCAATTATACAACACGTAAAAGTAAAAATAGCAACCAGTTTATTTCATGTTGTATATGCATACTCGTTTCTCCTGCTGTTTAGATGACCCTTTGTAATATATATATTGGTGATGTGTGTGGTGAGCCAATTATCCCTTCTACCACATTCCAGATGGCAGGTGGGGTTGGCTACAATGGAAATATGATCTCATGCAAAGGCATGTGACCAAATGGACAGCACAGCTGTATAATTCTAACTGAGATGGTTGAACTGAACTGAATGCACCATAGAGCATAGGCTTGCTTAAAACGAATAGCTAAATACTTCAGTATTTTAAAACTGGATGCTATTCATATTTTTACTGTAAGAGACCTGTGACAAGCTTATAGTTGTAACATTCTAATTGTGAATCATCTTCACAATTTGTACTTTGGTTGTCTGACGTCTTAGCAGTTTTTCAGAACAAAGTCTATAGCTTTAATTAACGGGTTTAGAAACATAAACATGTCATAAAAAGATATGTCTCATTCAGAGATGCATTCAGTGGCAGTAAATGTTGCCAATTACAGAAATGTTACCAACATTCAATTTTCTCACAAAGGTCAACAATAAATCTATAGATAACATGGCAGACACATCAAGTGGATGGCGGCTGGAGAAACTCAAGCAGATGTTGGCAAAATCTGCATTTCAAAATAAAGATGCACACTACAACAGCAATGAAAACAAACATAAACCCTAACTGCTTGTTAAGAAAACATCTGAGCTGTTACTTACACTATAAAAAAACATCATCGACAGACAGTGCCAGAAGGCTGCTGTGATATTCCTGAAACCCAAGGAATATAGCTTTTCAAAATGAATAATAGTGGAATGAATGAAATATCAATATACTTTGCCAAAAAAAATTTGACCAATGAAACATATTGATAAAGTATCTCAAATGGATATGTTTTGAACAGATGCAACTTATAAATACAGAACATTTGTTTGCAATATAAAAATGATTATGTACATGCATGTAATTTAGTAGCTGGGGAACTTACTTGCTACGCAAATGTGGGTGCCTCAACATGGCCGCCTTCACTCCCTCCTTCGACAAAAGGGCAAATTTTAACGGAAATCTATACCAGGTAAAAAAGAATGCTCATCCCTAGTTATGATAAGGAAATTTTGACAGAAGCGACAAAGCTACACATTCTGCAGTGGACAAGAGATAGAAATCTGATTGTCACCATTGTGGGGGCAAATTCACTAATGAGCTATGCTAACTCACTAAAATGAGAGGTTGTGTCCTGGGTGCAGAACGCTGGCTACTTTTTGCTAGTGATGCTTCTTCAGTGCAAGCATTTCATAGCAAAAATTTGCTTGTGTTCATTTGTGCATAGAGAAAAATTGCTAGTAATCTTACGCATGGGTCAATTTGAATAGGGGAACCAAATAAAAGTTGTATACACATCTTTTTTAGAGATGGTATCAATGGTTGAAGTGGCCACTTTTTATTAGAAATGTCCAAGGGAGCTTAATAAAACCATAAAAGCTCCTCTAATGCCATAGACATGAGCCCAACTGAAAATTTATGTGGCAGGCCCATCAAATGTGTTATAAAAATGTTCACACAAAAATCTTTAATAGTTCAGACTTTTGAAGGCAGTCCCGCTCTAAACAGATGCCTGAGTTTTTTTTACACTTTTTATGACTTTGTGGGTACAGGATATGATGTCACTGACATCAAATTGAGGAAGATGTAGCTTCATTTCAGCAGTTCGTCTGGTCTGAGGTGGTGAAGGAAACTGGCAAAAGGGGTAACATTCAGTAAATAGAGCTGGGCCACACTGGCCAGGTGCCAGATATTGCTAGATATTCAGGAAAAAGCTGATTTATTCACCCGCCATGGATTTGAGGCTTTCACCATGTGAAATTTTTTTTTTTGCAAAACTGCAGTGAAAATTTGCCAAGGGAAACTTTGCTTAGAAAAAACGCGCATAAGAAAAAACGCGCATAAGAAAAAACGCCAAGAAAAGAAAAAAAAGTCATGCGTAAAAATGCCCAATGAATGTGGTTCGCAAATTTTTCTCGAAACGGGACAGATTCACTCATCACAAACCACAATATCACACAATACTCAAACTACTATTTTTCAGGGTACAGTGAACTGTAATATTTATTGTCCTATTTATATATTTTCTATTCGTTTCACAAAGTACCCATATATTAACCGCATTTCTTTTTTTGATAAACAGGCAACTATGTAATACAGCAAAATAAATAGAAAGGATTGCATGTATTTAGTATACTTAGATGTGTTTGAAACACACAAGACAAACTGAATTTACACAGTACAGTATATGTCTAAAAATAATTATAATGGGTTAAACACAGGATGTCCTAAACATTGGAATATGTGGCTACTTTAAAAACAGGGTAAAATAGACACATCTCTGTCTTAGGTAAATTTTATATATTAAAACATTTATAATAGTACACATAAAATGAAGTTGTATAGCATTCTGACCAATATTAAAGCCCATTTGCAGTTGATTGCAAAAATGTCCCTAATTTATCATCCACAGCTGGTTATAATAATTAATCCAAAAAGCGAAATTTCAAGAAGCTTTACCTCTGAATGTGCAGAGTGACACAGGCCTTTCCATTCTATTTTGCTCTTCCCTAATTAAATTCCCTCCTTAACGGGTAGCTTTGTATAAATTGCACTGTTTAATAATCGCACCACTCATTACGAGAGGTTTAATTATGGTCATCATTTACAAAAATGGTTCCATAATGGAGTAATGAATGCTTTGTGTTCAGTTATTGCATATATTTTTATGATAACACAGCATTCCGGTGTTTCTGTGCTTTTATATAATTTGCTTGTTGAAAAACAATAAAATGATTTAAATCATGAGTGTAGAATATCATTATGATATTTAAAAAAAATACAAAGCTTTCTGTTGTATTTTGTGCATTCAGGTCTATTCATCTACCTAGGATATATACTGTACTAACCACCATATAGTGTAATTTTGTTTGACCCCATACCTTTAGAGAATACAAAAATCCTTTGCAATTGCAGCAGCTTGCCCTAGGGTCTTGCATCAATATAAGTATAAGATATTGCAATGAGCTGTAGAGAGGCAAAAAAAATAGCATTTTCTCTGCAAACCTTAATGGTTTATGGCAGACATGTCAATTTGGAGCACCCCCAAATTGTCCCTCCATTGACTTTGTTTTAAAATTCCATATTACAAAGAGATTTTCTTTATCATGATGTTGCAACCGTAAAGGGGAAATATTTTGATTAAAGAACAACTAAACCCCTAAATTACGTTTTACTGTTATTTATTCAAAAATGGATGTGGCACATGTGTCTTTAGGTGCAACACTGCAAATGGGGCTTTGTTCTACACCTGAGATTACCCAAACATTCTACCCTTCTGTCACCTCTGCATTTAGTTATTTTGTCCCAACATGCTGGCATTAAGGATATAAGGATCCTCAGATTCCTCTGCAGATAAAAGCTATATAGGTATATAGAGATTACATATGTAGGTGCTGTTGTGGCAAGAACATGGCATTGAATTATCAAAACTAAGTTTACATTTGGTAATTCACTGTGCAAACTTTATAAGCTTTTTCAGAGAATACTGTACATTTAATTTTTGTAAATTATTAAATGATAAACTGGTTAGAATTCGTTGAAATTATAGTTGATTTCTCATCCTTCCTTCCTTACAAAACAAAAACGGTGGTACCATGTTAGCCAGTAGCAAAAATAAAAAAAAAATACAAAAAGTATTGTAGAAGTGATACCTATATTGGCTACAAATGAGTATTTTGCCTGACGAAGGGTCCTTGGTGTTCTCCGAAAACTTCCAATTTATTTTTATTGTTAGCCAATACAGGTATCACTTCTACAATACTTTTTGTATTTGATTTTTTAATTTGTTATTCATCCTTCTGTGTAACTGTTGTTGACTCTTCAATGATGATGAAATGATGAGGCAATATACGCCACCCAGTCTCATTGACTTAGTGACTCAGTGAAATAATTCAGCTATTAATAAAACTTTATGAAGCACCAGGGCCATATTGGTCTCTTTCATCATTTGACCTCAAGTCAAGGTACTCCTGAAATTAAAAAAAAAATCAAGCACAGTAAACATTTATAATGTTTATACTCAATAGGTATTGTGTTGCATAGTCTCTAGCTTATGTTAAGATTTGAAAAATCATTGGAAGTTGAAGAGCAAAGATGAGTCTTAATAGAAAAATGCAGTCCTAGTTAATGGCAACATCTTCAAATGAGCTCCAAAACGGGGGTGATTCAACACTGTTGGGTCTGCCAATATTCCACTGAGCTCTTTCAGTGTCTGGGTTTGTATGATTGTCCTCTTTGCACAGACAAGACTATGCATTGTATTGTGATATTAACAGGCGTACAGTATACTTGAACCTTCCTGCAATTTTTTGGGAATCCCTGAGACAGACTTGAAAGGTTATAAGTAAGTAAAAGGTCACCTTTCACAAACAGACCTGCATTTGTGATGTTAAAAGGGATAACAAATACTGCATCCTGTTAAATGTTCAGCTTGTTATTATATTTATGTATTATTAACAGCATCCTAATTCCTTGATGTGTTCGACCATCATTTTATAAAAATGTATTTTTCTTTAGATGTTTTTATCTCCAAAAAATCTACCTGTACTGTTAATAAATTTTTTGAACTTAAGAACTGCAACACATGTTTCCAGCCTGCCAAACAAATCCCACTGTGGTTACTCATCAAACCTTTATAGAATCTCATGAGAAGTTGATACGCATATAAAAGTGCTGGTCAGCTCATAGCTATCAAATGTTGGGAGCAGTACAGCCATAATAAGAACCATTGATGATCTATGTTCTTTGGGCAATGCTAACTTTCATCTACTGGACAACATGCCAAGTCAACGCATCAACAAAACATGAAAGTTAGGTTGTGCAGAACCCTACAAATTTTTCTTTATAGTCAAAAGGCAATGTGATCTTCAACTGGAATGAGGAAAGAAAAGGAAAATATAATAAAGATAAAATATTCAGTGGGATCCAGAGAATGAGCAGCATGAGTGCTTGTTGGGAGTTTGCTCAAACTCATTTAATGAGACACACAAATGAATTATGAAAAGTCTAATATAACAACTCCTTGTTGCAGAAAGGAACTATTTAAGTCACTGTTTGCATTGTAGCACAGAATCCCCACTGCTAGCCAATTTGTCAGTTAGTACAGTTAGTACAGCTAAGGTGGAGAATTATTGCTATGTTAGTGGCAAAAAAGGAACTTACTTTATAGCAACATGACTTTCCTCCTGGTGATAAGGTAATTTAATTTCAGTTTAAAACAAAGCAACAGCTGAAATGTACACTTGGCCATTAAGTCAGTTGCTCGTGGGAAAAGAGGACCTAAAGAACTATCTAGAAAAGTATTTTATAATCAGCTCTCTCACAAGAAACCCAATTTATAAATAAGCCTCATTATCTTACTATCCACCTTATCCCAGAAAAGAAGATTAGTTCATTCTCTTGGAAAATATACAAGTAGAATCTAAAGTACTTGTCCAAAAAATCTAAAAGCCAGTTTTTATAGAAGCACCAGTCCTATGAATTAGGTAAGGAATTGCAATCACTAGGGGGTACACCACATTTGGCACCCCCAGTAATTTCACCTTTCCTTCTCCTACAAATCATTATTGCTGTGAAACTACAGTTTATACTTCTTACCTGTGTTGCACTCAAAGTGCAACATACTGGGTACTATTAGGATCATTTTGCTGAGTTGCAAGGAAAGCCTATACAATACACCGTCCATTAAATCTGTCCCACTTTAATTCTCTGAAAATCTTTCAAAACTGCAAAAAATAGCAAAATGGTGAAAAATGAATAAAAAGCATTGAAGTCAATAGATCAATTGCATTTTTTATTGCAGTGACTTTTTTTGTTGCGGTGTATTTTTACTGCAGTTTCAACAAAAACTTGCAGATGATGAAACAGGGAATTTCTCTGCTAATCCATGCCTGCCGAATAAATATGCCCACCACTAGACATTGATCATGTATGAATATAATTTGTGCACTGTGCAATGGCTCTGTTGGAATCCTCAACAAACATAAGCAAATGAGCAAAGCACATGAAATGAGTGCCATTATAAATATATATATATATATATATATATAT
>CM044431.1:143968395-144017269 GCA_024363595.1 Xenopus borealis
TTTCCCTAAACAAGGACTCTGAATTCCAAATACAAATTCTGCAAAAAGTGATGGCATTTGCTTACATGGAAGTTTCTGAATCTCAGAGAACCTAAAATGCATTTATGTTAAAATATCAGTCAGGCATCAACAAATAGGTATGAGATTTAAAAAAAAAATCTTCTGCATGCATTACTAATACTATCTCTGCATTTTTCTTTTGTAGCCATTTCTCTCGTCAACTGCTGTCTTGTATTTCTGACAATGTTAATGCATTTCCCCTTAGCCATCTTTATTGTGCATAATATTAAAGCTTCAAAAACAGTTATTAAAAGTATTCATGTTCAGGGAGTATGCGGCATACAATGTAACACAACAGTATTCTGTCTTTTTTATGCACTGTCATTTGTTAGAGGGATTGGGGGGGTGAAGCAATGAATATTATCTATACATGGGGGAAATACTATTAATCAACATATATGCAGAAGAGAAGGCTTCTCATTTTATTTGAAAAATAAATCTTCACGAGCCTAGTTTTTACAAGAAGGATTTCTAATCAGCACATGCCCTGAATTATAATAGACAAGATCAGGTGAGGTGTTTACTATTTGGCCCCTTTCTGACATTTATTGAAATATTACTCTTACTGATTTCAAGGTGGACTGAAACATTGTTAGAGAATGTACTAAATACCACATGCCAATGTAAAAGATATCCATAGAATTGACTGTAATTATAAAGTGTGAGGGTGAAATTCAGAATGCAAAATCAGTCGCTTGATGTAAATATAATTTCATTGCACCTTTAGAACACGCTTAAGCAACCTTCCTCTCAAAGAAATCCATGCATGAAAATATATATATTTAAGTCACTGTGAGATAGAATTTCAGCATGAAGGGCACTTACAAAATGTAGAACTTAGTTAAAAGAAGCCAATTTAAACTGCAGTTAAAGAACCAATGTTAACTCCATTGCTGGAATTATGAATGTCAAGGGCACATTTTTCATGACACAAAGTTAATGGATATTCTAAAGGATAAAAGACATAATGACAATCAGTGTAATTACATCTTTAGGCGCATCGTGGAGGTTTAACAAAAAAATTTTTAAGAGCTGTAAATGGTCAGCGTGTTCTCGTTTCTTTCCTAACAATTTATATTACTTATTAACTTATTAAAATAATAATTCAAGCAATATTATATATAGAAAGACAACAGCTTTTTCTGGTTTCTATTTTGATTGAAGCTTGTAGTACAAACTTCTTTTCACATATTCTTTTTCCAAAACATATGCCCTTTTATTACCAGCATCTAATAACATACTTGAACTATACATTATTATATCAGCATTATAAGCACTTTTATAAGCTCTGTGGAGAAGTGCACTCCTTTTGCTTGCCCCCTTTGCAATATAACACTTAGGGGCCAATTTACGAAATTCACGTGAAATGATCGAAGTTCGATCGAATAACGATCGTACAAATTTTTCGTGAAATCTGATATGCAAATTTGGCCTCTTCGATCATCGAATATCGAATAGATTGAATGATCGGATATTCGATAATTCGATGATCAAAGCAATACAAATTTTAAAGTTATTCGACTGCCTACTTCGACAGATTGAACTTACCGAATTGTAATAGAAGCCCATGGGAAGCTCCCCATAGGCTTCTGAGGCTAAGTCCTGCTCGAATACCATTCTAACGATCGGAGCGTTCGATCGTTCGAATTGTACGAATTTTTCGGACGCTCGAAGGAAATTTCACAATTTTTTCGTGAAATCGAACTATCGGTATCCGATCGTACGAATTTATCGAGAAATCGTATGGCGAGCAAATTGACTAGCAGTTAGGCAGTTAAAATAAAAATAAAAAAAAAGTTGAACTTGATGGACGCGAGTCTTTTTTCAGCCTAACTTACTGTTACTATGCTACTATGATAGCCTAAAACAATTCGATAAGCATTCGATGGTCGAATGCTTATTGAATTGTGAATTTGGTCAAGCTAATTATGGGGAATAATAGTAAATTTGCTCCTTAAACTTTGATGGAACTCTTTGCTTATTATTTATTTACTTGCATAATTGTTTGCATTCACTCCCTTTTCTATGCTGAAAAAATATTATATGAATCCTCGAAACCACATATCCAAGTAGTTTTACATTATCACTAGCTCATACATGTTAATAGCTAATTTTTTGTCTGTAATATGACTGTAATGATGTGCGCCCAACCCGACGCCTGCGCACATCGGCGCACCGATAAGTGCACATGTGCATGTGGCGAACCAGACGCCGCAGAGGACAAGGATTCACCTGTTGTCCAGCGTGAGTAACCTCACAGTTGAATGCAGAGGACCTTTTGTATTTGCCTATGTGAATGTTGTGGCTATAGTCAGGTGATCCCACTGGGGCCAATAAAGGAACAACCAAGTTTGTTTGGGAGTTTTACTTTTAAAGCAGCTAGTAAGTTGCAGGTAAAACTTTGTCCCTTTATAACATGTATAATGAAGCAATAGTATTCTTAATTAATCAAGTTGAGTGTAGGACTGGCCATTTTGGGGGTCCACATATATGTTTATTCTTATTTATCATGTACTCAAATTCCTCTTCTTCAGTGTAATCAATCCCAATTTGGCTAGCCTTTCTATACCCCTTTTTGCTTTACTCCATCTTATTTGGTGTAATAATATTCATTGTGAGCAATGACGCGACGCGACGCGTCCAAAACGACGTGACACGCGCCGTAAACGCCGCGCGACTCATTTCACGAATTTTTTCGCCAATTCGCGAATTTCTCTGGAAATTCGCAAATTTTTCAGCGAAGCGAAACGCGGGAGATTCGCCCATCACTAATCCCCAGATCCTTCTAAATCATTTAATTTATTCCCATTAAGGGGTTGAATACCTTGTATATCTTAAAATCCCCAGAGCATAACCTTACATTTAATAACACTGAATTTCAACTGCCACTTAACATCCAGATTTGCCCAGTTCATCTTGCCGCATCCAGGATTGAGTTACATGGCATGCATAGATTTCAACTGCAAACACAAATATATTATAATGCCCTCTCCTAAGACATAAATGAACAAATTAAATATAGTGCCAACTACTGAACTCTACATCACCCCACTAAGAAACCTGCCTCATTGACAGACACACTCAGATCCTTTTTCCATTTTCCTATGTATTTTTATGCAGCACTGGATCGATATATATTAATAATTTGGAGGGCTTAAACTTGGTGACAGTTGTCTGTTTTCTTTAAAAATGAACTATGCAACAATACAAAAGTGAAAAAGTTCAGTGCAATAGAAGTACAAGATAAGCATATAGAGTTAGTATAAATAGAAGGTTTTAAATTGCATATTTCTATACCAGACAAGTACATTTGAAATTCAAATGGATCCTAGTAGATGTTGCTCAACTTTAGTAAAGGACATTTATTTCAAAATAGAGAAGAATACCTATAAAGTAATCATTTGCTTTTCCTTAAAGTATGAATTTACCAGTTTATTTGTATATCTCTATACAAATGTTTCTCATGATTGCAGCTGGTGTTGATGATCTAACCTTGACATTAATAAATACATTCATTTTCTATTACTTTAAAGAATGCTGAAAACCATTAACACATTCTTTTAGGATGCAGGATATTGTAGCCCCTCTTGTACACTGCAACAGAAGTCACAATAAGCTCCATTAACTCTGAAGAGATTGGTGGTATCTTTATAAATTCTATTATGTGTTACATGGTTGATACAATTTCTACAGTACATTCAATTTTCAACTGCACCTTCTTGTCTTTTAAAACATTCAACAAAGTAACCTAGTGCCCACTATCTTTTTCAATGTCATATACGTTGCTTTAAGAACCTTCACTCTCTTTTTATAATAATATAAAATGAAGTGATGTTCACTCATTTTGTATTTTCGTTTCATATGTGTACTTTGGACATTATTCTAATCAAGATTGTGGCCAAAATGGAAGGGAGAGATACATAAATAAACAAATCTTACCCTTAGTTGAAACTTGCAACATTTTATTTTAATCAGCATTGTGGCCAAAATCTGTAAAGGGAAGAGATACTTATATGGTCAGGTCTTACCCTTAAAGGGTTGTTGTTTTCAGATTGATCACCAGAAATAACGACTTTTTCCAATTACTGTCTATTTTCTATTTGTAACTGTTTTTCTAATATTGAAGTGTAAAGTGTCATTTTTCACCTTCTAAAGCAGCTCTGGGAGGGGGGGTCGCCGACCCCCCACAACTGTTCTAAACCGATACATTTAATGGATACATTTCTTATCTTTCTCCCTGCTGAGCAGAATCTCTGGGTTTCATTACAGGCAGCTGTTAGAATTGATACAATAGTTGCTAATACTCCAGAGATGTTGCTGTGAAATGTATCAATTAAGGGGCAAATTTACTAAAATTCACCTAAAATCCTACTAATCCATTCGAAATTTGATAAGCATTCGACTATCGAATGCTTATCGAATAGTTTTAGGGTATCTTTTTGCTCGATATTCGATTTCGCAATGAAATTGTACGATCAGATACTGATTTTTCGATTTCATGAAAAAATCGTACTTTTTCCTTCGAGCCTCTGAAAAATTTGTATGATTTGAACGATCCAGGTGTTCGATCGCACGAATGGTATTCAAGCAGGTCTTAGCAAAAGAAGCCTATGGGGGGGGGTCCCATAGGCTTCAATTGGTATTCGGTAGGTTCAATCTGGCGAAGTAGGCATTTGAAGGATTTTAAAATTTTAAATCCTTCGATCATCGAATGATCTAATGATCGAATATACAATCTATTCGATCTATTCGATAATTCGATCATTCGCTATTCGATGATCGAAGAGGCCAAATTTGCATATTCGAATATCCGAAAAAACCGGTGTGTCAGTTGCTGTATTGTTCTTATAATTCCTTATATTATTTCTATGTTCTTTAATTTGCTCCTTAACTGCTCTGATGTTTGTCCTATGTAAGCCATTCCACAGGGGCATTTTAACATGTACACCACAAATTTCGTTTCACAAGTTAATCTGTATTGGGGTACCCGTCGTAGGGTGATTGACTACATTGCCCTTCACTATTGAAGAACAAGAAATGCAATTAAGGCATGGAAAGGTTCCTTTCATTGTATTTTCGACCGATCCAACAGCCTTACGATTGCAATCAGAGGGGCACAATATATCCCTTAATGATCTACCCTTTGTATAACAAAACAATGGAGGCATCCATATTGTTTATCTTGTCTCAGGATAGGCCAATAGTGTTTTATAATTTTTTCTATGTGTTTACTTTGTTTTCCAAATTTTATTAAAAAAGGTACTCTTTCCATATCGCTTCTCACTTTCCCTTTTGTACACAAAAGTCCCCTACAGCCTAGTTTACTCACTTCCTCCATAAGCAGTGCCAATTTTTTCTTTTTATAACCCCTTTCAAGGAATGTTTTTGTAATGTTCTGCATAAAAGACCGAAACTGGTCATCATGGGAGGAAATGCGTCTAGCTCTTATATATTGTCCCTTAGGGATAGCATTAATAGTGCGTGGATTATGAAAACTATCGCAAGCAAGAAGGGTGATCAGTAGGCTTAGAAAACATTTGTATTATAATCTGTTGGCCATTCATTTAGATATTTACATCCAAACAATTAATAGAGGCAGCTGAGATCTCACTAGTAAATTTGATGGTTGGGTGTTTCTGGTTTGCCTCTTCAATCATCCAATGAAACACCTCTGTTCCTTTCCATAAAAAAATATGGTTAGAGTACCAGCCAGGGAACCAAATAAAACCAAGTAACAGGAAAGTCAAATCAGATCAATCTAGAGTAATTAGTGGAAGTGACAACTAGTTGTGAAAGGTATGTAGGGACTATAGAGACAGAGTGTAAGACTGGGGTTTCAAATATAAGCCAAAGGAGAGAACTACTAAGTTAAAAATTGATGTGGGAAAACTCTCAGTATCAGGAAAGAAAATGGAGAGCAGTAGTTAAACACTGGAATCGAAGAGGTAGAGGATAGAGCTGGGGAATAGGAGCTCATAAGGCGATTTATATCTGGAGAAGAGGAGATTAGAAGGATTAGAAAGGTCCAGACTGTTCCAAAGACAAGAAACCAAAAGCACCATGAATAACTGTGCAACAAAAGGGTACTCATCTCTGGTTTGTAAATGCGTGAATAGCATATGTAAGATCCAGATCCAAAAATTAACAATGCATTTGTTTCAAATCAACATCACTTGGGAAAAAACTGTTGGAGGCTTTAACTTTGTTTATTAATCATCTTGTCATAAAATAGAGTAGTAGAGGGAGATAAATTAGATTTTATTTCACTGGGACTTTGACCAGTGCTGCAAGGGTCAAATCCAGATGACAGAGCTACATGCATAGAGCAAAATATGTCCTGTGAAAAGAACATAATATTGTGCTTAGCTTATCTCTATGTCTGCACAAGGCTCAATTAAGCAAATAAAATGTCTGAGGTTAGTGTGTCTATAACTTTGAAATCTTACAAAACAAGGGTTTTATTTAGAAATAAAGCAGCACATCCACTTACAGTATAACTAAGACTTTTCTACTGTAAAATTGCTTTTTATTGCTGGTTCTATCTTATCTGAAAGTCGTTTGCATATTAAAAATGCAATATCTCTTTCACTAAACAGATAAAAATTACACTGGTACTTTGCCCTTGCATGTTTAAGTAATTTAAGTGATCAATAAAACTATTTTAGACACTCGCTTGAATTTCCTGTGGCTAATATGATGATCTTCCATAGAGCAATTCAAAATAAAATAGTCTATTAAATGAACAATTAAGTTATGTGATTTCCAGAGAAGCAACCAGCCTACATATGATGTCACAGTAACCTTTAATTGGGGTCTAAATTGTTGGAGAGGCAACTTGTCTTGGTAAATGTCATCCAGTGGTTTCTGCAATGCTAATCAAAAATGCACTGTTTGATTAGCCCGATCTTAAAGCAGCTTTCATTTTTCTTTCCAGATGCTTCATATTAGATTAGATTTGACCAGCATAATGTGCATCATTTATCAGAGCTCTGGGAATCCATAAGAAGATAAAGGTGGAGATCATCTTTCCTTTTACTAACAAAGCAATTTCCTACAGGATACATAGAGTTATCACAGGAAAAGCCATAACCATTTCAAATGATGCAATAATATTGTAATAAAATATATTTTAAACACAAGCAAATAATAATAGTTTAGCAGATGGGAACTTGTTTTATTATTGCCAACCTGTATTATGTACTATATTATATAAAGCAAGTGATTTCCCATGGTTTTATAATAAAGAAAATATTTTATCATAAAGTAGCTATTACTGAAGGACACAGTGGAGTTGGTTTAAGTTGGCAATAAAGATTGCATATAACTATGAGAGAGGTTGTAAGAAGGTAAAACATATATTATTAATATAAGAAAAGTAATTGGCAGCCAAAAAGTTAGAAACTCAATATCAAAAGATATTTTTAGTTTCACGACTTGTAAGCAGCAATCTTTGCCAATTCTAATGATGGTAGAATAATAGATTCTAGACCCTCCTACAACAAAAGAGCTTTTCACTTACCTGCTCACATCTGGACTGGCATATGGAATATATGGAAAATGACTGGAATATTCATTAGCTTAAACATTAGCCTAAGCACCACCTAATGGGTGCAAGCAAAATATCAGGAAAGAATATTTAGAATTGGGTACAGGGAAGTTATAGGCACATTTCCATCCAGGTACAGACATAATATTAGGTCTTCCAAATGATTTCTCAGGATATAGCCAGATAGTAAGATATTGTAAAATGAATTCCATTGGGTTAATTTGATTGAGATAACTTTAGATATCTGATATTTAATCTATCTAGCTTTTAAAGGACAATTATAGTTTATATCAAATTAAGTGACAAATTAAAGAACCTTACTAAACTGGTTTATATATTTTAGTAAATATTGCCCTTTTACATCTTTTGAGTAATTTAAAAAAATTAGGCCCAATGAAACCGACTCAGAAAATACAAGAGCCTGGGAGATTCCAAGAAATCTAATGTAAGCATAAAAAAGTAAAACACTCTAACGTACAACTACAGCATATAAAAGATGACAAGGTCATACAGAAGTCAGTGGGGGCTGCCATAAGTAAATGATAAAATATTTATTTATTTTGAGGTTGCTGAGGTTTTTCAGGTTATTTTTTGTTGTAAATGAACAAAAATGCTGAGTAAATGATGAATTTGAGGTATTTGTATTCCTATTCATACCATGCTTTTATTAATTTGTGCTTTAGATTTCAGATTTATTCCTGGTTTTTAATTGTGAGTTTATTTGTGGTAGAAAAAACTTCTAAATTAACACATAAATACATCCCTATGACTAACAATATATGTGGGTCAGTTGGGCATATTTTTAACCTATGGGGTTATTTCAAGGTTTAAAAAAAGAATTTGTCCTGCAGGCTTCCTTTTAGGAGGAAATTCTATTCACCACCTTTCTTCTACATTGTGTGGTGGAACATGGAGGGAAATATTTATTCCCACTCAGTTTCCTCTACAGATCTCTTATTTTATTGGATAGGTGTGATGTACCCATCTCTACCTATGAGTCCAAACACTTCTAGGGTGAGCATTCTAAAAATAATACTTTTTAGATTCTCTCATTACATTTTTTGAGAAAATTTTCCTGAAGCCTGTTCATATGGAGGGAAGCTAAAAAGAAATCCAAAACCAAGTGCAAGTACCCCTTTATTTGTTAGGGGACCAGGTCCCTAAAGTGACCTTTTTAACTTCAGGGGAGGAGGGATTTCTTTAAGATACAAATTATTCCAATAAAGATTCATTGAGAGTGTCCAAAGAAGCAACTAATGCTACAAAACACTTGCATTGTATAATAAAGTATTTAACAGAACTACTGGCAGTGCATTCATGCATATTTAAGCTGTTTTATCCCTATGTAAAGATTGAACTTAAGAACAGACTAATATAGGAATGACGATTGAAGGTAGTGCATACTCAATATTCATTTTAGACCATACTACACTGTCTGTATCTGTCTGTCATAAAGCACTCTGAAAACTTTAAATAGAAATGTCTGTTTATTAACGCCTATATGTTGGTCAGCAACCTTTCTCTGGATATAAACCTATAGCCCTCCCTTTACATATAACCATATATACAAATATGGCATCAAAATAATAACTGCAAACATGCATCCATAACTCACCTCATGTCATAAAGGTCATAAGAGTTTCCTTGCTTCAGAATTTTGTACGTTCAACAGCATAACCTTGCAATATAATTAAATTCAAAATGATAATATAATCAGCAGCACAAAGTATAAGTGTGTGCCAAATATTGAAAGCAAAATCTTGATAAGAATAATAAGATGAAGGTCAGTAAAAGCAGCTGGCAAAAGTAGAGATAACAAAGACAGTTAAAGGGGTCAGGACAGGTGGCAAACAATATTACTGATCAATAGGTAGACCGAAATGTCATAGAAGGTGGCAGACAAATAGCCATAGTCAATATACAGGCTAGGAGGTTAAAAAAACAGTCCTCAGAAATGCAAGGTTATGAGCAATGCTTGCAGGAAGAGGCTGGCTTGTAAAGGCATTAGTAGCTGGTTATGAGGGCTACTTATTCAGTTAACTCTAAAAGCTTCCACTGGCTCAGCAGAAGAGTACTGCATTTTTTTAGACAGGCTAAAGATGGCCATGCATACAAAGCTAAATGTCAGATATTGCAAATTGTACTCTGGAGTAAACATGAATGCACTACTTCCTAAAAGTAGGAATTGTTCGGTTCAGGTGACGTATTTCCACCATTAATAAAGTTCTTACACCTGAACTTCTGAAGAGTCATTCCCACTGTATTCTCAGTATTAGGGTTACCCTGACAATCTCATTGCAACATGTTGCAAGTCATGCTGTGCTGTCCATTGTGCACAAAGCCACGATAAAATACATATGATGGAAGGAGTAATGAAACAAATCAATATGAGAACAGCAGTGCCTAAGATCAATATGCAACTTGTGACCCAAAAAAAGAGTGGCATGGAAAACTAAGCAACAACCTGATGGGAAATTAGCAATCCCAAATATTCTAATCCTAGACATGACAGCAAGGTCACAGCAGAAAAATAGCAATGATCGCTGCACTCCAGAAAATGAATTTAGTACATTGCATTTACCCAGAACATTGAAATAAGAACCTGTAGAAAATGGATACTGAGCACTGCATTAAAAAATATTTGTTCTTCAACAAGATAACTGTAGATATGATATGACAAAAGTTTCTCTTGTCATTGTAAGGCTGTAATGTACTATGTAGCTCACTCCCAAAAAGGTGTGAAGTGTTGGCCCATGCAAATTGTCAACTTTCCGCAGTTTGTCTTATGGAGGGAAAGGCAACAAAAAGATTTTACTGATGCAGCTCCAACATTTTCTGCATATAACAAATTCTGATGTGTTGCAAAGTGAAATGCAACAAAAGAGAGAGAGCCTGCAAGAACAAGAGGGAAATTAAATAAAGGTACTTCTATACATAGACCTCATTAACTGGTAATTATTAAACCCTGCACCTCAGAACACTTTTTAGAGTGATTTTCCAAGCTAAATAACATACATACAGCTTAATCTAAAGATTAAATTAATTTCCAGAGGCTTCTCATAGATCTTTATTAACACTTGAAACCTTTTAACTTTTACAAATTGGTAAAATGACTAAACAAACTACTTCTATTGACCTTTAGATTAAAAATGTGTTAGATTATTCTGACTGACATACTTAAATGACTCATTCTTGGCAAGCAGGGTTATAACAGCTGCAAGGTTTCTTTTTCTTTCTTTCTTTTTTTAACAACTGCATTAACTGCCATTATATGAAATATGATTGTATTATACACTAACTTGCATTGCCTAACATGCTTTTTTCAGAGTTCGGGAAGATTTACATTTGGAGCTAAATGTTTCAGTGATTGCTCTGTTGGATTTCATTATACTAGTGCAGTTAATCAAAGCAAGACTGGCCTTGGAGCCACAATTCCCTGTATGCTTTTGATTTTTTTTTTTACTTTGTCATTTTTACTCAATGAATATAAATATTATCACAAAACTACCAGATTCGCTGCACCAAGCAGCCCAATTTCATTTTACGTGATTACGAGCTATAGGGGTAAAGTCCCTAATTAGCAATTGTATTTAATTTAACAATCAATTATTTTTTTACATTCAAAATGTTTAATAATGCAGAGGAAGTGACAAAGGAATACATTTTTTCAGTACGCTTAAGAGTTCTCCCGGAATGTTCTAGAAAACGGTTCACTTAAGGTGAATTAGGGGCAATATGAGTTGGGTAAATGACACCTTTAATGAAATAATGATCTGCTAAATTCAGCACTGATTGCATTTACTTCAGTAGTTCAAATAGAAAATATATTTAAGTATTCTATTCACATTTTCCACATAAATATGGAATGGTTATTTGTGCAAGAAACCCTTATTAATCTCCATACTAACATTAATGAATGAATGAGAGCAACCATTCTGGATGGTGTTATGTTTAAATTTAATTTTGTTATAATGATCAACAGTCAATAAAACTAGGGCACAGTATAGGGAACACATGTGGCAATGTCTTAAGGTTACCAAAGATGAGAAGTTTAAGAAATGGAATTAATGGGAATGTCAAGGCCACATGCTACTGAAGTCATGGAACTGGATGTGACGTGAGATAAAAAAGTTCAGCTGTTGTGGATAAAACACTTGAACTACACCATTATGTGATGTCTGACCTTGCAGCATTTTGCTTGAAATGTTAAATTACATTGATGTTAAGCGCAACTATCATGAAAATGAAAATAAGAAACTTTCTACATATATTCAGTTGAAAATGATATACTGTTTCTGAAATAATTAAATTACTCTTATCTCTTCATTCTCTCTTTATACAGGACTTGGAGTCCAATTTTGAATTACAGTTAGTTCTAATACATCCTTTGGGCAGGCTCCCTTTGCCTAGAAGAAGTATTAGAGCTCATTCTGAAATAACCAGAAGTACTTTGTCTGCATGCAGGATTTGTGGTGGTTATTTTGTTACATTTTGTTTGTGCTGGAGCTTATCTCCAACAATTCCCATTGACTTCCATTGAACCTCATCAGCTTTTACTTGTCACATTTTTCTGGCGTCTCCTAACAGTGTTTTCCTTTATTAAATACCAACTATTCAAAGTTCCAAAGATGTTGCTGCATTTTTCTAAAATAGTAAAAAAGTTGCAAACTTACATATTTTAAACCGGCCGCTTAGTTACAGTAATTAAACTACAACGTGCAACATAATTTGGTCAACAGGAAGAATCTTTCAATAGGTGTCTTTGAATCAGTGCATATTTTAAGGAGAAGAGAAAACTCATTCAAACTGTGTACTATGCTGTAATGATACTGTAATTAGCTCCATGAATAAATTACAGTTTCCAAACTGTATTTTGTTCAAATACAGTATGTGTGTTTGGCTGACAGGTGTCTGAGTCAGAAGCTATTTGTTAAAGCTTTATTCTTATTTTTAAGTACTTCCAGTATACTTTTAGTGTGTTCTTCTGTCCTGTCTGTATGTGTTTGTAAAGTGACTCTGTGGAGCATATTTACCAAAGCGTGAATTTAGAGCTCAGTACAGAAAAACTCGCTTTCTATTCATTCTCATGGGATTTTTAAAAGCATATTAAGTAATAGGTGTAAGTTAGAGTTCATCATTTGATAAATACACTTCTAAAATTCTCATAGAAATGAATATAAAGTGGGTGAGTTTTTCTCTCATTTCTGAATATACCCCTTTATTTCTCCTTTGTATTTGCCTATATATAAATAAGGAAAATGTATTATTTTTATTTTAGATTTTCATCCTAGCTTCTATAAAATCATTACTGACCCCTGTGGTTTTAGACTTGCAAAATACCCATGTTTCAGGCTGGCTGACAACAACCTCCCTATGATGACTGCCATAATCCTATTATTGTGTATGTGTATTGAGGGGGTGCAGACTGAGGAGCAATGTTTGAAAGTACTGCCAGTCAAGCATAGACCCCAATTTTGTTTTTATATTATTATAAAGATTTTTTAGAATTGTTACATATATAAAATATGTATACGTTTCTAGAAAATACAGGTATGCAACTTATACTGTACTGGTGTTGATGTTCTAAATTGGGCTCAGTGGAGAGTGACTATAGATGCAATTAATTAAAGGGATACTGTCACTGTGTTTTTCATCAACACTCCAGCAATAGCCTACACTGAAATCACACTGAAAGCACAAATAGATTTTTTCATAATTAATTTAGAAATCTTGGGGTTAGACATTTTGTTTTTCTAATATACTTCAGTTACTCTTTACTGTTGCACTGCAGCCCATCAGCAAAACAATGGGAAGGTAACCAGATAACAGTTCCCTGACATCTGCATTGGTAAAAATGCTCCCAGATAGATATGAGAACAGCACTCAATAGTAAAAATTCCAGCTAACTCAAGTCCACAACTCCCTCATGAGTAGGTGAAACAATAGCTTATTTGAAAGCAGTTCCATTGTGAAGTGTTGGCTTTTTATGAAAGCCCAGCATCAGGCACAATGAGCCAAGATGGCTTCCTAGACACCAATAATAAAGCTAACAAAATAAATGTATTGCAGGAATAAAATATTATGACAGAATCTCTGTAGGATGCTTGAATCCAAACATATTCTTTGGTTGCCAATGCATCCCTCTTGCCTCTTCTGACGAATGGTGAGCAAATGCTCCTACTGGCACTGGGCAACCTAGAAGGAAGAAAGGTGGTTAGGAAAAGATCGAGAGAGAGAGAGAGAGAGAGAGAGAGAAGACAGTGGGTTATGAAGAGGGAAGTATGGAATGAAGGGTACAATGGAATAGACAGGTGGGGTAGAGAGTATATAAATATATTCTTTTTATTGCACATGGTGTTGCTGCTTCAAATACTTCTTCTACAGTTAGTTGTGGATCTGTGGGAAGCATGCACCAACTCTTCAACAGCGCAAGTGTGCAAACAGGTTGAAGCTAAGAACAGCTGTCTGAATTGTGAAGAAATTGCTAGGATTAACAGAAATCCAAGAAAATGCAATTACCCTATAAACATATACAACTTCAGTCATCACTTTTAGCAAAAAATAAATAAAAAAGGTATTACCTTTATATTGAAGGTCTCTCTGTTATGTAAATTTAAAGTGCCAAAGAACACATCAGAATGGAGGCTACAAATGAAGGCAAAAGCTTTACATGTTATTAATAGAAATAACATGAAAGGAGCTACTGGAATATAAGTTAAATAATTAGCATTTTTTGGCGTTATGTTACATTAGCCAGGTCTCAACAAATGAACATCTGCAATCTGAGCCAGATGTTCAGATGAAAATAAAGCCCAAAAAGCTACTGTTGTATGAAATGCTGAGCAGTCAAGGCTAGTGATGGGCGAAACGGGCGCGTTTCGCTTCGCCGAAAAATTCGCGAATTTCCAGAGAAATTCGCGAATTGGCGAAAATTTCAAACGAGACGCGTTGCGTCGTTTTCGGCGCGCGTCGCGTCGATTTTGGTGCGTCGTGTCAAAAACGACGAGCGACACGTTTTTGTCGGCGAATTTTTGCCCGCGAATTTTTCCTGCCGTTTCGCGAATTTATTCGCCAGCAGCGAATCGCGGGAATTCGCCCCTGGCGAATAAATTCGCCCATCACTAGTCAAGGCCAGATAAAAAGGAGATGGAAAGCTAAGGGACAGATTTATCAAGGCTTGAATTTTGAAGTGCAAAAACATTGGATGTCAAATACAAATTTTTCGATTGAATAGGTCCTTTTTCAATTGAATGGGTTTTTCCCAAAAAGTCCACCAATTGACTCCATATAGATTCTAGTAGGTCCCCCATAGGCTAAAACAGCAATTAGGTAGGTTTTAGATGGCGAATGGTTGAATTCACATTTTTAAAGAGACAATACAAGATAAATTTCAAAATTCGCATCGAATTTGGACTATTCCCTAGTCAAAAGTGCACAAACATAACTCAAATTTTTTGTTTTTTTTATTAGAATTTTCACTTTGACCCTTGATAAATCTGTCCCTAATTGTTCCTATATATTAATCTCATATTGTATTCCAGGCTTATTAGTGGAGGAAATAAATGTAGGGACCCATAGGTTTCTGTTAAGTTCCTGATCTCTGTTACTAGGCAGAAGTGTATGTTACAAGTGCATACTTCTAACCAATAGTTATAGTGTAATGGCCACTTCCTGCCACACAGCTTTATAGTGCTGGAAAGGAGTGACCACTTCCTCTTTGGCTGCTGGTGTCTGGATCGACTGGATGTGCCATTGAGCCTGGGAGCAGGAAGCCCCCCAGTAAAGCTACGTGACCCTAAAGAGACAAGCACCTTTAGTGGGTAAGTCGGGGACCAGGCCACCCCGTGAATGAGGGATAGCAAGTGCAGGGTAGTACTGTTATAGTCTCTCTAGAGAGAGAAAGGAAGTTAGGAATATTTAGCATGAACAGTGTGTGTTCCAACAAGGAGTGGTAGCAGGAAGAGATCTTCCTACAAAGCTTCCCCTGTGATGCTTTTAGTGCAGGGACATTGAGGTGGTAGGGATTAGGACTAGCGGCGGCTTCCCGCCTTACGCTAGTGTTCTGGGCAGGCACATTGCAGCAAATGGACCGTTGTAGGAATGGATGTACCCATGGCTAATCGGACTTTGAGGAATAATCACCTTATTGAAGTGTGTTTTGAAAGTGCACGTTTCCTCTGGATACTCCTGTGTGAGTACTAAACCTGGGGATATTGCTTATGCTAATAAACATCTACCTTTTTGTTGTAAAGAACCTCCTGGTGCCCATTTAATCTTTTATTGTACAGTTTGCCTTGGTATTGTAGTTATACTACTTCCTAAAGGATAGCTTCCACATGGCAAAGGCCCTGCCCTGGTATGTAGGTCACAGTGTAACCCATGCTTATCCATCACTAGCTGGACACTTTAAACCTTGGTGGTTTAACTAGCCAAAGAAAGTGTTACATAAATCTGGCCTATTTTCAATAAATATCAAAAGTAATTTATGGGAAATTCACAAATTAGGCTACAGGTGACAGGTTCTGCAAAAAAGAATTGAATACTGTACTTTTAGTATCCACACTATATTGACACAAAGATTTCTGCCTTCCTTCAGGACCCATCACCGAATCTTATGAGAGGTTCTGAAATGCACAGTGATAAATACATAGTGATAAATACATACTATAAAGATTTTAATATTATGAAACATTATTTTAAGAACAAAAAAGGCTTCTCTGCATGTAATGGCTTCTCATAGAAAAAAATACACAAGTCTTTAGCTTGTGTGACAGTGTAGTAGACTCAACATGCAGGCATACACTATGCAGATCAGAGCCTACACAAGAAACTATGTTTTCATATTTCTGTATACATGAGTATAGCACTCCTTTATTTTTATTTTTTTGGTGTTTGGTGATCAGATTTCCTTGCATTGTTTATAACCTAACAAACCCTTTAAGTGTCTGGTAGCTAACATTGGTCCTTCATTAAAACTATTCTCTCAATCTGAAATTGAAGGTTTCTTTAGTGGGTAATTGCTATAAGGAGATCTATTCTATAACGAACACATTTAATTAGTTAAAACAGATTTATTGAGCTAGAAGATTAAAGCCGACTGACCTCACTGATTGGAAATGATTTTGACTTTGCTTACAATATTCTCATTACAAAGTCAAGTGGATAAATTTTAGGACAATTCATGGCTGTATTATTATTTTATTTGACACAGGAACTCTACCCTCCAAGCTCTCCATGGTATTTGTGAGTTCAAAACCAAGTTCTGCAAATGCTTTAATTTATAGACAGCAATGGGAGACTGCCATATTATTATATTAGCAATCATATGCTTTGTAAATTGGGTGAATGGAATACCAAATTTGCACCCATTTTGTTTTACCCACAAAGCTACATGCATTTGAAAAGTCATCAGGCAATCCTAGTGATCTAGGGATAATGAAAACAAAATTTGTAATAAAACACCTCTGGCCGCCTTCAAGTGATTTTATGTGAGAGATTATTATATTAAGTTTACTGTTTATTCTTGAAAATGAGAAGTGATATGCAAACAAGGGGAAGTAAGCATTTTCATGAAAATAGTAACTTCAACAAAATGCTAAATATTTAGAAAGTGGCTTACGCTATGATTTCACTTTTTTGTAACATAAAGTGTACTTATTTTACACCAAAGAATATTTTCATTCAGAATATAACAGGTATTATTAGTTGGTAGTTTTGTGTGTCTTGTACATGCTTGCAGCTAAGGGACAAAATTTTATTTCTGTTGGTCTTGCCACTAGGGGTCACTGCAGTATTAAGGGATACAGCACTCCTACCCCATTCTCACCATGGTGTATTATTGGTCATCATATCTAGAGCCAATAATTTTCTTTGATGATGATGATGATGGTGATAAATTACAACAATAATAATATACCATATTAACCATATCAGTACTACTAACAATCATAATTATATCATAATAATTATAATAACATGTATTAATTTGTGTCAGCATATTCTTCAGCTCTGTACAATAAATGGGTGTGTACATTGAACATACAGATTCACATACTAATAAGTATAAGCCAAAAACATATCCGCTTGTTACAACTGAAGTAGTAGGTGAACAGTGACGTGATTGTGATATACATATGTATAGAGAGAGAGAGAGAAAGGGTACATCTGCTCCTTAAAAATGGATTGGATTGAGATGTGATTATCTGAAAAACAATTTGCAAAAAAGTATGATTCAGATGAATTGACCCACAAATTTCTAGTAGCAGGTTGTGCAAATTCTATGTTAAAATCAGCTACACATAGACTGTTATTGATCAGTATAATGTTTAAACAATGCATTTTTCAGGCATGTTAAGTTAGATGAAGAACTGATCAATATTTTTAAATTGGCAAATATATCATGTGTAACCCATGTGTAATAAATAATTCACTGTGGCATCACTGATAAAGGAATACACTATGAAAATAAACACAGAGGGGCTCATTTACTTTGCTCAAAAGCACAGCCTATTGGATTTATTTAATGTTTAAATGATTTTCTAGTGGACTTAAGGTATGAAAAGCTGAATTATGGAACGTTATATATGAAAACCTTGGGTCCCAAGCATTCTAAATAACAGGTCCCATACCTGTACAAAATTCTCTGTGCACTTGAGAAGAGGTTTGTGCTGGTATAAGATGGAGCCTTGCTGGTGTTGAGATCACCTCAAGCAGACTTTATAACTCTGTGATATCGTTTACAATGTCTGACAATCTGAAAGGGTTTTATGTACAGTGCAAGGTGTACCCAGTTTGTCACCATAATATAGGAAAGATATTTGCTGTCTAGTAGTTTATATTGTTTAACTAATATTCACATTCCTAGCTTCCCTATTATCTTTTCACTTAACAGCCTCCTTTATCCATCTAGTTTATTCATTAAAATGTATTCACAAGACACTGTCCAGTCACTTCTCTATAATTTACATGACGTCTCATTTATTTGAATTTATTAACATGATGTTCGCAACGTTCCTCAGTAATTTTTAACTAGTTTAGTGGTTAACATCTTCTATTCTATAAACGATTACTGTGAAGAGATGAATGCAGTGTGCTGTATGTAAAACACATGCTCTGCTTTTGTACACCTTTAGAGAAATACAAAAGCGCCCACATATTTGGCAGTGATGTACAATAAAAGGGTGCATTTCTGTCAGGGGGGCCTGTGGCTCCCACAAGGGAGGGTAGTCAGGACCAAGGAGGAAGCCCTTCTTAGAGTTCAATACACAGTACAAAGGGATGATCCCAAGAGTAGTCAAAAGTCCAGGCAATAATTCAAATAGGCAGGCAGCAAAGATTCAATAACAGGAAACAGGCAGGGGTCAATATCAGGTTCAGATAACATTAATAACAGCACCAAGGAACTCCGGTGAAGAAGACCTATACTTGGCCGCCATTATGGCGTCCTTTTTTTTTTTTAGTTGGGCACAAAAATGGGCGCAGACGCTGTGACTCGATCCACAGTGCGTCAGTCTCGGCGCAGTGACATCCCCACGCCGGTGCCACTACCTACGTGATGGCCATGGGCACCGCCATCTTGGGAGCAATACCGGAGTGACTATATTTTTGCATGAAATTGTCACGAACGCTGCCCGGAGCGTTTCCAGGAGCTCTGGGTGGCATTAATGACAATTTCATACATAAATATAACCGATAACTGAGACAAGAGGCAAACAGTTGACCTTTGAATTGTAATAAATATGTTTTACTTACAGGAAAAAAGAATAGCTATCTTGGTGTCATGGCTCTAGCATATTTCAATTGAAGGTTTGTCTTTGAGAATAAACATTTTACTACTAATTATTGGAAATGTATAGTCAGCTAACACAAATAATCTTTCTCTAACTTCATTACTACCTAAATTCTTTTTCTTTTCCTGAGTACTTCATGTAGGCTCTACATAAATGTTTGGATTGTAAAACATTTTCACAAGGGTACAGGCTTTATAGTAAACCGACAAATCGCAATATCATTCTACACTGTTAAATCTTCCAGACCCTGGGTACTAAAAAATAAATGTTCCCATTTCAAATTTTATGAAGACCATTAGACATATTACAGTTGGAAATAGTTGCAAAAAAGAGCCTACAATTGAATTTACACCAACGTTTTTATAAAAAAGTAAATGAGGCAACTGTATGGTTTCGTCTAGGGTCGGATATTTAGCTAATATTTGGAATAATAACATGACCTTCTCAATTGCTATTTGGCAAGCAGAGAGGTTATAGTAGCTAGACGTGGGTAGTAACTGGTCTCAATTGCTAGTGTGGAGAAAGACCTATTGGAAGCATGTTAATTACTTTTTTGGCAAAATAATAAGATGTATACTGTTCCTATAGGCCATTTCTTGACACTAAAAAAAACCTGGAAGAAGTAACGTCTGATCAACCTAAAAAAATAATGATTGGTAGCAGGTTTTATTTTCTCTTACATCATCAAAAGTTTTCAAAATCTCCAATAAGAAATTGCCAACCAATATGGATAATGACAAATAAATGCAATTGTACATATGTAGACTATCCTGCCCCACAAGGTTCAGTTTCTACTACAACAGCAGAAAATGAGCTGTTTGGAATTTTCCACAGCCAAAACAAATATGTAATGTGATAAACGGTATGTGTCGCTCCTATTTATGTAGGACTCATGCTTTTACTTAGGGCTTGGGTCTGATTGATTTCATCAGTGTTGTAATCTGATGCCAAAAAGTTGCCTTATGCTGAGCTTCACCTTAGTGCATTCCCCTCATACACCACAATCACATTCGAATAAGTAGTGCTTATAGCAACAACTGTTAAACAGCAGATGGCTGCATTCTAAACCATCAGCCAAACACTGAGTACAACTGTCACCCTGTCAACATGCCATTTCATTCAATCATAAATTGTGTGGTAGGAAACTTTAAATCATGAGCTTTTGAAGATGGTAAAGCTTAGAGGTTCAGGAATCAGCCCACACAAACTACACTGCGAAGTGTGGATATCTGAGGTTGGAGTACATTGCTTGTGCAAGATTATTTAAATTGACCTACAAACCCAACATTTTTATTAAGCATAAATGTGTTTTTTTAAGCATCTACTTCTCAGTAAAAAATTTTTGTTTTGGAGTAGCAAAGTAGCATGCATAATAGCACCTAATTATTGCTTACTACGCATTGTTACACCTAATGATTGCTTATTAGTATTCTTACAGAGCTGGGATAATGTTTAGTATATTGTCAGATCATATCCTTCCACCACACACAGACACAATACACTATGAATAGTATTACCAGTTAAGGAGGAACTGCATTACTCTTCCTCAGCTACAACACACAGGGACATTTTGTTTTTCTCCCTTTATGTCATAGAGTGTGAACTCTTCAGGACCTTATTGTGTGTTAAAACTCCTAGGACTATTTATTATCACTCATTTTTAATAAGTCGAATAAGTATAAGTTTACGCCTTATAAAGTGCATATCTTTTGCGTTAATATAAAAAAGGAAATTAAGTTCTTTATTAGCAAACATTTAGAAAGATGTACATTTATTGTAAAATCAAATAGTTACTGTAACCTGAAGTAAACTCTTGCCAGTGGTATCAAATGGTTTGCTAGACCACATACTCTAACCTTTACTTGCAGCAGCCAGTTGGTTTCAAAGGGTGTTTCACCTTTAAGTTAACTTTTAGTATGCTATAGAATGATCAATTCTAAGCAACTTCTAAGTAAATCAAATATTTACTTTCATTGTTCAGACTTTGCCTCCCTGAAAATAGCCAATTGCTGACCAGTTATTGTGGGTTACTGCTCATGCGCAGTGGCACTATGGCATAACATGATGTCATCATCAGTTTAGCAACAGTATTGGGGGCCTGGCTTTGTATAGGCCCACTTATTACAACACCAAATATGTATATCTAGTGGTTACTAGTTTCTTTTCTTAATCATATCCACTATATTCATTAATATATCCCAATTCATGTAAGATTGTAAAGTAGTGCGTTCATACTAAAAAATGTTTTCTTATGTGTTAAAATTCATTTATTTGTATCAATGAGGCTCCACTAAAGTTGTAGTCCTAAATACATTGGTAACCCCTATAGCTACATATCTGGAGATTTGTCCAAATCAAAAATATAGGTGCATAACTAAACAGATATCTTGCTTAACTTGCAGAAATTCATCAAAGGGCCTTGCAAGGGTTTGTCACTAGTGATGGGCGAATGTATTCGCCAGCGAATAAATTCGCGAATCGCCAGCGAAATTTCGCTTTGCGAAAATTCGGCAGAAAAACGAGTCAAAAACTACGCGCGTCGGAAACGACGCGACGCATGTCGAAAGCGTCCCGCGACTCGTTTCGCGAATTTTTCGCCAATTCGCGAATTTCTCTGGAAATTCGCAAATTTTCCGGCGAAGCGAATCTCGGGAGATTCGCCCGTCACTATTTGTCACACAGTAAATTAAAGCATTACTTGTAGGCATGATCAAAATCTTCCTTACTCACTGAAGGTACTGGTGACACTGTTAGTAGAAGATGTTTTGACTGCTGTAAGGTGAAGTAGGTGGATAAAAAGATATACAACTGTACATTTATATGTTGTGCTTGGATAACAGTTCAGAGACCTAGTCTGACTTTATTTTTTTTAGGGTTGAACTAAATCCATCGAATTTGTTTGGGTTTTTTTTTGAGTTGGGTCAAATCCTTCTCAAAAGCCATCTCTAAGTACCAAATTGAAACCAATGCAAATGTAGGCATCCTATTTTTTAGTTGTCAAAGTTTCAACTTTCTTCAACAGTACACTCTCATGAAATCAAGAGTTTAGAATTCCAGCACATTGATTTAAACTGTGTTTTTCCTTTATTAACTGAAGAGCAGTATATCTATTGCACAGAACTTTAGGCCACTGAAAAATCATTGCACTTAAAGCAGATAGGAGTTATAGGAAGGAGAATTCTTGGGAAAGGCTAAAACAAAGATCATGACTAAAAATAAGGGATACCAACAAGTCCAGACATTGGTGCAAATTCACTAAAGTGCGAAGTGAAATTCGCTAGTGCATCGACTTGCACAACTTCGCACCCGCACCTTTTTTTGGTTACCCTCATTACCCCCCTACATTACCTAACATATGGAAACTCAGCTATACAGGCATATATATAAACATATATATATATGTTTAGGGCAATAGGACAACTTTATTTTATTTATTAAAGGTTTCCTGGGCTTGTGTAGTGTAATGTAGTGGCTGTAACATACACCTCTATTCTACGCTTAAGTTTGCGTCGTATGCAAATTAGGAATTGCTAGTGTAAATGCGCTTTGCCTGGTGAAGTAACAGTAGCACAACTTCGCTACCATTCGCCGCCCTGAGCGCAAATTTGCATCTTGGTGAATTTGCGTAGCAAAGTGTGGCTAACGTCAGCGAAGGCAATGCTAGCGCATTTTCACACTTTAGTGAATTTGCCCCATTGTATCTTCAGATCTGCATTCCAACTTTGCAGGATTGTATCTTTTCTAATTATAACATTCATCAAGACCAGTGATCACCAACCAGTAACTTCCAACAACGTGTTGCTCACAAACCCCTTGGCTGTTGCTCAGTGGCTTCAAAGGAGGTGCCTATCTATTGAATTCCTGGCTTGGAATAAAATGTTAGTTTCATAAAAACTAGATGTACTGCCAAACAGAGACTCCAGTAAGCTGCCAGTCCATTTAGGGCTACCAAATAGCCAATCACAGCCCTTATTTGGCATCTCCAGGGACTTTCTTTATGCTTGTATTGCTCTCTAACTCTTTCTATATTTGAATGTGTCTTATTGGTAAAAAAAAAGTTGGATACCCCTAATCTAGATACTGAATCAGTATACTGTTTTGTATACATATAACAGTTGTAACTCCATTGTTGACTCTCCACTAAACTACTCCCAGAAACAGATTATGACATTTCTTACTAACAATTCAGACAAAAACTAACTTTTTTATTTAGATTTTATATGTGATATATATCAAGGATCATTCGCTAACATGGAAAATAGCCTATAGTATTATTCAAATTCCTTTCTTCTTTAGTATTACAACAACAAGAAATTGTGAACTTTCTTATTCAGCATGCCTGCAAATAGGTATTTTGTAATAACTAGTGACATGTTTTGTATACATACATTTTTTAATAATTACAGGGCTAGTTTAATCCGTTGATGTATACACAGGGTCTGCATGTAACTGGATTATTCCATTCCTGCCAAGGTACATACATAACAACATAACATAACAAGAGAAAAAGTTCATAAGGACATTTATTCTTTTGTTTATGTGACACACAAAAAAGACAGCTATTTACTTCCATGTGACACATAAACATGCTTGCTGAAAATCCAATGGTTTCTTTTAAGTTTGTAATTCCTTGGTTGTTAAAGATAGTCTCAGTGTTAGTCAACAGTAAACCTACTACTTGCTTTGGATTTCAAAGAACTTTTCAGCTGAAAGACATTAGGGGGGTATTTATAAAAGGTCGAGTTTTGTGAGGTTTTTTTATACCTTGATTAAACTCACAACTCAAATTTTTTTTCATTTATGAAAAAACTAAAATCAGTGAATTTGGGGTGAAAAACTTGAAATAATTGAGTTTTTGGCAAAAAAAATACTTAGATTGCTCATATTAATCTATTTTTCTAGCAAAGCCCACAGAAAAAAAGCCTGAACATCATGAAGGCTACAAACATCTCCATACAGTATGGTTGACTTCTACATGACCTTGACAAGTTTTAGCTGGAGTATGTTTGGATTGAAACTAGTTTCAGCTACAGGGTATAATAAATCTCAAAAAATGTTTGTTTGTTTTTAACCCCAAATTCGAATTTTGACTGAAAAATACCATTGAAAATTTGAATATTTCAGGTAAAACTCAACTCGACCTTTAATAAATAACCCCCTAGGTGCTTTTATCTATATTTGGTGAGCCCAACTGAGGTACATTTAGGGTTATAGCACACAGAGTTCTCTGAGCACCTAGTTTTTAAAAAGCACCAAAATGCGGTGCTACAGTATCCAAAACTGTCTCCATTAACCTAATCTACTTGTCCTGCAGTGCATGGTGAGAGTTGTGACTCCTATAAAAGGCTGGAGGGATGTGCAAGTGGGGGAGTCATTGTAAAGCACAAGTTTCCGTCTGCTTTGAAAGTCTCTAAACTGTGTTAAGTAAGAGTCTTTCTTATTTTTCACAGAGGTCGGCAAAATAAAATAAACCTCTGGTTTTTTTTCCATCAAGACAAGGGTTCTTTTTCAGGGAAAATTCCCATGCCTAACAGGTGGTGCATAGGAGCATTTTCAGCAGTGCAGATGCCTTCTGAACTAATTTTGAACTTCAGGATGCGGAATTCTGCTACAGTTTTCACATAAACTGCTTTTTAAAAGGTTAAGGGAGTGTCTGCGGTATCAGAAACCATTGCCTCTCATGGTCTGGGGTATCAGAAACCATTGCCTCTCATAGCGTTAGTTTATGCCTAGAGAAAAATTGCCACTGATCTTACTCTTTGGTCAATTTGAATAGGACAGGTACATTAAAATCTCATGGACGTCTTTATTAGAGATGTTGGTGCAAATTCTTGAAGTTGCCACTTTTTATTACAAATGTCCAAGGAACCTTAATATAGACAAAAGAGATTCTCTAATGCCCTACACATTGTAAAATTAATGTTCCATGGCCTTCAAATGCCGCTTAAAAAAAAGACAAGGATATGACAGTCAGGCAGTTCACCTGGTCTGAGGTGGCGAAGGAACTCTGACGAAAGGTTATGTTCAGTAAAATCTGCAAATTAATGAATGACCATTCGCCAGAGCAAAAAGTTGCCTGGTGAGAGAGTGCAAAGGAACTCTAGCGAAGGTCTCTTTCTCTAGTGAATTTTCATCTGCATCTGTTCTGCGGATGGGATTTCTGGCAAAAAGTCACTAGCATTAGCTCCTTCGCCCTTTAGTGAATCTGTCCCAGAAAGTCTAGGGCTAATGGCATACTTCAACAGTGTATTTTAGACAACAATGAAAAGCCTGTAACCACCAATGCCACTTCTTATTGATTAGAATTTAAAGTGTCTGAACCACCAAGTACTAAGGGTTCTTGATCCCAAAATGCACATTAATACATTTCAATAACTACCTGTATAGCTGTGTTAGGCAGAATGATGCACATGGAGCAGTGAATGGTGGACCTTAAATGTGACCGGTAGATTAAGGGAATTTTGACCATTTTTGGTTTTCCCTGACAGCAGCAGCCATCAAACCGCCACCCCCTAACCATGTCCTGTAGCCATTATGGTAAGAACAGGTAATGCCCACAGGTGACAAAACACCTGATAGCTGTTTGGAAATGGTAAATTAAAGAAGGTGTCACACAAAGGTATTTTCTGCCTTTTTGTCATTTGAAGGCTCACTATTTCCCAAGGGCAACACAACACCCCATGTACTTATCCTTAAAGTGAATGGGAGGCAGCATAGGCTGTTTTGGCATTTGCTATAAGCTTGGAGAGCTGTAGTAGCAGCATAGAATCATGGAGCTCCTCTCAGTTCCAGTAGCTCAATCCTTCAGGAGAGGTGTTAAGTAGAGCTGTTATCTTGTTGCCTTCCTATGGTTCTGCTGTAATTAGCCCCTGTTTGCATTATATCTGTGTTGGGGAGTTTAATATCACTCCAGCTTACAGTACAGTAGTACAGACAGACTAATACTTATCAGAGCACAAGCACTGGCTAGCCTTGTGATACATTTCAATATAAAAAGTTTATTTGTTTATTTTGAAAAACAGATTTCGGCGCAAAATTCTGCTTTCCGGTTTCATGTGCGCAGGAGCAAACACTGGGGCTTTACTCACACAGGCGCAAGTAGGTGCTTCAGACACTGTAAAATGCCTTAAAAATGTTGCCAATAATTGTTTTTTATTTTTTAATCCCCAATCCCTTTAGAGACAGGGTAATTTGTTTATTGTTTATTATTACTTTTAAAAAAATAACCCTTTCCCTAAGCTGCAGCCTTTGAGCAACTCATTATCAGAAGAATTCTCAGAGGACAGGTAATTTTTTTTATCAGCCTGTCCTCAGTTCAGCAGAATCAGGAATTGACAGGAAGTACTAATGTGAAACTGGTTGCATGTTCCTGTTTAGTGCCAGAACCAAACAAATATATATATATATATATAAACAAACAATGATGAAAATTGTGAAGTGCCAGTGATATTGCTTAGCTGGATATCATACTCAGCAAAATAAGAATACAAGAAATTAAAATCTTCCAGAGGGATTTCTATAAGGTAAGATTGTTAGTCTTCCTAAAATATTGTTAATAAAGGCAGTCAATGGTGAGATAAACCTTTAATTTTTAACAAATATCTTTTATTAGTATTTCCATATAACCATAATTTACATTCGTAAAAGCAAAATCTAGCATGAGGATGTTTCTAGTTATATATATGGCAAAGCCAGACATTGTAATAACTTCTACCATGTTAAACAGTGTGAGTAGCAATGAAATTCTTTGTTTGTGGAATTAGGAGATTCGTTTTCCTGATGAAGACACAGCATGTTTATTAAACAGTGAGAAACAATGCTCTTTAATTATGACAGAAAATAGAAAAGTGTAAGTAATCACATCTTTCTACTTTATAAACATTGTCTGGAGTCTGACATAGATAGACCTAGATGTGTAACAAAAAAACATGGCTTCATGAGGAGCAGATGGAATTAATATGGGAACATAAGGATGATCACAGGATATTGTGTTTCAGCACTGCCAAAAAATAATACCATTTTTCTTTATGAGAGGAAAGTGGGTTTTGAAGAAAATAATATAATAGCTGAAGAAAATTACATATAGTTCTCATAAGCGAGAAAAAAGAGGGGTTTTTAAGCTCCCCTTTTGGTACCACAAAGAATAGTTCAAAAATAAATATAATTCAACTGCCACTAGCAGAACCAATATTAGATTTACAAGATGGGAGATAAAGTATTCCCATTACCGTCTTATGAAGGCTGTAACCTTTGCATTACTGGTCATTACTGCATGCCATGGTGCAGAAAGTCTGTTAAGAAAAGCTAATACCAGTGCAGTTTGTGTAATAAAGAAATTGGACTTTTAGGCATGGAAACCCACAGCTCTTAAGAAGGAGCTGAAATGATATAGATAAGATTAGTGACATATGTAAGAGCAGAGATACTGTGTGACAAAGTCTGCCCAGTTGAATAGGCTGAATCTAGTAGTAATGCCAAGCCCATGTTCTACCTAATCCTTGCAGATAAGCTGTTCCATCCAAAATTATCAGCTTCAATCTTCAGGATATCAGGCTAGAAATGAAGTTGCAGAATGCTTTGATTCCCTTTCCAGAAATGAAAAAAGTGCCTGAAGGATCTTTATTTATTCCCGCTCCAGCTGAAACACTTCAAAAACTACCAATATACCAGCAACAGAGGCTTAAAACCTCCATCTCTTTGACTGACAGAATATGATATAAAAAGAAAACGTCACTTGACATTTGCGTATTATGAGATTATTTCATGCAAAGAAGAGAGAATGTTGAAAGTTTGAAAATGGAACTTCTGAAAAGAAATAAAGCAAGTTCCTATACAAATTAAAACAAATATTTTTGAAACTTCTTAGGTTCTAGGTAAAGATATCCAGCTTGCAGATGTATATTTTCAAACAAAATCTTCTGTGATGTCAGCTTTCTCCTTACTGATGCATTCCATTTGTACAACATAAAGCCTAAATATATTACTGAACCATTCATTAGCAGAAGAAAGTACAGATGTCAATCAATTTTGGTATTGCACTTATAGGGTCTCATATTATTGAAAAGAATATAATGACCATTAGGCTTATGTCAGATAGTGATATTAGCATTATCTTGTAATTGACTTAAATACATTCCATGGTTTCCTTGGGGGCATAAAATATGAATGGTCCCATTTGAAAAACCGAATCATATTGTTTGCCATAGATAATATTCCTGTCTTATAAAACCTATGTCACTGGCATGACACATAAGAGATTCTAGATATAATGCATCACAAGGGCAATTTCATGCCTTGCAGTTTCATAGAAGTTAAAACTAGAAAACCATGTTGCATCAGAATGAAAGTAGAAGCTCTTTATGTGCTTCATAATATGTATTGATTAAATATAGCTGTGTAGCTATTAAAATGGCTTTCTTTCCTTTTAAGGATCAACCTGCTTTAAACTGTATGCAGTAATTGAGTCAACATTAAGTAGGGAGGCCTTGTACATTAGAAAGATTTCCATTTTCTAGTCTGTAATAGTTTACAGATGAAGTCACTTTGGATTGTACATTTGACACAGAAAAACTTAACTCATCTATCCCATTTATCCCACTTAGCACAGAATATTGTGTCACAGCATCCCATCCAATTAAAGAGTTCAGCATTGAAAACAATGGTGCTTTGGTATGCTAATGAAAAGGTTAAATGCATTAAATGAGTTAAGATAACTTTAGATAACACAGTTTCTTCAATTAGCCCTGAGTCACTCACCAATCCCAGTGGCTGCATCTGTATGTACGTTGTACCTGTACTTTCACATCTCTGTATTATGCTATCCCTGGCTTTTAATCAATTTGCTGTCTCTAAATTAATCTGTGGGGGCCTATTTATCCACAGTCTCATTTTCATGATTTTATAAACCACACTTAAAGTCACAAACTCTAAAACTATGTATGTTGTGAGATCTATTAAAATGTCCATATAAAAAATGTATGAATGGAAAATGAAGCTGAACTATGATCTTACAAATATGAATAAGCTTAAAACCTCAAAAAAAATTTTTTGGACAATTTCTAGTGGAAAAAATATCTGAATTGATTTAGAGCAGTCCCATAAGATTAGCACAGCTCCCATTGACTTCTACAGGACCTTGACAATTTTTACTTGGTTAAGTTTTGCATTTGAGGTTTACTTGGTTTTTACACTTAAACACATAAATCTCTTATTTTAAGACCTTTTTTAAAAAATGACAAAACCACATTTTTTTATAGATCCGTGGAAAAAACAAAATTCTATTGTTAGTAAATTACCCCCATACTCTTGTGGCACTGTAGATATAGATACAAACAAAACACAATACCCCTACAGTACTGTAACAACATGAAATACATTCCTTATAACAGTGCTGTCCAACCTCATGTGAATTTTTCTGGCCTACGTGGTGGAGGGCCGATAATGGAAGCAAGTGTTGACCACTCCCTGTTTTTAAACCACACCCACTTTAAACCACACCCATGTTACCCCAAGACACATTAATGGTGGCAGCACATCAAAAAAACCAAATGGGCGGTGCTGACTGCAAGGATATCACTTATCACTCATGTGTGAAAAAAGACATATTATCTATAGCAAACAGGGTCTCAAACTGCACTCAGTAGAAAAAGATTTGATTCATTGAATTTTATTCAAAAGATTAAAAAAGTCTGTTCTGTTTGTCACCATCACTATTTCATGTATATAATGCATCAATTCATATTTAAGTATATCAAAGACAATTCGTGTAAATGTTAAATTAAACAAATTCATATGAAATCAAATATTAATTAATTTTTTATGCATTGTGTCACAATATTGATACACAATACTCCAAAAATTAATTAATTATTTTATATCTTACAGGGATTTGTAGTTAAACAAGATCAAATTCCAAAAGGTCCAAAGAAAGGTTTAATAATATACTGACCACCCTTATTAATACAAGAAAAGACTTAATCATATCTTTCCTCTGCTTATTACTTTCTATCAGAAAAATTCAGATTAGGAGAATCTGTAAAAAAATAGGAAACAAATTAGCAATATATTGCATAAAAAAAGCTACAAGTAACATGTAAGGCTGAATTCCTCATTAACCCTCTTGGTGTCTATGTTTGTAGCAACCAAATGCGATAAGCTTCACACTGTTCAAATTTTAACCTTAAATTATGACTGGGTGTTATTATTTTTTCCAATATCTGACGTGCGGTGGGTTTTTCAGGTTTTTGCTGTGGCTTAGCTTTTTGGGTAGAGACTTCCTTTCAGGACTCTTGTCAGTAGCAGAGTTGGGGTTGGCAGTTGAACAAATTTGATCCATTCAGATACATTGACATCTAGTGCATTGCAGGGTTGTAAAAAATGTTGAATGTCCTCCACATTGAGAATGTGTGAAGTGTGCCTGCTATGGTGGCTTCAAGACTGAAGGAGTATCTCCCAACAAAATAGAATCTTCTTTTCCTTAAGTATATCAGTCAGCGGTTTTATCAACTGTCTTTGGTGCAGAGTCCTGTAATATACCTGTAGTAATATCTGTGTTTTCAAATATAACTTTCATTTGGTGTGACTTTGAAAGTATATCCTCTTTAACAGTGAAGTGCAGGAGGCAGCAAAAAAACAACTCTGGGTGTCTCTGACACTAACCCTGTGGGGAGGAGTACCCTGTGTACTGTATATGTATTTTTATAAAAAACCCCACTGCCTCAGAGATCACCTGACCATAAATACTACAACTCTAACTGTAACAGGAAGCAAAAGGCAGAACTCTGTCTGTTAATTGGCTCATGTGACCTAACATGTATGGTATGCTTGTGTGCACTATGAATCATAGGATCCCAAGGGCAGCCCTTATTTTTTAAAATGGCAATTTTATAGTTATGATTACCCAATGGCACATACTACTAAAAAAGTATATTATTAAGAAAATAGTTTTTTTTACATGAAACAGGGTTTAATTCCTGAGCTGTTTTATGCAATGTCTTTTTTTATAGAGCCCTACATTGTTCAGGTGTACAGTTTTCCTTAAAAATTGTTTTGACTGTCTGTTTAAGTGCTGCAATGGTTTTTGGGAGGCCTCGGACCCTAAGATTACACTTCTCCCCTCCGATGTCTAGTCCTCGGCCCTGCGGTCTTTTGCTTGTGCTCTTGAGACTGATAACAGAGAGTCCAGCGTGGTCTGTGTCATTGTTAGCCACCCTGGTGTGCAGTGACCTCAGACTTCAGGTTTGCAAACTCTTCCTTGAGCGTTGCCTGTATTTGTGCTGCTAGGTCAAAAAAATCTTGCTTCCTGGGTAGTGATTTTAAGTAGCTACTTATATTATGATACAAGTCTATGGAGTTGCTCCAATATCCGTCCCGAGCTGTCCTGTTCTGCTGTTGCCAATAACTCTTTCAGAAACTTCTGTGATTCATGAGCTTATGCAGTTTGAGAACCTCTTTCTGTGGATCTCTAGATTTATCCTATTTGCCCATTGTAAATGTTTTGTCCACTCTTTTAATTGGAGCAACAGAGGAACTTTGACGCTCAGTGTTCATACTGTTAAATGGCAAACCACACCCCCAGCAGCATAGAAATCCTGATTAAAAACTGCTGTGGTTAGTAGTAGTAAAATTATGTAAATAGCATTCATAAGTTTGCCATTTTACTAGCAACACTAATTTCTATGCACAGCTTGATGTTGATTTCAAAAGTGTATTGTGGTGTAAGATTTTGGTTTAATGTCCAAAGCATATAATGACTGAGGCCATGTGCAGTTGCATAAACTTATAGGGGCAAATGTATTATCTATCAATATTATTTACAGTGCTAAAGCACAGCTTGGTATGCAATTTACCAGTCCCTTTTGTGCAAGATTTGCTCAAATCTTTAACCCCATTTTGCAATTAGCATCAGGGATTAATAATTCAGAGGGGTTTTAGCGCTAGTTGGTGTTAGTGTTTTAAAACAGAGAATACCCCAAAGTTATAACCAGTGTGTACAATACTGCTATGTTAAGAAGTCTTCCCATTCAAGTTAGAAAAACAAAGGATTATTTTATTCACTATATTATTGGCTTAAGGCTTCCAAACACTGCCGGGAACCAAATGAGTGGATCTGGATCGATTTAGCCATTGAGGGCCAAATCAGCCTCATCTGAGAGGTGGCCCATCAAACAAGGACCACATCAATGGTCTGTCACGATTGGTTGAGCAGGCCCGTTGATGGGCCCATACACAGGAAGGACCAGTTCAGCAGCTTTTATCAGTCTAGCTGAACTGATAATATAGCAAACAGAAAATATTAAATCTCTTAATTATTAATGGCTAAATTGATAAATCTACTAAAACAAATCTTAAAACAAAATACAAACTCCCATCCTGCATTTTGCCCTCCATATAATATTCAAAAAGATAAATATATTTCTAAAGATTTGCCAAAGGTACTTGATTCAGCCAATGGTTTGTTGCATGTTGATTTACAGAGGGAAAACAGTACATATGGGGCCAAACTGACATTTGATAGCCATAAGACATGTTCCATTTCTTATTTATAGGTGTTACAGTGAGTTAAATATAGATGCCCATCAGTGACATTGTTTCCCCTGTACTATGGATAAAGGTTTTATTGTGTCTTTTTTGTAGCTGCTCAGTTGTTTAATGTAGCTCACAGTGACACATAGTAGAAGTAATGTTGCCCATTATTTTTTATAACTACAAAGAATACAGAAAGGGACAATTTATAAAATTTTAATTTCATCTTGAAATGATTTAACCCAAAATGTATTTTTTTTCTCTAATGCTATGCACACATTATCACATGCAAGATGTCACATTGCATAAAATATACATAATTGGCAAATTGCTTTGAATGATAAGTATGTGCACATGTCTGTGGTAAAATTAGTTTTCTTTTTTTTAAAAAAAGTAGAAAAAACATATCATGAGCTAAGGCTGAAACGTTCTTTATATATACAAAACTCTGCTTATGTTTTAATTGAAACTAACTTTAGTGCTAAAAGAAATTAAAACCTCCAGTGCAAGTCTAATAATGCTATATAAAATAAACCATAGTAAAAGCACTTAAAATACACAGGTACTGGCATGGGTTGCCTTATCCGGAAACCCATTATTCAGAAAGTTCTGATGTATGGAAATGCCATCTCCCTTACAATCTATACTACTTTCTTTAATTCCCTATGATGGTACAGTAATTAACTGATGGTAGATACATAAATCCATGACCAGAGCAAGGGCAAACTCCCATTCTGCTCCTTTTTACCTCTACTAATGTCTATAAATAAAGCACCCCACACACTATTTTGGTGGCCACAGCTTTATTAAGCATACACAGATAAAAACATCTTGAACAAATCCAAAAAGTACATAACAATAATATGACATGAACAAATGAATTCATAAGACCAATTTAACTGACCTGTTCCCCGAGTCCCTGGAAATGTATAGTTCAATTTTAATGAACATTTTTGTACTAGCCACCATCCACCTTGTTTCCCCCTAGCATGGTGTTTAAGCATGTCTTATGTGCCAAACCCACATAACAACACCACCTCCCAGAGACCCCACTGCTCTTAGAGAGGACTTTACCAGCACCAGACCAGAATGAGTATCCTCAGTTTTCCTCGTCACTCCCCTTCATTGCCAGAGACCCGCCAAAGTACAGACTTGACCTCCTAAAGAACGTATACTCTGCCACACCTGTAGAGCAATTTCCAGCCCTTCCTGTAGACCAAAATTAAACACATCCATACCCACATCCGTCAGATGTAGCCTATCCCTGTTGAGGTATGCTGTTCCTTCCAACAACAACCGATGCTGCACTGCTATCCCCCTTGCTACAAATTTAGAAATTGACATATTTACCTTTGCCTGAACTCTTTCCATTGCCTTGTGTGACCTCTCATACCTCCAGTACCTTCTTGGGACCATATGAGACCAAACAATGATAAACTCTGGTGCTCTCTCTCACAACCGTAACAAAGCCTTCTTTGTCAATTGAATAAGTTCTTTTATGGGAACCATCCCTAGGTCATTGTCCCCCGCATGAAGCAATATAACATTCAGAGCTCCCCAAACTTGCCAAAGCTCCTCCTCCTTCAGAATGATCTGACTCCCCAACATACCTCAAAAGCCATCCCAATGCACCTCCACTTCCTGTTTTGTTTTTGCATTCCTAAATATTTGCCCCAGGTCATGCCATTGCTCTTTTTCCTGCTCACACCACATAAGAATGCCCCATCACCCAAGCAATATCATAGAATGAACAAATGTAACATGACATACACCTAAAACAAAATGTAATTGCAATTTATCTACAATTCAAGGAAAACCAACTGTCCATTTAAACTAAATGAGATCTAATATATGACCTGAATCTATTGGACTCCCAATACTTTTGATTGTAGCTTCACCTAGACCACAACGCACCACCTCAGTGGCCGCCCTGATCTTGAACGTATGGGATGCATACTCTTTTCCATTCAACCCCAAGCCTTCCCAACACCTCTGAAAAATCACTGTAAACTGAAGCTTAGTACTGAATCATCCTCAAGCACTAGTAAGGACCTCCAATCCAAAATACTACGACAACAGTACACTGGACACATATCACAATCCTGAACTTGATACGAGTGAACTGATAAATAGGGATGGGCGAATTTATTCGCCAGCCACAAATTCATGGCGAATTCCCATGATTCACCGCCGGCAAATAAATTTGCGAAACACAGAGAAAAAAAACGAGATACCCGCCAAAAATGACGCAACGCAAAACGGGACGCGCTGCGTTTCGCAGCATTCCACATGTTCTATTTGAATGCCCCCTCACTAGTGATAGGTGAATTTATTTGCGTCTAATTCCCGTGATTCGCGAAACGCCGGCGTAATTTCGACCTGGTGAAAATTTGACACGACTCGTTTTGGACTCACGCGTCCGTTTTTGGATGCCAGCGTTTCGACGTTTTTCGAATTTCGCTAGATTCGCCCATCACTTTTTTTGATGTACTCACAATGTCACCTATCGTAAAGGCACCATAAAAAGCCAGGGCAAAAGCCAACTTGAAGAGCTTGATTTCGACCTCCCCACCCTCCCTATCTGTCTAAATAAACTCTCAAACATTTTGAAAGTGACTGGCTTTCTCTTGTTATCTCTTTCTTAGCATGACCTCTAATTGCCTGATGAACAAAGTATTTTGTAACATCTTTTTATACCCTCAGCTTAAATAAATATGATAATGTTGCTAATACCTTGCTAATTTTAGCAAAAGAGAAATCCTCCCCAAAACTGGTCAGAAACCACAACAATAAGTCAACGGATCATATGCATACCTTTACAGTTCAACCCATTGGCTCAACAACCTGTTATAAGCTTCCCAAGTAATGTCCTCCTCCACACCCATTGTTATTCTCTCCCACACCCTCACCATCTGTCTCTTCCCTTTTCCTTGGTCCGGCCGTGTACCGCTCCCTCTCACCTCCTCTTGTTCCACCTGCCTCTGTGTGGAAGGGCTCCCTCTGCACCTCCTGTTCCTGGTCCCCCACAGTCTGAGGGGCTCAGGCACTCTGGTGGTTGTGTCCTCTGCATCTACGATGGTGTTGCTTGGGCGGGTGAGGTGATAGCCACCAACTGCTCCTGGACCCAAGTGTTGCCCTTTTCTCCTTCCTATCTGCTGCAAAAGCTCTGCTAAAGTTGCAATGATCCCAGTCCTTCCACTCCAATTCACTTCACAAAATGCAATGATCCTAGCCCTTCCACTCCAATTCACTTCACAAAATGGATGCCGAACTTGTCCCTCACACACCCAAAACTCCTCATTGCCTCCTCCCATTCCCTTATGTCACCAACCCATTCTACACTCTGCCTAGCTACAGAATGGCTTGCCTAGCCATGAGCCCTATCGCTGTACTAGACAGCTTTATGCTTCCTTTTGGTGTTAAAGCAATCCTATTGTGTTTATTTAATGTTTAAATGATTACTAGCAGACTTAAATTATGGTTATCCAAATTAAAGGAAAGAAAACTTTTATCTGACACACCCCAGCTCTCAGGATTTTGGGATAATAGATATCATATAACTGGCTGATTTCAACCCTAATGCAGGCAGTAACCCCCTCTCTCTTCCACATTTAATCAGCTTGTAGCAAACTAGGGGCTCAAGTTGAAAAGACTTGTGGTTCTTTGGTGAAACCCGAAGCCTGTTTTCTGCCAAGCTTTTATCACCTTAGCCAACGTAAAACTGCAGGATTTGCCATATAATGCTTATAATGTTGCATGGGCCATGGAAGGAATACCACAAGCTGAACAAAGGGTAGATGGCTTTTCTTTTTCATTTGGGTAGTATCTCTAAGAATCAAAAACTTTTCAAATCAATGGAAGTCCTCCTAATCACAAAGTACATATAACAGAAGATTGATTTTGTCTGATTTTATTATTGACTAACCTAGTAAACCAAGAAATTTAGCAATCAGAAAATAATACTGGATTATCAGATGAAAATCTTGACTTTTTCCAGCGCAGATCATAATGTCAAGAAAAATCTTCAGGGACTTCTGCCATTAGGGTATATTTATCAAAGAGTGAAGTTAAATATCTCCACAGTCCTCTAGAGTGTAATTCCTCCACTCTCCATTCATTTTTATGGGAATTTTAAAAGAGTATTTATAAATGGGTGAAAATGAAAGTTCACCCTTTTATAAATACGCTTTTCAAGATCCCACAGAAATGAACGGAGAGTGGAGGAATTACACTCTAGAGGACTGTGGAGATCTTTAACTTCACTCTTTGAAAAATATAAGCCATTGACTTCTACATGACCTCAACAGGCTTAGATGGAGTATATTCGGATTTGGATTTTTAGCAGCTGTGAGGTATAACAAATCTCTAAAAATGTGAGATTTTTTTTTTCTCAAAAAGTTTGAGCTCTCCCCTTTAAAACCTCAACTAGAAAAAGTAGAGGTTTAATAAAAATAACATATAAATACATTTCTAAAAAGTCGCCAAAAGTAAATGAGTCAGCCAATGATATCTTTTGCACACATGGGAAGTCACAAGCTGCAAGTTTAATATAATTTAACCATTCATATCACTAATTAGGGAGGTGCACACTTAAGCAGATAATCATATGGTTGAAAATGACAAGACTGTATGAATCAGTTGTCCCATGTGTTCTTAGCTTTAGATCTTGACATTTTGCATGTGATAATGTAAATATTGCATTAGAAAAACCATATTATTTTGAGATCAAGACCATTAGTGTATTTCATTTAATTACTGTGAACTAGGAGCTGCCTTATTCAATTTATTGTCAATGAGTAAATTAATCTTTAATGGACCTCTATGAAGGAATTTTGAAAACAAGTCTATATAAAACACTGCAGCAGTGGAAAGGGCTGCCCAGAAATGGTAGCAACCATGGTTTTAAACCTCAATACAATATAAAATAAAATAAGACCAGCTGTATTTCTAACATGAAATTAAACCCACACTTACAGCCACAACAGGCAAATAAAAAAAAAACACAGAGAATCAACAACCACATTCACCAATTTCTATTCTCAGATTATTATATTATGAATAATAAAAATGACTTCATGTTCTCATAATTCCACCTCTGCTGATATATATTTATAAAACTTTTGGCATTTGGCAACTTTGGTTCAATTTCAACAATAGAATGCTAGAAGAGATCAAACATTAGACTGATTGAAGCTATATCCATAAGTTTTAACAAAAGCATGCTATTACACCTATGAAACCTGTTATATCTTAGCTGGGATCAAGTACAAGCTTCTATTTTGTTATTACAGAGAAAAAGGAATTCATTTTTAAAATTCTGAATTATTTGCATAAAATGGAGTCTAACGGGTTTACGGATAACGAATCCCATACCTGTATTATGTAACATAATAATTATAATTTTGCTGTTTGTTGAGCACATATAATAAAACAGGAAAAAATGCTGAGATGTCCAATTTCCAAGTAGACAGGAAAAGGGAAAGTTAGATACAAAGTAGAAAAGACTTCCAGATAATGTGTAATGATGGGAGGAAGTGAAAAGAGAGGGTCAGAAGGGCAACACAGATGACTGTGAGTGTTATATCACATGGTTGACTTTCATGCAGTGAATATCACTTCTGCCTTTGGGCACTTTCACGCCTCCATCACATGCTTTGTAGAACAATTTCTTTTAGTTTCTCCTAAACCTTTCATCCTAAATCTTTTCTTGGTATTTTGTCTAATTTCTTCATAAATGTGAAGAGGTCTAAAAGAAAAATTAAATTACAGAGATTTCAGTAGAATGGGAAGTGAAACACAAAGCCTCCAGAAACACAAGAACTGCTCTACAGTAATTAGAAAGTAGGCCTGCGGACGTCAGTCAGCTGGAAAGCTACAACACAATAGGAGCTATTATGTTCAATGTACTGTATGAAGAGCCGTCTTACAAAATATTTTTAACAGAGTGTCCACCCTATGTTTTGCAATGAATGGCCAAAGAAGAGCAAGTGGAAGATGTAATTTGTCTAAATGGCATTAGAAAACTATTTAACAATAAAAGTATATACCTAATCAGATTTCAAGGTACATGGAAACTTACCTTCTAGTGGCTAGACAAACCATAGAAAACACTCAGTGGTAGTGGCAGAAATTAGCAAACCTGGCAAACTATTGCTCTGTGACTCTACCTAATGGGGTCCAAAGGATACTTGTATGCCCATCAAATTAGTAGGTAGGTTCTTTATTAGAAAGATAAGATAGCAAGCATTGATTACAAAATTGCCCACCTAAAGGTAGGACACATGGGGTTAATGAAGCTGATATCCCATTTACTGTTTCTGTCCACACAAAGAATCCGTATGGTAAAGTTCAAGCTATACACTTCTAATACATTTATTGAAGATGGCTCCCAGTTAGCAGGCCTTGCTGCTGTATTCTGCAAGGTCACACAGATTGGACAAGTAGTACCAGGTATTTCCCACCACTGGTCCAATCAGCAGTGTGTATGCACATCTTCCTTGTTTGTTGTATGGAAGTTGATCTAACTAAAATTCTAAAATTCCATAAGGGGGGGACAAGGGAAAAGGAAGAGGGTGGAAAGGGAGAGCAGAAAGAAAGTGGAGATATTTAAAAGCATAACAATCAGATTAGACTGGGGAATAAAACAGAAGAGGAAAAAGTAATTGTGAAAGGTGTAAGAGGCAAGAGGAGAACAGACAAGGGGAGAAGAGGATGAATGTGCTGGTGCTAAAAAAGAATTAAAAGTGAAAAAATTAAAAAGGAAATCAAAAGCTAGTATTTATGTGGACTTATTGAGAGAGATCATCTGAGCTTTTTTGCAATTAACGTTTATGTCATTTCTGAGATATTATGAATGTATTTTGTAAAAGTATTCAGAAAAATACGGTTTGAGTTAGTTTAGTTGCCAATTCATCCTTTGGGTTTTAACCTTATTTAAAGTACAAGGAAAGGACTAAAGGAAAACTATAGCCCCCAAACAAAGCAGGTCTATAAAAAAATATATCACATAAAACAGCTCATATAAAAAGTTCTGTTTCATCTAAATAAACCAATTTTATAAAAATATACTTTTTTTAGTCATATGTATCATTGGGTATTTCTAAATAGAAAATTGTCATTTTAAGTACTAAGGGTGGCATGCAGGGATTATACGATTCATAGTGAAACAACCAAGGGCAAACATACAATTTACAGTAGGTCACATCAGCCAATACATGAACAAAGTTCTGTCTTTTGCTCCCAGACTTCTTCCGGTTACAGGTAGACAGCTTAATTATACAGTATCTGGTCAGGTGATCCCAGATGTGTTGGAATACAACAGACAGAGATTGTTCCAGTGTATCTAAAAGTTACTTACAACAGGAAAGGTCTACTGTTGCTAGCAATGCAATATCATATTTCACCTGTAACCCTGTGGGTTTGTCTTCTTCCTCTTCCTGTATGTGTTCTCTCTGTGAAGTTTTCTGTTGCAGACGTTATGCCAAAGTGATTTTGCTGTGGTCTTTAAAGCAAACAAGTTACTGCTCAGACATAATGTGTTGTATCTGTCCTCTTATACAAAGAAGCTGTACATGCAGTTCAGATCAGTACTCTGCTAACATGGTAGCTATATATATATATATATATATATATATATATATATATATATATATATATATATATATATAAAACAGTATGTATATATCCAAAAGAAACCAGTAACACCGGGATATTCTTGAAAGTAAAAAAATGTATTTAGTGAAGCATGTATATTGGGACCTTTCTCTCTACTCTCTACTTTGGTGCTTAACAAAACATATCCATGTCAGGAAAAAAATCACTTATCTTTACAATACACCACATTCCATAACCGAGATGTAGGTCAAGGAGAACTAAACCCTAAAAATGAATATGGCTAAAAAGTACATACTGTATTCTATATAATGAACATACTGCACCAACCTAGAGTTTCAGCTCCTCAATAGCAGCAATGATCCAGGACTTATCACAGGGGGTCACCATCTTGGAAAGTGTCAGTGACACTCACATGCTCAGTGGGCTCTGAGCAGCTGTTGACAATCGAAACTTAGGGATTGTCACAAAATATCTAGCAGAAGATGAGGTTAGCCTGTGGTATAAGCTGATGCTACAGGGCTGATTGTTAAATTCTGATGCTAGTTGTACTGGTATCTGTGCTGCCATGTAGTAACTATCTGTATTAATTACTACTTACTATTGTGATATTTATAATTTGAGTGGGTACCTAAGCTCAGTAAGTGACAGCAGCACAGAGCATGTGCAGTGAATTAGCAGAAAAGAAGATGAGGAGCTACTGGGGCATCTTTGGAGACACAGATCTTTACTGCTAAATGACTGTGGTTGCCTTGGGCTGGTACAGAAGCTTAGAACATAATGTACAGCATTTATGGCCTACTTCTTTAGTTAAGCTTTAGTTATCCTTTAAAAATAAGGTGGCAAGAGCTTTTATAATATATATATCTATCTATCTATCTATCTATCTATATATATATATATCTATCTATCTATCTATCTATCTATCTATATATATATATATATATATATATATATATATATATATATATATATAGTGTCAAAAGACATGGAATTCTAATAAAAACATAGCACAAATTACATATCATTCAAATGATCAGAAAACGCACTTTTTGTAGTTTTTGAGACGTGCCCCAGGGTTTCCATTCACAGAGAAAATTAATGTTAAAAGAGTCTGCTTCAGGGATCGAGGAAACACATCACTAACTCCTGCTTGTTTTTTTGTTGAGCACAGTATGTGAGGGGTAACTGGCTGACGCCAAAATCATTGTGATTAAGAAAATGAACATGTTATTAAGAGGAGGAAATTGTAGCTTCTAAAATAGGAATCCATGGGGAGCATTACAATGGCTGTGAGAGAACTCTTAATCTGTCCTACAATTTGTGTCATAATCTGTCCACAATGTGTGTCATACATCAGAGGGTTATTAACACATTTCAGTATTATCAAGTGCTACACAACACAGGGGGTTAAAAGGATTTCTACATATTGAACCCACAGATGACTTTGTAATATTTACATACATATCTGCCTACTATAGATCTCTTTGATGAATGTGTTTAATTATACCATTCCTCCGTTTATTAAACCAATAAACCTACAAGGAAAAATATATTAGTTTTCTTAGAAATATACTGTGAATAGACCTATTTTAACAATAGGGATGCGATTAATAACTAGCCATATAAAATGTTTTCCTACATTTGTAATTTGTAATAAATATGTTATTCTGTAATTACTATTAATAATTGCTTTGCTGCAACTAAGGGAATGGCTTGATTTTTTTTTTAACATTCATTTAAAATTCTCTTAGATTTTCTGTGCAATTCCAAAGGGAAGCATTAAGGACAATCATCACTGCTTCTTGTACTAGGGTCAAAATACAGATTACTCATCAGTATGCGGTGCATGATTAGAGCAAAAATGGTGTAGTACTCATTTACAGGTCATAATTGTCTGTGTAGAATGATCCATGGCAACTCATGGAAAGAAATGGGTGACAAACTCTGCTACAGGTATGTGACCTTTAATCCAGAATGCTCGGAACCTGGGGTTTTCCAGATCTTTCCGTAATTTAGGTCTCCATACATTGTTTACTAAAAAATAATTTAAACATTAAAAAATAAGGATTAATTTGATTTTAGGTCTGATCAAGTACTATTATATTACTACAGAGCAAAAGGAAATCATTTAAAACATTTTAATTATTTGTTTGAAAATCAAGTAGACAGGCATTTGGAGAATTTTGAGAATTTGGAGCTTTCACGATCAAAGGTTTCCGGATAATGGATCCATATACCATATTGTGACTTGCAGATAAAACTGTAAACAAAAATATTGTGAGTCTGACTCATATATAGGAAAAAATGGAGTTCAGCAGGCAAAATGACACTTATTGAACTGACAATGATCACTGTGATGTTTTAATTAGTGCTAATTACTTTTAAGAACAGTTTACAAAAAGCGAAATAGCTGTTAACATTAAAGATTACAAATGGAGTATCTGCAGGCTGATAAGCAGAGGTTATAAGTAGATAAGCAGAGCATCATTGGGTTATCTAAGACTGCATCCAGATGATTTTCCTGTCCAGTTCCATTAATCTACAGTTTTAGACTGATTTCTATTGCATCAGCATGCTTCAGTGACTGATATTTTATAACGTGAAAGGTCAAAATCAATATTTAATCTATTTAGTATAGTCAAATAACCCAATACAAGCCAACACAAACCCTAAACTCTGTGGAATGATTGTTACGGCTGGTGGTTAGCACATGTATATTTTCACCACCAGCTCCCATTGCAGCTCCACAGTTTTATGTGTGGGCATGGTATATGTCAAATGTTATTAGAATATGATACACATCATCCTGTGTCACATTAACTTTCAACAAACAAAGTGAGAAACTACTAACAGAGCTGACCTTGTGCTTTGCAGTCACTTGCAGCCCATTTGTTCATAAAACCTTATACCACATCCCTATTGTATAGGTGATATCTACCTTCTTCAGACCATGTAATGTGGCTTCCTGCAATCAGGCGTTTGTGAAACTGTAAACCACATCCCTATCCTACAGTTGGAACTCTGTGTCATATTAAAGAGGGCTGCTTGCTGGTCAATTGTCCATGCATGTTAGCTATAACCAACCACTTTCTAGTTGTACCATCAGCAAAATATTTTTTTTTTTCTTTAAAGACTGCAATGAAATTAATAGAATTCACTACAATGAACGGTGATAACATTAGGCTCAAAATGTGGTTGGACTTTTTTTTTAGCAAGAAAGAGCATTCTTAGTTGATCAAGGGAGCTATTGAATTGCTACATCAGGGTTAGGAAATGATGATTTCTTCTCCCTTTACTGGCATACCCCCATGGATTCCTAAAGCAACCAAATGTGTGCAAAAAGGAGCTAACTCCTCAAACAAGTGTGTCATTGTTTCCTGTGGGGGCAGAATAAGCTACTGTTCTACAGGCTTTAAAGGCCAATCTTATGCCAAAAGGATATTGTGTAGGAGTAAGTTGGTTATTTGCATATTTATTAGCACATCATTTTACAAGAGTATCACTTCTCTTTATCAACTATGAACAGGAAAACGAGACATAAAACTCAGTATAAGCAAAGTATAAACAAATAATTATTGTTACTGGTAGTGTGCATATGACTGGAAAAAGCACCATGTTAAATTACGATTTGATAACTTTTACATCTGGCTTCATTCACCAAATTTAATTTTAATGGTGTCATTTTTTAAGTAAATGTGTACATGTCAAAATAAGTGCAACAAGACTGACCTACACACAATTCAACAGTAAGCTGATACTGAATAAGCGTCCCTTTAAGGATTAAAAACGTAAGAAAACTGACGCAATAACTGAAAATAAATAAAATTAAGAGATTGGGTTGAATAAAATGTCAGCAATAATGAAATGGAAAGTAAGGCGGGGCAATGATCAGAAGGGATGGGTCAATGCAAAATAAGAAAGAAAGTTTTCTTGACTAACGTGTTCTTGACTAGCTGATGCAATTCCAATATTTAAAAAGGATTTGCAACAACAACCTAGCAGTTATATGTGAGTTTGACATCTGTAGTGGGGAAATTATATGAAAGTGTGTTAAGAGATTATTCAAGATTATGTCATGGAGAATACATAATACTGTAAATTGTTATCAACAGAGCACTGCATGAAGGATCGTGTATTGGTTGTTCATTCTCTACTTGGAACAGTTATCTAAGTAGAGGGGCACAGGGTTCTGCACAGGAACCATTATTAATTAATCTGATTATTTATGGTACAGAGAAGGAGGCCATTGAATGTAACATATCTGTGTTTGCTAGAGAGGCATATACAAAACAGTACAAGGGGATCTTGAAAAACTGGTTTTCTGTGCAGCTAAACAGCAGATGAAATTCAGTGCAGATAAATGTAAGTTTATTCACTTGAGATGTGTTTAGACAGTAGTACCCAGTAATTACAAGTAGACAAGAATTGCAATGCATAATGCAAAGTGTAAAAAAAAAGGCCACAATCAGATGTTTTTGTTTTGCACAGGTCTATGCACTCCATTATGGCGCAGAGAGATCTGCAGCTCCTTGCACTAATAAAGTACCAACTACATTAATCAGGGGCAGATGGGGAGAAGCACGTAGATGCCCCTGCCAGCCTTCTATCTGTGACAAAGCTGACTAAGTTTATAAAAAGGCTCACTGTGTATAAATATATGTGGAGTATACAATAAAGTCTTTAATGTCTTATTTATCAGTAGATCTTAATTCAGGACACGAGGGTATCCCATGAGATTAAAAAAAAGAATGTTAACACTATGGGTTATTTTGGTGCTTTATAAAACCTCATAATAATATTAATCTTAATATTAAGGTTTGAAAGGAGTTCTTACAATTATACGCCTGAATTTTCTTTCTGAAGCAGTTGTACTTGTGAATACATTAGAAGAAAACACAATGCTATTAATACTAGAGGTAATATCAAATAGGACACTTTTCATCTGCTGTATTTTCACCCAACCCTTTTCAGGCTCAACAGCAATTGAATGTATATATCCACATGTTATACTTTCAAATGAATAATTATGGGAGGCAGGAGGCTATCAATGTGTTTTTCAATCAGCTGTTGCTGGGGCATTAGCCATGGGGCAGTGGCCAGTGGGTAGATTTGTTGTCCGCGATTATGAGCGACTGCAGGTGAAATCTACTGAAAATGCCTCTGGAGGCATGACTTGTGTTGAGCAACATTTTGCAGCAAAAATGATGCACATAGACTTCAATGGGTGAATAAAATTGTTGCGTGTCTAAAAAAATTTGACATGCTACATTGCACAACAAAAAACATTTGACGCCCATTGACTTTAATGCACCCGAAGTTTCCTCCAGAGTCAACTTCGGGCAACTCAGCAATATGTTGGTTATACTGGTATATGGTTTGTGTTTGTAAGAGTGGAGATGTGTGTGTGTGTGTGTGTATGTATGCTGGGTTTTTAATTTGGAGGGGTTGAACTTGATGGACTCTGTCTTTTTTCAACCCAATTTAACTATGTAACTATGTAACTATACTGGCAGCAATTTCAATTATTTCAAGTGGAGAGGCATTTTTGGGAAATTTGTCTGCCTGTCGGCCACTACCCTAAATGTTTATTTTACTTTTGTATTCTGGAAGGATTTCATTGTACAGCTTCAAATGGGAGACAGCTTCAAATATTATTTAACTACGTAACTACTAAATAAGTGCAGTTACTGTATGCCTTCCATAATAGGCAAGCCAGATAACAGACTCCAACCCATTCTCAGTCCTGCTTTCTCTCACGTTTCAGTATCTCTAGAGTTTCAAATACATACGCACAGATTCCAGTATTTGCTAATATCACAAGACTTTTTCCCCTGTTTACAAAAGTGGTAATGTTATAAATGTGCGTAAAAGAAAAATCAAAATGAAAGATTGGGATTAAAAAGCAACCTGACAATCCTGGAATTTCCTTAGAAGTGTGCAAATGTGTAATGACAAAAGAATAAACAGTGCTGATTTATGTAAAACTACTTGTCCATTCAACTTGCTAACAGCAGATTGATGAATTAATGTATATTATTCAAACAAGTCAGTTTGAAACAATCCTGGACCTTCTATCATATTTAAACTGCAAGCTTGAGAGCTGCAAATGGAATATGTCTCACAACTTTAAAATCAAATAAAGAGGTAACCTTAAAGAGAGAATTTACCAACCCCCCTTTTTTTACATGAGCGCATTGAGTTGGACTTATGTAGAAAAGGGGCTTAAATATATCAATGTTTTACAAAAACATACCTGATTCCACAATTTGAAAGGAAACCATGACATTTGCAATAACCCTCCCCTTATTCAATGACATTTCGGCGCATGCGCATCTGGAGCAATTTCCCGGTTCTGGACAACTGTGCATGTGCCGAAACTTATGAGAATCGCTGAATAACCGAAAGAAGATACGAAGTTTACCAAAGAAGAAGATGATGGCTGTTGTGACGTCTGAATCTGCAGTGAGGGGTAAAAAGTTAGCAGTATTTGCCCAGGGTAGCAAGTAGGCTAGAGGGGAGGGGGGAAGGGTTTTTTTAAGGAAGGGTTTGGTTCTCCTTTACAAAGGATATTCCCAGTGTAACATCTCAGGGAATGTATATTTTTCTGGTAAAGTGTGAGGGTCAGTTTATCAGGTTTCCTATATATTTCTATAATATATTTAACAACTGGACCATATTATCAAAGACAATACCTGTGCCAGAATGTATTCAACTACTTTTAGCAATCATACACTAGCTTGTTCAGTGTATGCTAGTGCTCAGGGCTGCAGAATTGAGCCCTATAACCCATTTGAATAATTACTGGCCAATATAAATTATATGTGTGGTGGAATGTTCAGGCTAATTATTTTCTGTTTTGGACTTTTTGTGCAAGTGTGAAAGTGCATTAGTGAAATCTCTAAGGATTAGTTATCCCTTTGTAAAATGTACCATACATTAATAAATCAGCAACCAGAGGCCACGTTTTTCCCCAGAAGGGGGGTTTTGACCCCTAAAACCTAGCACATTTTTATTTTTGTAAAAACTTATTGCTGAAATAATTTTTTTTTCTTTTTTTCATCAACCAGTTTCCCAAAAGCAGATGAGGGAAACTCTGGCTCTTGGTACAAGTATTAAAGAACAGGGCAATTTGAATTTAAGAGTATATAGACTGACTAAGGCAGTGAACCCCAACCAGTGGTTTGTGAGTAACATGCTGCTCGCCAACTCATTGAATGTTGCTCCCAGTGGCCTAAAAGCAGATGCTTATTTTGCACCACCCAGGAACATGTGTCATGCTTGTGGGTTTTTTTTACATCTGAGAGTGGCTCATGGGTAAAATAAGGTCAGGGACCCCCAGATTAAGGCACTTTGTCATTGTGCTTTCAGGGAGTACTGATACAAATGAAAAACTCAATTGCCTGGATATAAATATCCTTTAAATAGCCAACATATTCTGCAGTGCTTTATAGATATTGTACATTATTCAGATCAGTCCCTGTCCCAATGGCGGGTGCCTCTTGGAAATGCTTCCCAAGGTTGTCATAGGCAGAGCATCCTCCATTCTTATCAGTAAGACATGAAGAAATATGAAAAAGAGAGTTATACCTGCCATAGTTCTCCCTAAAATCATTGAAGTTGTTATAACACCATAAGGTGCCATACACCTAATCACTGTAAAAAGAAATTATACCACAGAAGGATTTAGGATCATCCAGATTTAAATCCATTTTATATAGAAGGCATAGTGATTAATAACAGTTCCATAGAACGTGTTGGGTGGGTTTATTCTCTGTAAGTATTTCATGATTGAAAGACATATTTCTGTTGATCCAATGCTGTTGATGATTCTAAGAGAGTATAAAGAAAGAATCAGAAAATACAATTGCCAGCATACACTAGTAATTCCATTCAAATGACAAATTATTTTCATAGAAACGCTGTTCATTCTCAGTTTTATTAATGATGAAAATGTGTTTTGTAGGTTTAACTCTGAGTGAATGACCTTCCTTTTTCACACTTGTAAATGGTTATTTCTGTTCATTGTGAGGTGGAGGGCTAGAGTGTCAGAAAGCTCTTAATTCACACTGTATTATTATTATTATTATTAATAATAATAATAATAATAGCAGTATTATCATATTATATATGAAGTGGCAACATCTTCCTCACAACTTAATTATTATAGTGACAACAAGCTAGAACTAGGCAATGTTTCAGCATTCAGCATGGAAGTGCTAATGGAACCCTAAATCTAAATTACAAAACTGCTTTCAACAAGTACTAGTAACAGCAATGCTTTCAGGAGCTTTTCAGTTTGTTATATTTTTATATATTTATATATATTTTATTGTGTAGAAAG
>CM044431.1:144026493-144045334 GCA_024363595.1 Xenopus borealis
ATATATATATATCCATGCAAGCCGGAACCCAATCTAAGAAGAAGTGCAAGGAGGCAGGTGAGGCTGTGGGAGCGCTATCCTGGGCGCTTCCCAGCAACATGCTGTCTGTGAATAGCCATGGATGAGAAATCTGAGAAATCTGAAGAGGAGCGGAAGTGGAGTTTCTGTAAGTTATTTCTTGTTTAATTTGTCTTGGTGGTTTTTTTTTTTCTTTGTATAGTAACAATTTTTCTTTTTTTCTTTTTTTGATGCTACTGGTCCTTTAAAATATTTTAAACAGAACTGTATTCATAACTATATAAACAATATAGAGAAGACAAGCTATGTTCCTGCATAGCTTTAAACATGGAATAATAGAACAGAATATGATGACACATTTTCCATATTTCTTTAGATGCAACAGGCTGGACTTGAAGGAGCTGTGTGCTGAATTGAGTATGATGTTGCTAGTGCAACCCACCCTTGTTGGCTGTAGGCCAACATGTAAAGCGCCAGCTACAAAAGCAGATCACTTTAAGGGCTGTAGATATTAGCATTAATCACACAAAGTGTTACATATAATTAAAATTTTGGGGAATATTTATTATAGAATGGAACTAGAGCTTGCCACAGTCCCCCAGAGTAAAATTCTATTGCTATTTATTTGTATTGGGGTTTGGGGAGAATATTTATTAATGGGTAAAATTAAGAATTTACCCTTTGATAAATACACCTATCCTACAGAAATAAATAGAAAGTTGCAGCATATCACTTTGGGGGAAGAGTTCTAGTTTCACTCTCTGATAAATATTCTCCTAAGGGACATTTCAAGTAGTTACACTTACATATGCAACAGTTATTTACAAGCATTACAACCCAGTTATCTGTCCTCCCTAAAAATCTGACTTTTTCAACATCAGCTTCATTTTGTTAATTTAAAAATCACTACTGGGGTACTACATGCAAACAACTATAAGTGATGGTGTGCAAATCCAATTGCTGCTTTCGCTCAAAATTGATACAGAAGGCAGCAGTGCCAAGTGCAAATATATGGAAGTGTAAGGAGCGAGCACCTTTAATGGATTTTTTTTTTTGCTCAGTGACTGTGGGAACTTACCACAACTGCTTCTTGCAGTCCTAAGTAAGCCCTAATGTCCTACTAACCCTAACTCACCCTAACACATCCCAAGCATGCTTATTTATATGCCTGTGCCAACCTGACTGTCTCTGATCTCATCAGCAGGTGTGCATGCGTATATAAATAACAATAACAGTTCATGCTGGTTATAAGATGTTTGGTTAGAAAAAGGGTAGAGAGGGTCGAGGAGTGGCTGGACTGGCAGTGAATATGGCCTACCAGCCATCTGCAATCCTCTACAGGCAGCCATTGTCAAGCCCAACAGGTGACAGGCAACTCTGTGCATCATTAGTTCTCGTTCCATTCACATGGAGTGTAATTGAAATTAACTTCTATCTCCCAGAGTTGCCTCAGGAAACTTCAGAAGTCTGTTGTTCCACTGATGATTTGCAGTATTGCTGGTGGGGAAACAGAAGAGGAGATTAATTGCGGGCAACTAATATCTGAGTATTTCATATACCTAAAGCTTCCAGCTCTAGTCACAGAAACAAAGAACATATAGGGGCTGATTTACTAAATACTTCGAAATTCAACCATCAAATTAAAATCCTTCGACTTCGAATATCAAAGTCGAAGGATTTTCCCCGGAATTTGGCATTCCTGCAATCGAAGAACAATTGTTCAACAATCATTCAAACTGAATGGTCGAAGTAGCGTATTCGAAGGTCGAATTTTCAAGAATTTGCTTCAAATATTGAATTTTTTGCATTTGAATATTCACTTCGACCCTTAGTAAATCTGCCCCTAACTGTAGCTAGATTTTCACAGATAAATCAGGATTACTACTAGAGGTTTATTTTGTATTTTACAGTGCCTGAAATGCTGGGAAAGTTTTCCAAACAATATAAAAACCTTTTTTCTTTTTAAAAATGTTTCTCCAGCACAGTTTAGGATCCTGCTTGATTCTTTTAGTCACGTGTTGGAGGCAGTATGTCCCCAGGAGTATTTTTATTAGTAATCAGTAGTGATGGGCGAATTCGCGCCGAATTCCCACGATTCGCCGCTGGCAAATTAATTCGCGAAACGCCAGCGAAAATTTGCCTGGCGAAAATTCGATAAGAAAAGGAGTCGCGTGCTGTTTTGGATGCGACGAAAATGATGCAACGCGCGTTGAAAATGATGCGACGCGCATCAAAAAACGTGCCGCGACTCGTTTCGCAAATTTTTTTGCGAATTTCGCTGGAAATTCTAAAATTTTTTGGTGAAGCGAAACTGGGTAGATTCGCCCATCACTAGTAATCAGCCTATTGAAGGATCGCACCAACTCCAGCTCAGTGAGACTGAAGAAAACTGCTCAGCATCTGCTTCTCTCTTTCCCATGCTGACTTATTGGTACCACTGGGCTTGGGGTCGGCATGGGGGCATTTTAATCTGGAAAAAAGGAAAACCCTGGGTTTTTATAGGAATATGTCATAATACCCTAAAGAATATGACCTTGGTGTTGCCCTTCCAACTATAGCCAGGTGATCCCACCGGTGTCTAATAAAAGTGCAACCAAGTTTGGGAGTTTTACTTTGAAAGCAGTTAAAACGTAGTCCCTTTGTAAAATTTACAATGAAGCAACAATATTCTTAATGAATCAGATGCAATTTGAGTGTAGGACTGGCCGTATTGTGGATGCCAGCTTAAATTTATTGCAATATATGGACAAACAATCCCTGTTTTGTTTAAAGGGTAAGGCATTTTTTAGTAGCTGTATGCACAAAATGTCTCAATGTCTTAAATATATTGATAATGGGTTGAGGACCTCTTGTATTTTGGTTTTGCTGGACCACAGTTAATAGAATGCTTTAAACTTTGTCAGAATTATTATTATTATTATTATTATTATTATTATGTGTATATTAATGTGTATCTATAAAGCAACAATGAGTGTTGATGTTGCTCCTAAGAAACAGTGATAATATAGCACTAAAGCTAATAACATGCCAATATGAAGCAGTAACTTCACAAATAAGACTATATAGCAGTAGTTATAAAAAGTTAAACGTGATTTATTAGGACTGAATTTATAAAGCACCAACATACAGTATTACATAGCACTGTGTCATAAATGAGATAAGTATACACATTGAACATACAGATGACATACAAGAAGACAATTACTGATATATGTAGTACAGTTGGCCCTGCCCAGCAGAGCTTACAATCTAAACATTAAATTGTCAATTTGCCCCCTACAGATGGGCATCAACCACACTTCCTAAAAGTAAATGTTTCCCATGAACCTGGTGCCACACTATGGGGCAAATTTACTATTATCCCCAGAAATTAACTCGACCAAATTAGCAATTCGATAAGCATTCGACCATTGAATTGAAGTGTTTTAGGCTATCATTTTGCTCGCAATACGATTTCTTGATGAATTTGTACGATCGATACTGATCGTTCAATTTCAAATCGTGATATTTCCTTTGAGCGTCCGAAAAATTTGTACGATTCGAACGATCGATGCTATGATCATACGAATGGTCGAGCAGGACTTAGCCTCAGAAGCCTATGGGGAGCTTTCCATAGGCTTCTATTACAATTCGGTAGGTTCAATCTGGCGAAGTAGGCAGTTGAATAACTTTACAATTTTGATTCGTATGATTATTTGATCGAACTTCGATCATTTCACGCGAATTTCGTAAATCGGCCCTTAAGTGTAGGTGTGTGGTGAATTTGGAAACTGATAATTTCTAAGTGGGAGCATGAACACTAGAGGCCTACTTAAAGCCCTGATATGGTGTTCAGTGATTACTGATATCATTGCAGCATGGGCAGTGAAGAGGATTGTCAGTTAAATATAGAGGGTTTTACTTTAATAGTTTGCTTTTAACATCTGACAATATACCATTTACCTGCCATCCATCTCAGGTATCATTTATGTGCAAATAGTCTGTCAGTATAGTGTACTGACATAGAAATATCCATTCTACCAGGCAGCACATAGAAACTATGTCATTCTAAAGGGACTAATATAAACTACACCATTCTACCAGACAGTTCATTGGAACACCATCCTACCAGGCAGCAGATAGGGATGACGACATGCCTTCAGACAGCACATAGATATTACATCATCTGAGCAAGCAGCTCATAGGAACAACATCCTACTAGACAGCACATAGGAATGACCCCATCCCACTAGGCAGGATATTGGAATGCTATCCAAACAGGCATCTCAAAAGAACACCATCAAACTAGGCAGCTCATGCCAATGCCATCCTACAATGAAGTACATACAGATAACATCATCCCCCTGGCAGCTTATAGTGGCAATACCATCCTACCAGGCAGCTCATAAGACCACAATTTGCCAGGCTGCTCGTGGTGACAACCAGGGCCGCCATCGGGGGGGGAAAGGGGGGGACAAGTGTCCCGGGCCTGAAGGGGGGCCCGACAGTGCTGCACTTTTCAAAAAAGAGCAATAGTCCCGGGCCCTGGAGCGCTCCAGTCTGGCCTGTCCCCAATGGCCTTGCTCATTGCTACACCCCGCCCCTTCCCGCTCTACATCCACCCACATGGGAGCCGGCAAGTCTCACCCCTTCCCTCCTCCACTTAAAAAAATACTTAGCTGGCGTGCTGCGGCCTCTCCACATGCTCCCCGTTGTGGACACTGTTTGCGCATGCATGCCAGCGTGTCACAGCAGCAAGGGAGCACACAGCATGGGCGCCACAGCAGGCGGGGGCCCTGGACAGCAGCCCTGGTGGGCTCTCCCTGTCCAACCCTGTCCTTCTGCCTGCTCTTCCCTCTGTTCTTCCTCCTGCTCTTCCCTCTGTTCTTCCTCCTGCTCTTCCTCCTGCTCTTCCCTCTGTTCTTCCTTCTGCTCTTCTGCCTGTACTTCCGCCTGCTCTTCTTCCTGCTTCTTCCTCGAAATTTGGCTGGGGTGGATCAGGGGTGTGGCCAGGGGAGTGGATTGTATGGGGCCCCATGATTTCTAATGGCGGCCCTGGTGACAACAACATCCAATAAGGCAGCTCATAGGAAAATACTCCTACCAGACAGCTCATAGTGACAACAACATCCTATCAGGCAGCTCACAGGAAGACCATCCTACCAGGTAGTTCACAGAGACAACACCATCTTACCAGGCAGCTCTTTTGGAAAACCATCCCACCAGGCAGCTCATACGACCACAATTTACCAGGCTGCTCATGGTAACAACAACATCCTATCAGGCAGCTCATAGGAAAATCATCCTGACAAGCAGCTCATAGTGACAACAAGATCTTATCAGGCAGCTCACAGGAAAATATTCCTACCAGGCAGCTCAGAGTAACAACAACATCCTACCAGACAGCTCATGAGAACACATATTACCAGGTAGCTCATGGTCAACATCATCCTATCAAGCATCTCATATGATAAACATCCTACCAGGCAGCTCATAGTGATAGCAACATCTTATCAGGCAGCTCATAGGAAAACCATCCTACAAGGCAGTTTATAGAGACAACACCATCCTACCATGCAGCTCTTTGAAAAACCATCCCACCAGGCAGCTTATAGTGGCAACACCATCCTACCAGGCAGCTCATATGAAAACCATCCTACCAGGCAGCTCATAGTGATGGCAACATCCTATCAGGCAGCTCATAGGAAAATCATCGTACCAGGCAGTTCATAGAAACAACACCATTCTACCAGGCAGCTTCTTGAAAAACCATCCTACCAGGCAGCTCATAGTGACATCACCATCCTACCAGGCAGAACATAAATGAGATCATCCTGGCAGGCAGAGAGCACATGGTTACAACTTACTATTTTAGCATTAAGAAACACAATACAATCACTTGTACAGCACATTCATTGCACACATATACAAAAAGCATAGTTGGAAAGCAGATATGTTTTGAGCTAGAAAGACAATTAGCAGCTCTCTGTCCTCAGATCCTCCATGTTACACACACACAGATTACCTGCCTGCACTCAGATTACCACCTGTATGTGACTTTCTCTAGAGTTCTGTAAAGTCTCCTTCGTAAAACTTCTCACTGAAATTCTGCTTTTCTGCAGGAATCCCTTTCTCTTTTCAAATTACTTTCCCTCCAGACTTTAGCAGCCATGATACAAGAGGAGCAGATGACATCACACAGCGCATCATCAAATGGAGGAGCAGATGACATCACACACTCCATATCTGGCAGCTTAATTGAAAGCAATGCTAGAGTGTACCAATAAGCTAGGGGAGGTATGTTTAGCATAGGAGAAGGGTGTGGCTGGGTTGTTATCTGCCTGGTAGATAGAGCTGCCTTGAAGGCATCCTTTGTTCCCTATTCCTCGCTACTCCTAGTCAGTCTCCTTGTCAGCCTCCTTGTCCAGAGTGATGATCAGACAGAAATCAGAAGACTTACATGCATGAAGTGAGCCTTTAGAGTATTTTATCAGGGCCACTCTGCCTAAAGCTTTATAGTCAGAACTGAAGAAGCTTATCACTAATAAACAGGCCAAAGACTGGTAGTATGGTGTCTAAATAATTAATCAATCTTGTAGTCAGACTAGAGGTATAAGTCAAGTTAGGCAGAAATCAGAGGTCAGAAACATGCTATAAATCAGGAAACAAAAAATATAACAGAAAAAAACAATTCAGAGCACCATCAGAAAAGTAGAAACTGTAACCAACAATAGGGCATTAAACCTGTGACTAGTATCCTTTTATTTTGAATTTCACACTAACCCACAGCATAAGGACAACGCAACCCAGTGAATCATTACACTAGCATAATAGACCTGGCCATGCATCCTGATCAATGATGGGGTAGTAATGATAGGCACCATCTAGGGATTCTCAAACCTAATGGCTGGCACACATCAGTTGAGGAGCAGTGTTGCAGCCTAAATAGCAAACATGAAAAAATTCTGTATAGCGTGTCAGCTTTTATGTTATTAGGTTCAGGATGATATATGACTATGGGAATAAAATTAGTTAAAAAAAATTATGCTCATTGTGCCTGTCTAGGCCAAGAAGGGAATATTGGCATGTTTGATGATCTATAGAATGAGCATTAAAAATGCAGTTCTAATGTAATAGGAAGTGTTGTAGTAATATTCATTTCTCTGTTCAATGATTGGCTGATGTAACCTAGCATTTGTGTGCCCTTGGTGTGTATGTGAACACAGCGGCTTATATGAGTCAGAGAGATGGACTGTATTAGTAAATACAGCATTGTTTCTTTTGGGGCTAATCCAATGGCAAATAATAATAATAACTGATGGACAATGACCCAAAAGATACATCCACAGCAACCCAGGAGTTTATTAAAGCAAAGGAGTGGAATATTTTTGAATGGCCAAGTCAGTCACCTGATCTGAACCCAACTGAGCATGCATTTCACTTGTTGACCACTAAACTTTGGATAGAAAGGCCCACAAACAAACAGCAACTGAAAGCCGCTGCAGTAAAGGCCTGGCAGAGCACTAAAAGGAGGGAACCCAGAATCCGGTGAGGTCCATGAGTTCAAGACTTCAGGCTGTCATTGCCAGCAAACAGTTTTCAAGCAAGTATTAGAAATTAACATTTTACTTTCAGTTTTTTTAATTTGTCCAATTACTTTTTGAGCCCCTGAACTGTAGTGATTGTGTTAAAAAAAGGCTTTAGTTCCTCACATTTTTTCCAATCTTTTTGTTCAACCCACTGAATTAAAGATAAAAGTCTGCAGTTCAACTGCATCTTAGTTGTTTGATTTAAAATTGTGGTAATGTACAGAACCAAAATTAGAAAAAAAAAGTTCTGTCCAAATATTTATGGGCCTGTGTATGTATGTGTATATATATATATATATATATATATATATATATATATATATATATATATATATATATATAAATACGCAAGGAATAACACTGCATAAATAATGCATACACATATACTGTAGATTATTACAGAAAAGCCTTTTGAGGAATTCAGTGTTAAAAGTTAGATATTTTGAACCGGACCTAGTGCCACTACAGGTGTCTGTAGTGTGTCATGTCTGAAACAGCTTGCTGCATCATGGCAGAAACTGTAGAGTGTTTATTGTGCTGATTTACGTATTTTAGTGTTGTCTTGAAATAAATTCAATCATTTGAATCTTCTCTACCAAATTCAACTCAGAGGCATAAGGCAAGCTAATATTTATTGTTTTTCTTTCCCTTTGCAAATATGGTATTACTGAGAGTAGCAATGTGAGTCAATGTGCATAATGGCAAAAGTACACAATGACATAAAATCAGTAGCTTAGTAAACAGACTCAGGAAAGTGAAATATTTATGTAACCCTTTTTAACCTCTTGCTCCATCTGGCTTCTTTCTCTTGGCAAATGAAAGTTTGTCTCCAGCCGGCATCTTGGACAGAGTTCTGAGCAGTGACTGCAAGTGCAGAGGAGCACAAAGGGAGCAATATACACAGAGCAGCCATAACACTCAGCTATGGCAAGAGGATCTAAGTAATGAACCTGGCTGGAGAATAAAATATGGTATAAACACTAACATTACAGAGCCAATAAATATATATGTGTATATAAATGTGTGTGTGTATGCATATATTTCAGCTATTATAAATCTTATTAAACAATTGTTCAGTTATAAACTGGTGCATGGCATTAGTTTTCCCACAGAAGCAAATCAAAGCAAATAGGTTTTATTGGCAAGACAGGATAATATGCAGTTATGCCAAAGTGTGCTTTTTACAGAGGAGGGTTCAAGCAAGAATAGGAATAATGGGTAAGAATATTAACTTAAGCAGGCCTGGTATTTCCAGAAATGTGAATTCACTACAGTGTCATGACTTTTAGTCACCCTTCAGCCAATAGTAAATTATCAGAATAGTTAAAATGTGAGATCATCTTCACCTAGTTTTTTTTGCTTACTCAACAAAAATGTTGATTTACACCAGGGGTGTGCAAACTGCAGCCCAGGATGGATATGAAACACTCAGTTCCAAAGAAAACGTCATGTTGCAAGGATATAGGAGGGGGACTCTGCCCATTGCCCAGTTAGTAATAATAATTAATATCCAGGTGTCCCATATTCCAGTGTATAGCTCCATCTGGTTATCCAGCTGGTATTGTAGTTTGTTTGTGTATTTTCTTTACTTTTACAAATGAAAAGTGTTTGTGTATTTCATGTGTGGCCCACAGGCAATTTTTCTTCTTCCAATGTGGCCCTCGAAGCCAAACGTTTGGACACCCCTGATTTACATTGTGTGTGTGTGCTCCTCCCACTGGCATTTTGCTGCAATAGAGACATATTAAGCTAATGTAAAAGTATGCCATTTAAAAACTGCTGAGGTCATGTAGAAATTAATGGGAGCTGTCCTTAGCAAATTTTAGTTATTTTGAGGTATGGAAAGCTATGAAGGAAAAACTGGCCAAGTTGGGGTTGTTTACGATGGAGAAGAGTCTCATAAGGGGAGATATGATAACTATGTATACATATACAGTATAAGGGGATCATATAATACTCTCTCTAATGCTTTATTTACCAGTAGGTTTTTCCAGCAGACACTAGGACACTCATTTCCATTAGAAGTAAAAATCAGTAAATATGTTTTATTAAAAACAATGTTTTAATTGCTGTGCTGGAGCTTTCAGGACATTTTTCTGAAGGAAAAACCATAATGTTATTAATGCATATTTTCTTTTAAGTATACAAATTAACCAAGTTTGTTATCTACAAGTATCACATAGCTGAATAACAGAATAGTATAACCTGCAATCCATAATGTGAATTCATTTCTATTTTAGAAAATGTAGTAACATTTTTTGGTAATACTTTCTTCTGAAAGCTGATAACCAAACTACTTTTTCTTGTTGATAAAATAAGCACATGTACGGCCTGTTGAACTCATAACGTATTTGTTTTTGTTAGATTTCCTATACTAGAAAGAGCATAAAAGTTGCATGAATTATGTTTTATACCGCAGCCCTTTACTTCTTAGCACTAAAACCTATTTTGAGCAATAAAATATTTAAAATATGCCTTGTTCTTTTGTGTATATAGAAGTGAAGGCTGGGATAAAAAGATCAAGTACTTGATCATCTTTACTTTTGGTTTAGAAAAAGAAAAAAATCCACAGTAATAAATAAAAGAAAACCTTACAATGGTAAACTGGGTATAAATGAGCTAGAGTTGATTACAAAACCTTTACTTACACTGCAGACATCAAGGCAACAATGTGTTAGAACTAGAAAATTGTTGCAATCACGCAGTTACATCTGTAGTGGGTAGGGAGGTTAATGCCGAATGTAATTCTTGAGCACAAAGAAGTACGTATGTGGGCAGAGAATACTTTTTCTTTATCTAGGCTAAGCCAAGAATTCTCTAAAGCAACAGAAATGTTGGAAATAAAATACTGTATATAGACAGGCTCAAAAGTTAACACAATATGATTATTTTTATGCTTTATACAGTAGTATGCTAGAATATTAAACATAGAATGGTAGCAGCACTTAAAGTAAAGTGAATGATGTGACATTGTTAAACTATGGCATTAGACTATGTATTATGTTCTCCAAATGCTTCAATTCATATTATCCAATTTCCAAATTTGTTATGCTAAAGAGATTCAGATCACATCTCCATTTCTGTAAATCATATGGTGCATCATAAGCAATAGCTTAAATTTAAGGATAACCAAGGCTACTAAATAGCGGACTATATTAATTACAAAACAATATAGCACAAGTGCTGGATGCAACACTTGCACCTTGACGCATTGACACAGGTGACCAAAAACCTAGACTCTAAGTGGCAGTGGATGTAATCTAGTTAGATAATGATAAAGCATTTGTTAAGGTTCCACAAATAAGTTTACTGATTACATTAAGGAATATTGGCCTGGATCATAATGTTTGTACTTGGCAGAGAATTTGCTGAATGATAGATTACAAAAAATGGTGGTAAATAGACAGCTGTCATTAGTAAAGCATTGCAATAATTTGTCCTTGGTACTTTGCTTCTTACTTTTTCTTTATTTGTGACCTTGAGGTTGACCTTAGACATGGTTGATGCTATAGTAATTATATGCCTTTGGAGCAGTGACTAACTACTGTGGCATGTGTGTGTGCATGTGCAATTGAAAGATACTCATTGGTAGTATGTGTCCGTTGTGGTTGAGTTATGTGTCTCTACTGGATGTCACCTACTGTGTTTAGTGTAACTGTGCTTTTGAGTAAGAATAATTGGGAAGGGATGATAAAGTCTATATTAATTACAAGGAAACTGATATCATAGTGTAAGGACAAATCGAATTCCTGCTATCACCACCACTTCACTTGGTTGAGGGATTTAAGGAAGTAGTTGTGATACAATTCTGTCACCACCATGGTGTGTCTCCATTGTAAAGGATACAACTATTATATCCCTTCATAACAATACTGATTGCAATAAGAATTTAACAATGAACAGTCCCTAACGTTAGTTGAATTTTGTGAATATTTTACATTCTAAAACAAAAAACAAGAAGAAGAAGAAAATGCAGGAGTTATGGATGGCATTTAAATCTTGTTTGTTTCCTGTGTAAGAACTAAAACCATTTTTAATATACGTAGTGTATCTTTTATCCACTGTGTAAACATATGCCAAGTAGCCAAAATTTCAACTTGACTGGCTGTCCCTATGGCTGCACAGCTTATTTATATAAAATGAAGCAGTTTTTCTGAAGCAAACTCACAATTTTTACCGGATTGGAGTAACATTTTATTCAAATGTCCATACTTTTCTTTCATTTCATGATATTACTGCTCCTTTAAAATTCTAAAAATATATAAGAAATACTTTGCTTATCATTCTTTGGGCAAGTTTCAAGAAAGAAAAACTTTATTTTACTAATTCAATACCAAATTTGTCCATAGGCTTTGTTGTGTTTGGTAGCTGAGGATGAGGAGTGTATAACAGTGCTTTATTAGCAAGTTCATGCAGTCATTACATAACAGCAGTAAGTCTTACTTTCACTTTCAAGCTGTATAGAAAGTCCTGTGTATGCACAGTAACACATGCAGGCCATTTGTATAAACACCACATATTCCCCCTATAGTAGGAAAGCATTTAGGCATATACAGTATAATAAACAGTTACGATTAAACAGTATGTTTCTTAAAGCAATATATACATTCTTCACATGACATAGTCCTTGGTCCATGCAGGTAGTTTTCTGATTCTCTCAGTACTCCTTATAGGTTCATTTTCTTCAGGTCTATTGCAGTTGGCATTAGGAGTAGGAAAATGTCCTTCATCAAATGGATCGTCTGCAAGTCATATCTAGCAGGAGCAAGACGACTTGCATTCCATAGGCGTCCATCAGACAGTTCATATGTGTATGGTCCTCACTGGCGTCTCACTTCAAGTGGTGTAGTAAATTTAGGTTGTCCTTGTTTCAGTATTCCTGAAAGCCTGAAAGATCCAGGCTGAAAGTGCATTTCTCTTGCACCATGTTTTCTGCCAGTATAAGCCTTGCATTTGGCTTGTTGACGTTTAACAATGTCAACAGTAGATGAGTTTGTAGGAACAGGATTTGGTGGAAGTTTGATGTCTGCAACATGTAACTTAGTGCGCATCTGTCTGCCAGGTAATAATTCAGCTGGAGATGCTTGGGTTGTTGCATAGCATGTTGCTCCTCGGAGTTCTGAAAATAGTGACACCTGCAGGCCATTTGTACAAACACCACAGGCTTCCATAGAGATTGTATGCAATAAATCACAGAATTAAGTTTCACATCCTCTATTTGTGCTTTCATGTGAAAGGAGAAGTATTTTTAACCCAAGCTTTAACTCTGATCATATGTGTATGTGTAGCAATTATGAAGTATAAACAGAAATAGGCAATAGTGCATGTATGGGACAGATTATATCATTACTGCTTTACTTTTCCATCAGACTGTATGCAAACTGTATCTACAAATCAAAGTTCACAGAAACTAATTTCAAAATAAAGTATCATCAACACAGAGGCCTAGAAACATTGAACATTAGAAGGCAAATTTACTAAATTCACATGAAGGATTCGAAGTTCGATCGAAATTTCAAAAGGATTCAGATTTTCGAATGTTTTTGAAGACCAATTCGACCAGTGAATTTTGAAAATTCGATCGAATCGAATGATTCCAATAAAAATCTATTTGAATATTCGACTATTGGACTGTTAAATTACTTCCCCTTTAAATATTTATTCGACTGCCTAGTTCGCCAGATCAAAGCTACTGGATTGGGTTTCATTATTTTTGATCGAATAAAAAAATTCAACCGAATGGTTACTATTTTTTTACTATTCGATCGTTCGACCAATTGAATTGCGATAAAAATCCTTCAAATTCGAAGGCTTTTTATTCCCTAACTATTCCCATGGTCAAATTCGAGGGGTTTTTAACACTCGAATTCGACCCTTGATAAATCTGCCTCTTGGTGATTTTTTTATATGAAAAAAAAAATCACCTAATTTCCTAATTTTATTCCAAAAATCACCTTAGACTAAAACTGAATTTTCATTAGATAAGCTGCAAGTAGTTTTTTTTTTTTTAAAGATTTTTATTATATTTATTAACAATATATATTTTTCTCATTGAATTAAATCTGACCAAGTGTTAGTTAGCAGTGTTATATAAAATAAACATTTGATTTTTGTACTATCAAAACAAATTGCCAGCCCTGGCAATTTATACACTAGCAAAATTAATATGGCTCCTATTGCATTGTTTTAATAGTTAGCACTGCAACGAATAGTGCAGAAAGACTGATACTGCCTTTATCATCAAATGTCCATACAATGGAAAGTTGCTTAGAATTAAAATTTTCATAGGTAAAATTTTTTATATTACATTCCCTTTTGATGTCCACTATACAAATTGTCCTGCTGTGTTGTGGTTAGTGCAGAGAAATGATTCTTTGGCATAGTTTTTTATTTCTCATAACAAAGTCCACTTGCACTTGCAAATGAGCATAATTTAAACAAATCAACAAATAACCACATGATCTAAAATCACATGATTTTGAGGATTTGAATTTGGCTTGACCAGGCACTTGGATGTATCTGAATCCTGCCAAAAAAGGCTGATCCAAGACTAAAACCACTGGTACAAGAAAAATCAGTAACTTGATTTTCATTTATTGATTTATTTAATTTTATTTTATTTTATTATTTATTTATTATTTTTATTTTATTTAATTGATTATTTATTTATTTTCGAGGGAACAAAAGCATAGTAATTATACATTAGTATAAGACAAATATTATTTAGTAGAAAAATAAAAAGAAGGGGGGGCGTGTTTTTTCTTTTATCAGGTGACCCGAATCCCTCCCATCTGACAGTGAAAAGAGTGTTTAAATACATATGTAATAATAATAAGAACAGAGGAAATAACCAGTTAGATTATACAGAAAGCAGTGCTGATATAAATAGAGGAAATGTGCTTCTAGCATAGACCAGCCTAATTCACTTAGGTCTGTTGGTGCATAAAAAAATCCCTTTGTGTCTGATTTAGATATACCGTAGCATATTTCTGTGTTTATTTGAACAGAAAAAGTATTCTAGTGCTGTAACATCAAGTGATTTGTCGTATTTTAAGCATTAGGGTAGACTTGTACAAAGTGAATAATAATCCATCAGTCTTGACGTTTTTGTGGGCATATAAGTAAAATGAAAAAGCAGAAGAAGGTTTAAGTTGAAGCTGCACCACACATATACAAAAAAGAGAAAGATACATAATGTCTAAACAAGAACACATTTAGCAATGTACAGTATATGCAATGTCCATGAAACATGGATGTAAATAACACTCATATAAAAGACACATTTTCGGGAAAGGATTTTTTTGGTTTCACATTACTTTTTTTTTTTTTTACTTTTTATATTACTCTATTTTTCCTGATCAGTACAAAGCAACAAAGACAAGAGAATAGGAAATGCTGGGTAGCATTATTCCAAGGAATATTTAGTTTTTTATATTGTTACTAAACTCTTAACTGAAATAGATAACACCAAATAGATTTATGATTCCAGTGGCAGGCTTCCATACTGATAAAATTTGCACCCAAAATGCAGAGGAAAGGCAGAGAAAAATACCCACATCTGAATGGTCTTCTCCTCATATGCTAGTGTCCTTTTCTGCCTATTCACATATCCCACAGACAAGAAGATTTGTAATCCACATTTAAACCTGTGCTACCGTGGGCACAGTTCTTCCAAAAATTCTTTCCCACCGGCAATAAAGTAAATCACTAGTAGGAAAACATACATGAGGCTTCGTTTTCCGAAGTCACTCAAAGTTTTCTTGTGAGGCAACTCTCATGGGGCGACTTTGGAGAATTAAACACCTCCAATGTTTTCCCACCGGTGAATTACTTGCCAGTGGGATATCATTTTCAGGAAATTTGTCACCTGCGGAAGCTCAGATTTAACAGCAAGCATCAAATCTCCCCTTTGGACTACTGCATCATCTTTTTAGCGCACCATGAATCATTTGCCTTCATGAAGCATGGCACCTACATCATCAATAGCTGTGGGCATGTATATAGAGTCCTATGGATCCTCCATTATCACTGAGGGTGTCATTAGTCAAAAATTTTGAACTTCTATTTTACCATAGCATGCCTGATTTTTTCAAATAATCCAGACAGAAGTAGGAAATATACTTGCATTTTAATTTAATTGTTTTTTTTTTCACTTGGAAGAGGTATCTAACATACTAGTACTAAGGGCTTCAGATCCATAAACATAGCATGTAATTATTCTAATGTGGCTACATATTTTACATGTAATGTACACACTCACAAATGTTTAGTTCATATGGAACATATTTAGTGAAATAACTGCTATGAAAAGTGTATAATATTTACAGTAATAGATAAATGTTAAAAATAAAGTGTTGGGTTAGTGAACAAAGAAAACCATTAATACAGCTGAGAAAGAAGGAAATGTTTGTAGGTAAACTTGTAAACTGTGATCAGAGAACATAATGTAAAAAAAAAAAACACACCTTATAGAGCAGCTAATTTAAAACAAAACAAAAAAAAAACTCCTCCAACAAGTTCAACCTTTTTGGCCCAATGAGATCCTACCTAGATTCCATTATGAGTGCTATCTGTTCTCCCAACATCTAAATGGGTTTCCTTTCATCCTCCAAAAATGTGGCACCTGATAAAATTGAATTTACCTTGTTGTGGGTTGGAACCTTAGATTGGGAGGTACAGTACACTGGCTCAGTGACTAATGTGAATAATCTCTGTAAAGCATTGTCAAAAATGTATAATTAAAGTTAACAGTCTGAATCTGTCTCCAATTAGTTTTTTGTGGAAAAAAAACCTTAATGACTCCAGACCAGTCAGCAGATCAGCATTGTACAGGAGGCTGTGCAGTACCATGCCAAATGTTTCCTATGAATCTAGTATATGCCAACCAAGCAGAAAGTATCATTTACTGGAGAACTGAAAATAAATACCTGATTGGTTGCTACAAATTACTAGATCTGGGGAAAATTTAAGATATTAATTACGATTGAGTATTAATACCAGTGGTTGTTTATTTTCCCACATCCCTGCTTCACAATTTCACAACTCTCAAAGAAAAACCTTTTTTTTCCTTAAGAATTCTCTCTTTCAAGAAATGCCCTTGTATCTTCTAGATCAGCGTAAAAAAAGAATCAGAGGCTCTGTCGTATGGTTACTTTAATTGTTTTTGCATTGTGTTAACATTTTCCTGAGCACCTCTTCTCCATTGTATAGCCTAGTCCCAACTTGCCCAGCCATTTTTCATAAATAAGATATTCCATACTCTTTTCAGGTCTTTGGAATATTTTTATTATAATAATATTCCCTTTATTAGATACCAGTGCTTTGTAAGAATTGTCTCCCTATCCCTACCCTACAATCATTTAAAACCATATTCCATTTGAAAAGTACGCTCTGCACACAATTGTTCAGCCAGTTCTTTACCTATAAAAAAATAGTACAGGTATGGGACCTGTTATCCAGAATGCTCGGGACATGGGGATTTCTGGATAAAGGATCTTTCTGTAATTTGGATCTTCATACCTGAAGTCTACTAGAAAAGTAATTAAACAGTAAATAACCCCAATAGGCTAGTTTTGCTTTCAATAAGGATTCATTATATCTTAGTTGGGATCAAGTACAAAGTACTGTTTTATTATTACAAAGAAAAGGGAAATCATTTTTAAAAATATGGATTATTTGGTTAAAAATTTGTCTTTGGGAGATGGCCTTTCTGTATATCAGGATTCCACATAATGGATCCCATACCTGTACTGCTAACCTGGGCAGACCTGAGTTTAGAAAGCAACACTTATGGGGTCTATTTATGAAGCTTCAATTTTTCTTGTTGAGTTTTTTAGGGGGTAAACTGTTAAAGATTTATTATACCTAAAAGCTGCAAAAAATCTTAATCCTAAAATACTCCGGCTAAAACCTGTTGAGGTCATGTAGAAGTCAATAGCAGATGTACCTTTTACAATTTGAAAGTATTCAAGATATTTGAAGATTCTTGACATTGTGATTTGCACTGGTTTTCATATGACAATCCGAAAAAGTCAGGATTTTCAGTTGACACCTCAAAAAATTGTGCAATTTGGGTGTCAAATTGAAAAGTCACGATTCAAATTGTTGCACAATTTTGTCAAGACTTTTCCCACACCATCGTTTTTGAGCTGATTATTTGGTAAATGATTTAAAGTCGTGGATGGGATTTAGGTAGACTTTGTTTTAATAAAAGAAAATTGAATAAATTTGAGTATTAGTAGATACAGATGTCAAATTTATTGGATTGGAATTATATCAGCTTTCCTCAAACTATAGGTACCATACCACAGTAGAGAGAGTCTCCCTCAAAACAACTGCACCATCATAGCTGAGATGTAGCCGATAACCAAACTCATACAAAGTTCATTCTGAGCAAATATTTGCTCAAAGTATGTGTGCAAACAGACCATATTAGGCTCATTTGTCTTTTATACCATGATACCATCATGTGTTCTAGAGGCAGTTCCCTTGCCACCCTTAACCGAGTCTTTAATACTTCAAACAACAAAGTAAAATGTAAAGTATATTTACAAGGTTTATTTTTGCTTCTGCTTCAATTTCTAAAGCCATAAATTTGGAGTACGGCTGGCTCTCTAACACACAACATATGTCAACAAGTCAAGATAAAAGATCCTTGAACAAGAAAAGACTGGCAAAAGATCTAACCAAAATAAACAAAGGAAGCAGGCAGCCAAATAATGTCACTAAAGTATTGACTGTAAATAAGAGATAGTGTGCTTTTTAAAAAAAATTTAAACAATCATTGCCATTAAACCACAGTGTAAAATGCAACATAAAGTACAACATACAATGTCAAATGTTTAAGGAATATTCAAAGATCCAGAAAATTAATTATATGACCAAATATTAACTCTAACAAAAGCCAAATGCAATCGAACATGAGAGGTTGTCAAGGGAAAAGGAAGTGCAAGTCAAACTTTGCAGCACATCTTCCCCAAGAACGCCTCTTGCTAGACTCGACCAATGTTTTCATATGCATTTGATGACATTCAGGATATATATTGCTATTTAATGAATATAAGCCAGCTAGTGAATAATAGAGAGGATGAGACCATCAAATGCATAATTATTTTCTTCCTAGCATAAATTAATAAACTAGTGTTATCTCATTAAAGAACAAGTAAACGTTTTTTTTTTTTTTTCTATCTGTAAAATTGCTCTAAACAGCCCCCCAGATTAGTGTACCTTAGTCCCTGCTGCAAGTCTGCTCTGGT
>CM044431.1:144054637-144138732 GCA_024363595.1 Xenopus borealis
TATATATATATATAGCTATACTAAATGGAGCATCACTGTTGCTCGAACTATTAGCTTTACCCCTATGTCAGCTTCAGATGAAACTTTTTATCCTTGGGGGATCCAGGGGATATTCTGCAGCCTCATTGGCACAGCACCCCTGGGGTAAGCCCTCACAACAATGTGGAGGCACGGTGCAAAGCAACTATAATGAGTGATATTTCCAAAGAGTGGGCCCTAGTGGTTCCTAGAACATTCACCAGAACTGATTTATTTAGAACAATCCACAAACAATATAGTAATGATACTGGGCACAGTCATTAAGTAGTCAGTAGATACAAATACACTATGAACAGAATAATCCCTCCAATAGAGCTTGAGAGAGTGGTATCATTCAGTCCATCCAGAACTTCTCTTCTTACTTAGGGGACTCCTCTTAAGTGAAGCCCAGGCAGGGAGAATATCTATTCCCTATAACTTGTCACTGGTTTCCTTACTGGGCAACAATGCCTATGGGAATCTAACTCCTTCTGACACTCCTTGGTGGAGTCATGAACTACCTGTCTAGATATCTCTACACCTGAGTGGCTCTTTTAGAGAGACCTGTAACAGAAGGCTAACTAATACTCGCTGAAACCTATGAGCAGATGGGGGTTCCACCTTTACTTTCTTCCCTTTGGAAAACCTCTAGAGCTCCAAGGCTTACCCTTTTATATCAAAGCTCACTGCCATTTAATGGCCAAACTTTGAAAAGCTATGGGTAGTGATTTGACCCAGTAAAAAGGAGAATTAGTCCCTCCAATAGATTAAGGGCCCCTTTAGGTTTATTTGACTTTATTTTGTAAGATGAAAGTGCAGCATTCAGCTTTCAATGTTGAGTCATGTTGTGTCAGATGGCAAATTGTATTTGCAATTTACAGGACAGATTTTAATATGTTACATTATTAATATACATGTATCTACATCCAACTTCTAGAATGCAATCTGTTGATCGGAAGACATTTAAGAAAGTCTATTGTGTAGTTTATTTCAGTTTAACTAGAAAAAAAATTAAGACAATTTTATAATTTTTTAATGTTATCTTATTACCCTCTGTGGTCCATATTACAGACAACAAGCTCATATAACAACCCTTGGCACCTGCACAGGAAGCAGTAGCAACCGTCTTGGTTTCATGTGGATGCTCTGGATTACTGCACTAGGGGAAATTTGCTCACTATTATTAAATAAGCACTGATTTAACTCCTGAAAGGCCATCCAATAGCAACTGACAGTAGAAGACAGTCATTTTGCATTTTTATATGATTAATTCACCTTATTTTAATGCCTTGCTTGGCTATAGAATAAGTCTGCCAGTATTTTCTGCCAGACTTAACAATAAGAAGAGCATGAAAGAAGACCATATGGTTAAATATAGGACAGATATGTGGTTAATTCCATAGGTTAAAGTTGTATCTTTCATGGGATACCTAGTTGAAATACAACATAACTTTAATGTCTTTTCTTCTGTCTAATGCTAACCGCTGCCTGTTAGTAGTAGCTCTACCTACATGCAATTAAACCAATAACTAGGTTGTATATTAACTAATCTATCACAACTGGCCCCTGGATTCCCCTCCACTATTCTGCATGACTGATTTCAGAAATTGCTGCTGACAATGCATGTTAGCAAGCTTAAGCTGCATGCTTTTAATTAAGAAATTATGTATCTGAATTCCAAAGGAGCCATTATAATATTGACTAATACATGGGTCTGTGCAGCTGATCAGAGTCCACTTCATCAATTTAGCCACTAATATTGAGGTTTGTGCATGCTCTAATTAACCCCATGCCTCATGTTTCAAACCCCTGTCCTTCTATGATCTAAGCTCTATTGAGAAAGACCCTCTCTACCTCCTGTATCATTCTGTGTTTGGAATGGAAAAGCATTGCACTAACAAGTATACCGGGGTAGTGCACCTGAGGCTAGACATATTGTCAGTTTCCCAGCTGTCCCCAGTCATGTGACCTGTGCTCTGATAAACTTCAGTCATTCTTTACTGCTGTAATGCAAGTTGGAGTAATATTTTCCCACCCCCACAGCAGCCTACAAACAGAACAATGGGAAGGTAACCAGATAGCAGCTACCTAATACAAGATAACAGCTGCTTGGTAGATCAGCAGTCAATAGTAAAATCCAAGTCCCATTGTGACACATTCAATAGAAGAAACAACAGCCTACCAGAAAGCAGTTCCATCCTAAAGTGCTGGCTCTTTCTGAATGCACATGACCAGGCAAAATTACCTGAGTACTGTGTATACCATACAAAAATTTAGTGTTAACTGATTTTTAAGTAAGACATCAAACAATAGGATTTTCAAAAATAATTGGTACTGCAGCTTATTGTAATGGCCTGTTCAGCCATAAGCAGTACAATAGCTCAATACCTGTGCAATACTAAGCTCCACATCAAAGCCAAAGTAGGCTGCCCAAAGTAGGGTATGCATTCCTATTTTCCTAATAAAAATTACCAGCAAAATAAATTCTGTATTGGAAGAAAAAAAACTGCTCCACACGGCACACTATTTTGGTATATAACTTTAGCTGATATATTGTCAGAGACAGTCAGTTCATATAAGTGCAATAGCCGTGCGTAACAACATCTCACGTATGCTCCATTGGTAATATAACACTTCACGTACAGTTGTAGCTGTGAAAAGATACACAAGGTTACAATGACTTGTAAGGTTTCCAAGGTGTTATTTAACTTAAAACCATAAGGCTAAAAACAGAAAATGACTGGAACAGTTTATTGTCTCTCACTTATGACCAGGAGTTTGTCAGAAATTGGATGGATTATACTTGGATTCCTGCAAAGGTGAAATCCTTTTTTCTTCCTGTTAATTAGATTTGTTTTTATTTATATTTCATGCACCCACAATTAATTCTTAGTTACCGGTTGTTTTATGCTCAATGTGCTTCTGTGCCTGCTGCAACTTTTCTTTTAAATCATGAGTATGATGTTCTGATGTAACAGATGACACTTTATACTGCTTACATGCTTGTGATAGCTAAAATTCAAAACAAATGTGCTTGATACGTAAGGACTTAAAATGTTTCTGTTTCCTTATGTTTCTATAATAGCTGGAATAGTTTCTTAATGGGATTCTATCATGGGAAACCATGTTTTTTTCCAAAATGCAACAATTAAAAGCATTCATCGAGCAGAATCCTGCATTGAAATCTGTTTTTCAAAGAGCACATAGATTAATTTTGAAGTTTGACATGAAACTGGACTTGTAAGTTTCCCAGGTATCCTCAGTTGTGTGCTTTGACAAACTTCACTCACTCTTTACTGCTTCAATACAAGTTGAGTGATATCACCACCCTCCCTTTCTCCCCCAAAAGCCTATCATCAGAACATTGGGAAGGTAAACAGATAACAGCTCCCAGACACCTAAATGCTAAACATGCTGATGAGAACAGCAGTGCATAGTAAAAATCTAAGTCAGGCTAACCTAAGTTGTGGCTCCTTCAGTTACATTGAGTAGGAGAAACAATATCCTGTCTGAAAGTAGTTTAATTGTGAATTGCTTTCTCTTTCTGAAAGCATTTTACCAGGCAAAAGGACCTGAGATGGCTACCTACACACCAATATTACAACTAAAAAATACAATTATTGGTCTAAGAATAACATTGTAAATGGATGAATGAATTACATGCAATGTCTAGCCTGAATCTATGTATTCCATCATGGTGTAAGCAGTAATGAATGCTCTAGGTTGCCCCAAAGATCTGCATATTATATCTGATCTTAGTAGGTCAGCATTTTCATATGATTATGTGCTTTTACTGTTTTATGTGCTTTTGATGATTTCAGTTTCAAGTGAAAGGCATTTTCAGTATTTTGTCGCCCATGGTTTCATGAAGGAAGGAGACAAAATAGCCCTTGCACCTCGGCTCTAATTGAGAGAGCACTCTCAATTTCGCAAGGGCATTTTTTGCCCATTTTGTCACCCATATCGTGCAGAAGACAAAATAGCCAATGTGTTGTTGCCCTAAGAGATAGAAAACACTCAGTTGTTGCAGTGAAAGGGTATTTTGGGGAGTTTTATTGCCCATGCTATCATGCAGATTATGAAACAATCCTTGTGTAATTTCCCTAAGAGAAAGCACACTCTCATCTGAATGTCATGCTAGAGAGCCTGGTACAAATCCTTAGGGCAACTTCTTGTGTATTTGGATATGTTCACATAGTGTGCCCATGATACTGAAAAACATTCTCAACAGCATACAGCAGGGTCATTTCCTAACTGATGGTATATGCTGTGGCATCATGACTGGATGGATGTGGCCTAAATGAGTCAGTGTGAAGGGACATGGAGTTCAGTTAATTCATAATTATGCCAGTATAATTACACTCACTACTAATCACAATTAAGTAAAGAAAATAAAAGCACACAATGTCTTTGTTGATACCATTTAATAAAATAAGGCAAACAAACCAATGTCCAAATATTAATAATAAGCGCTTAGTTAATCATTAGGACATATTTACTTAAGTTTATCCAATTAATATTATGCAGCACATATTAAGAGCCTCTGTCTAATTGGCCAGTGTCTTCATTGATAAAATGATTGTGAGATCTCACAGACACAGTTATATCATGTACAAGAGGTTGTTGACATAAGGTACTTATTCTTTCAGCCAGTACTAACCTACACATGTGACCTTCTGCATTATGCTTGAAAAGTCTAGCTGCACACACAGAAATAAGATGGTTCTTAATTTCCTTCTCTGTAACACAATATCAACATTAACTATGTGTCTGTAGAAACAATAAAAGCATATTATCTGCACACACTGCAGTGTTTCCTAACAAACAACTCGCTGTGTCAGTTATTTAGGAAATGGGGTTTGCATTACTTTTATAAGTCAAATGTAAACAGATTATATCTGATACATATCTTTCCTAGATAATACAGTTATGGGATCTATTATCTGGAATGTTGGGAACCTGTGTCTGTAACTTGGATCGCTGTACCTTAAATCTGCTAAAAAACATTTCAACATTAAATAAACCCAATAGGATGGTTTTGCCTCCAATATGTATGTGGTTACCGATAAGTACAAAGTACTATTTTGTTATAACAGGGAAAAAGGAAATTATTATTAATTAATAAAAATCACAATTTTTTCCCATAATTTGGCACTTTCTAAAACATGAGTTTCCAGATAAGGGATCCCATACCAATACATAGGGGCAAATTTACCAAAGGGCGAAGTAGCAGTCGCTAGCCACTCGCTAAAAAGACAAAACGCTGGCCTTTTTTTTCATATTTTAAAGTTGGATTTTGTTAAAAAGTTCTAACTGTTAAATATATATATATTTTTAACCATTTGAGGGTCATGCCACATTAGTTTTAGGGTGGGCTGATGTCTAGGACAATAGAGGATGTCATTTGCCTTTATTTTGCTTCTTTGGACATTTTTAATAATAAGTGGCCACTTCCAGCAATTTCACCAACATCACAAATAAATACATACTGTATATAAGATCTATATGTACCCACCCTATTCAAAATGACCTAAGTGTAAGTGTGTTAACAAAGTTTCACTAGGCAGAAATTAATACTAGATTAACATTAACTATGAAATGCTTGCGCTGATGAATTCAATGAATTCAATAAGCGTATGTTTTGCGAATTAATGTCTGATGAAGTTGCTTGAAATGTGGCCAAGAGTTCTGAGGCGAACATTTGCACCTAAGTAAATCTGCTCCATGATATTTTATTGGTCTTTTCTTTAAGAAACATATTCTGACCACTTATGGATCCAGAAAAGAAGCATATTATTGCTTTGCAGTGACTAAATCATGGGCACTCCTTTGAGGTGACTGCATAAACCATAAAGCCTAGAAAGTATTTCCAATATTTCCTCTGGAGGCACTGTTCTAATGATGTCTATGTTTGAATATATACAGAGACAGCAGTGGGAGTGGACATTAATACATTGGGTCTAACAAAGAGGCAGCTGTAGTAATGGGGAATGTCACAGAAACTGGGTAACAGTGTAATTAAATTTATGAAGCTGAAATATTAAGGGGAACTTTGAGGTGAATTCATATGGCTGAAAGAATGGGCTAACTATAGGGGTACATTAAAGGGGCTGAAAGAGTGAAAGCTGTAGGTTTTAATTCATGGAACTAAAAGGATGGGCTGTAGGGGTTAGCTTATCCTTATGTTAACCCTGCCAGGCAAAAAACTATAACTCGATGAGATAAAATTTGATTTACTGCTACATTGTATTACTAACATTTTTATTCAAGGCCTCTTCTATTGAGTTGCTAGATTCTTGTTAAAACCACTGCTGCTAGAGTAAACTAAACATCTATGCATGTGAGGCCCAGCTAAGACCAAATATACAAAAACATGAACACTTAACACTCTCTTTTTGAAAACCAACTACACTTCTAAGTAGTCACGCAAAGCATCTTTAGAAAAAAAAAAAAAAAAAGAAAGCAGCTATTGTTGTGAAGACAGTGTCTCAACTACTTAGCCAAGGAGCTGACCACAGTGGGAGGAAGTGGTCGTGTAACCTCTTACCCAAACGTGATACTTCCTGTTTGTCTATGTTTCAGCAGAAAGAACATCAATCCAAGCACAGGCATTGTTCCTCATTCTCAGTTACTCATTCTATACTCTGGGGTCGAGGGCTAGTGTTGTATTGCTAGTTGTTCCTACCTTATAGTTAGCTTCCTTCTTATCTGGGTAAGGCATTTCATGTGGCATTTTCCACTGGTGTCACATGCCACCTATGAAGCAGCTTGGAGTTTTAAGAAACACTTGTGTCCAAGTGATAATTTCACTTACTTTAAATTACAGTAGCTGCTTTTATAAGTGATAAGCCTGGTTACCGAAGTTGCTTTCCTCACTTTGCGCAGCTGTTGTGGTATAGTGATTAAAGGAAAAGTAACATAAAAAAAGGAAAGTGTTTTAAATTAATACAACTATAATGCAGTGTTGCCTTGCACTGTTAAAACTGGTGTGTTTGCTGTAGAAAAACTACTTTTGTTTATATAAATGAGCTGCTGAGTAGCAATGTGGGCAGCAATTTACAGGAGAAAAGGCCCAAGTTACACAGCAGATAGCAGATAAGCTCTGTAGGACATAATGGTGTTATCTGTTATCCACTATGTAACCTGCGCTGTATAGCCTTTTTTGAATGTCCGCCATTTCCACACAGCAGCTTGTTTATATGAACTAGTAGTGTTTCTGAAGCAAATGGATCAGTTTTACCAGTGCAGATCAACACTTTCCTTTAAGTACTAAGCGCAAGTCATTAGTCATTGGCTTTATATATCAAACATAGCCACACAGATTTCCCTGTTTGTCCAGTTTATCTGAAGAAATAACAGAATCCACAGTTTTTTCTTATTTTAAAAAATGTTTGGTTATTGCTTCCCACAAATGGAGTGCGAGCAGTATCAACCCCCACCTGTAGTACAAACATTTAAATCACAGATTTATACTGTTCACACACAGAATATACTGTTACACACAACCATTATAGCCTTTCTGCTATCATGTATGTGCCATTCAAGTGCATGGGAAGTGACATGGACGGTTTCCACAGATTTTTCCACCACCTGAAATCAGGTGATGTAGTATGAACTCATAGGATATGTGATGAACTCTGCGCAGCTTTTCACCTTATAAGCAGCAGTGTTATTTAAAGTGAACCCACGTGTTCTCTTATATAGAAAAAAAGTATAAGGACCTATGTGCTCTTTTGGAGATTTCCTAGAATAAGCGGTCTTTTCTCAATATGTGTGCCTTGTCAGTCCAATGGTCCGGTGTTTGTGTGAGGAAACTCTCCAACAAACACTTGACACTGAGTTGCTCTAACTCAGCAGACTAGAACGCTGCTTCAGAAACCTCAAATTTTAGTAGAAATCAAGTGTCTAAGATATTGTTTGTTGGAGAGTTTCTTCACACAAACATGAACTCATAGTCATAGTCCTCAGGAAAAAAAATCACAGTCAAGATAAGAAATGGTTTAGATGGTATTTTAGATGGAAGATAGTATTTTTCATTGGTATTTTATCTTTGCACATGCAATTCTATTCATTGATTAAAGCTCGCCATAGACACTGTCAGTATCACGCCGCCCAGAGGCTTACCTTCAGCTCCGGGCGGCGCACCCTCCTTCATCTGGCATCGCTCCCACAATGCCGGCGCCCATAGCGCCACTGGCGCCAAATTCAAACTTTTTAAAGGCACCTTGGACACCATTAGGCGCCCAATTATCGGAATTTGTTTGATTTGTTCCTGGGTGTTATTTTGCTCCTGTTTTCTGTATTTTGACCCTGCCTGTTCTTGTTATTGAAGATTGCTGCCTGCCTATAAACCTTTGCTGGACTTTTAAACTTGATTCTGCCTGATCCTTGCCTGTACCTTGCTGTTGGAACGTTAACCCCTAAGCTTCCTCCTTGATCCCGACTACTCCCATAGGGTGCATATAGGCCTCCCCTGACATTATAATTGGGCCATGGACCCAAGAAGCTACACAAGACATCAGACGAGCGCTACGCTGTTTGGCTAATCACATGGAGAACTATGAAGCACAGCAGTCTAGTTTTGGCTCTAAAGTATCTAGGTATCTGTTCACCCCATTCTAATGAGTCAAATTGGCTATTAATTGCAGATGTATGATTAACATTCAGCCATGTAATCTCTACAAGCAAGCATTGGCAGTAGAATGAACCATACTGAAATGTTTAGTGACTTTCTGTGTTACACCAGCACAGGATAGCAGCAGTATGTCTCTCTCTCTCTCTCTCTCTCTCTCTCTCTCTCTCTCTATAGCTTATTTCTGTTTCTTTCATTATGCAAAAAAATGCTGGTGGTGTTGCCCTTTAATGCTACAGTGTATAATGGCATGCTTGTTAATTCTGTGCTTCCTAATTTGTGGCAACAGTTTTGGGAAGGCTCTATCCTGTTTCAGCATGATAATGCATATAAGCACAAAACAAGGTCTGTATAGAATTGGTATGGAGAGTGGAAGAAACTGACTGGCCTTCATAGAGTCCTAACCTCAACCTAAATAAACATCTGTAGGATAAACTGGAATGCCAACAGCATGTCAGGCCTCATCACCCAACTTCAGTACCCAACCTCACTAATTCCCCTGTGGTTAAATGGAAGCCAAGTCCAGCAGAAATGTTCCAGCATCTAGTGGGAAGCCTTCCCAGAAGAGCAAAGGAAGGAAAAACTTCATATTAATACCCTTAGCTTCAGAATAAACTGTTGGACAGATAAGTGACTAAATACAGTACTTTTGGTAACAGTGTTGTGTGTGTGTATATATATATATATATATATATATATATATATATACACAAATATTATGAATGAAAGAAAAAGGATGTATGCCCATTTAGTTTAACCTTTTTAGGGGTTCATTTTCTTTTCTTGGTTGTTGTAGCATGGATTACAAAAAGGTAATGCATTGCCATGTGATAAACCATTTTCTGTGTAGCTTGTGAGTACATTGAGGGTTGCTTGGGCTTCTGTTCAACTCAAATACCATGTCTGGACCTGACTCCATTGTTCTCTTGCATCAGCAGCTCATCTAAAGCTCTTCCATTATAAATCATTATAGATTTACATATATTTGTGTTTGGTCAAATGTTATACACCAAGTTGGGTACCCTGAGCCCCTATCAAATGATAACACAAATAAAATACAAAGTAATTATTACGTGTTGATTTTGTTTCTGTAGACTTAGCTAGAGTGCTCACTTAATTCATGTAATTCATTAATTCACTGGGCCCGCAATGGATACCTGAGCATGTTCTTCTATAAATTTGCACCCCAGTACAAGTTTTTATGCAGGGGGGGGCGGGTGACTGTGGGGCTGTAGTTCTGCCGCTGGATATGGGCACAAATATCTATGCAATTTTCTTCCATAAAACTAGCCAGAATTTTTATTGCATTGTGTTATATAGAAAAATGGTACATGTATGGGATCCGTTATCCAGAAACCTGTTATCTAGAAAGCTCAGAATTACTGAATGGGCTCCCAAAGACTCCATTTTATCCAAATAATCCACATTTTTAAAAAGTGATTTCCTTTTTCTCTGTAATATTAAAACAGTACCTTGTAATAAATCCTTATTGGAAGTAAAACCAGCCTATTTGGGTTTAATTAATGTTTACATGGTTTTCTAATAGACTTATGGTATCATTATCCAAATTACAGAAAGATCCATTATCCAGAAAACTCAATACACCAAGCATTTTGGATAACATATCCCATATCTGTCCTTAAATACATAACAATATCTTCTTTAACATAAGCATGTTTTTTTTTACTGTGCCTCAAAAATGAATTAAAAAATAAATGAGGGCGCCAGTACAAATCCTTAGATTGCCTTTTACCTCCAAATGAATGGGATTCATATTACTTTGCACTGCTTCAGCTTATGAACAGGAACCACTTCATTGCTCTATCATGGAATGACATCCATGTTTCCAGAGTAACAAATCATTGCTCTGTGATGGATAGCCCAGGCAGTCATTTTCTCCTAGTGAAAAAAGGTCACAACATTAGAACTGATAGATCTATTTGTCAATATGAGATAGCAACCCAAACCTGCCCCCTAACCTTACAGGGCCCAAGGGTTTACACACACTCACTCATATTCAACCCCCCCATAGAAGCATTCGCCCCACACTATTTATGCAGCACACAGAGACAGAAGCAATTAGTAACAAAAAGCACACACACCAACTAACAATTTGCACTTTCAATTCCTAAAAATAGCTGCTGAAACTCATGTAACATTGGTCGTAGTCAGCTTCATACTGAACCACCCTAGTCATGGCCTAGTCCCTTAGAGTTGTATGCCTTGTACCACCCAACAAATTCTTCTCTCAGTGGCACCGTCTCAAAATCCATTTAGGTGGGATGTACTGAATCGATTTAATTCAAATTATGCAATCAGTGGAACCAAGCGAGCTGCAATTATTATTGTCCTTTATTTATATAGCACTAGCATATAACATGGTGCATCATAGAGATTATACATCATTCAAATCAGGTCCTGCCCCAGTGGAGCTTACAATATAAGGTCCCTATCACATTCATGTACACAATGGTATATTGCATTAGCAGTTAAATATCATATGTGTGGTTAATTGAAGAAAACAGGAGCCCTAACTTTCACCTGCTGTACATAGGGTTGCAAACTTTTCTGGAAAAAAATACCTGTCTTCCTATATATTTATCTTTTGTCCCTATTTATAACATTGGGATAAGCCATAATTTTTATTGGCCAAGCAGGTAAAATACTGGCCAGGTGGCAACGCTCGTTGTACTTAGGGTTGCCACCTGGCCAGTATTTTACCGGCCTGGCCGGTATTTTTGATGGTTGATCCCAATGTTATTAATAGGAAAACAAGATAAATATATAGGAAGACCGGTATTTTTTTCAGGAAAAGGTGGCAACCCTAGCTGTACTCCAAACACTTTGCCATGTCACAGTGCTTTATATTATATGTTATTACAGCTAACTGGGTGTCTGTCCCCTGGGGCATTTAAAATGAGGAGTATACTAAGACTTTATAAACATGCTCCATTTTATTTAGTCATTTAAACGTTCATTTATTTGTTGGATTTCTTTATTACATCCCATGTGATAAGGAGCTGAGTGATGGGCTAAGTAATGCATCAGCACCCCCACAAAAGCGCAGGCCAATGTACCATAGCTATACGTAAGAGCGCAATGAGGCGCTGAATTGCGTTTTGCATGTGGACGGAAGGCTCAGTCATCCGAAAGGCACATAGCGTCTGGAAATAGCATAGAACAGCTTTTTCCCTCCACCCCCTCTTTTTCACAAGAAAATTATGCCAGCTCCAGTGGTGCGTAAAATTGGTATGAGCCAAGGGAAGTGCTTGTGTGCATCCACATCCCTCCCTTCACTTAGCAAAGCTGCACAAGGCTGCTCTTGTCTCTTTAAGGAGACATTGGCCCCTAATTAGCCAGCATTCCTTGATGTGGGTGATAGCTAACATAGGACAAGGGAGCAAGAGGAGGGAGGAGGCCGTGCGGTAATGTAAGAGAGTACAAGCTCTCCCTCCTCTTTGCCTCCATGCTTGTTTTCACCACAGATTGCCACACAGAGCAGCAGCGGCTCATCCACAAACTAGCAGCGAGCATCAGCCCCACGTTACTTTGATTGACAGCCGGACAAATGTTTCCCCTGTTCGAACGCTCGTTATGAGAAACTCCAACCCCAGTTCCCCATTACCACACCGCCCAAGGTGGAGTTCCAAGTATCTCGCGTTCTGGTTGGCTAATGACAAGAGGGCAAAGAAGAGAAGAATGAATCGGATTCGTTTTGGCCCCACGTGGGGAAAAGCAAGTCACAGGGGCGTGCTGCCTTATCCTCATTGGCTAGACTGACATTGATGGGCATGCTTGGGAGAGTGGCGATTAACGTTCCTATGCTTTCTATTGGGCAGGGTGGCTCCCGTCCATGGCGTCTTTGGGCGGTACAACAAGGCGCTAGGCTTCATGGGAATTGTTGTGTAGTTGCTCGTCTCTTATGAGAACGGGAAACATCGATGGACTACATCTCCCAGCAGGGCCAAGCGCTTTCCTCTCAATGTTGTGAATATGTATCAGAATGTTAATGATTTGCTGCTGCTAAATTTGGTCATAGAAGTCACCTACACAGATCGTGGTGTGGGAGCTCCTCGGAACGGCAGTCTGGCTGCGTGGTTTATTTGTTTATACATTTTGTTAGCATTCCTTGGATTGTCTGTCTGGTTCCGCCAGCAACCGACCTCCTTTCCCCGCAACAAAAGTGCGCGGTTGTTGATCGGATAAGAGAGACGGAAGTGGGAAATCACCGGAGCTCATCTGCGAGTGCGATTAGCTAGTGGGGAAGAAGTAAGAGGTGTGCAAAGAGCAGCTAAAGAGGAAGCCTCACGGGAGAGATCAGGGCCGGCCTGACTGACTGCATCTGCCCGGGAACAAGTTATCAGTGCAGGGTGCACCGCGGGAAGGGACTCGTCGGAAAGTTGCTGTGAGAAGGCTGCTGTTGCTTTGTTTGTTTCACGGGAGCCTGGCTTTTGATCTCGGCTCTTTTTGGGACCCCCGGATTGTCCCCTGTTGGCTGGGGGGCACGTCTCACGCGGTGGATCCCGAAGCGAAGGTGGAAAGATTAAGGCAGCTGGTCGGATAATGAGATTCCACGCGTGACAGCAGTGGGATGTGTAAGGGTTCGCTCGGGGGAACACTCTTGCCTGGGGCTGAGCACCGTTAGCCTCACTATTAACAGAGAGTCAGGGGCTCCAGCCTCATTGAGCAGCACAATTAGCTGGATCCCAAGCCTCCACCCTCCCTTTGTGTTGGGGGCTCTCCCGTCTCGCCCCTCCCGTGGCCTCTTGCAATTAGTCCATGACCCTCCGTGCTCTGGGCCAGGAACCTCCCCAGCGGCTTGGATGATTCGAGACTTGAGCAAGATGTACCCCCAGACCAGGCACCCGGCGGTGAGTAGGTGGACAATACACTGGGGGAGGGCGCACACTCGCTCAATTTGTCATCTTCATTTCCTCCTCTTGACTTGACCTCCAGCTGCGGCTGAAGTGCAACTGCTTAGTATTGGCTTTTGGGTGATGCTGGGAGTAGTAGTCTGGGTACAGTGGAGTGAGTGCTGCATCTTCTAAACCCTGTCATTTTACTGTCTCCCCCCCTCCCCTGCAAGCTTTGACAACCCTGACTTGTATGCTGTGATGCTAATAAAGCATGTTTAACTAGTTCCTGCCTCCCCATCCTGTCTAGGAACTAATGATCCACTTTCCTCCTTTACACATAGTAGCCTTTGGCATCTACTCTTGTGTTTTTCCTCTCTTCTGTAAAATAACATGTCTGCATGCAGGGCTGCCTGGACTTGTGTTTGGGTAACCGCTAGAAAGCCACACAGATTGTTACTCCAGTGTTACGTCCCCCCTTTTGTGACTTTCTAGCCTTTCTTTGTTCCCTGCCTTTCATTTGCCGTGTGTGTGATTTGCAGTTACCTCATCTCCCAACCGCGTGGTCCTTATTGCATCCCGAATCCCTCCCCTAGTAGTAATTCCATCCCCAGCCCATATTTCTATTTCTATGTGTTGGTAGAACCTTGCCTTCTGTCCCTTTAGATCCGAAATCTACAACCTGTAGCCCTTCAGATGTGTTGTACTACAACGCCACACCCTGGGATACTATGTGCTCTGTGGGAGGGCTGCAGGTTGGACATGGAAAGTATAGACTGCACAGAAGTTAAGTTTGTTTTCTGGGCTAATATGCAACATTTCTTCTGTTGTTAAAAAGACCTCACTGATGAATGAGGCTCCATTATAGTAAATAGGATAGCTGATGCAGGAGATGAATAAGCCATTATTTCAGTGGAAGTGACTCCCCCACACTGAGTGAGCTGTAACATTTGGTGATTGAAAGACATTCAGCACCCCCCTGCTTTTTTTTTCACCTAGGACTGTGTGCTTCCCTCCCATGGTTATATCGGACAATGCTTCCTCCCACCCCTCCTCTCTGTCTATCTTGGGTTGTTTGCTTTTCCTCTCACATATTATTGCACTGTGAGCTCTGGCTCATCATTGCCGTGCACTCATTTAGCCTCCCTTTTGCTTGCCTTGTGCTAGGCATGCAAATCTCTGCTTTCCTTCCATTGCAACCACCATATTTTATGCAACTAATGATCTTCAACATTCTAGCCCAGATATAAATTGGAATTAAAATAACAAGCAAACACACAGATTGCATGTTTCAGAAACGTTGCCCGAAATTGGGAAATTTTAAGTAGGAGAACGAACCTGATTTTTACCTATAATCTAGCATTCATGATTCTGATTCTAAAGAATGTTAAAAGGATCAGTGCCCCTAATGACATCCCAAATTTAGCTAAACATTCTGTCCGTGTTGTTTATTGGCACTGGGACCCACTGTGTAATGTAATCTGGGGGTGGAGAGCAAAGCAATTTGTAGATGGATATTTAAGTAAGGCTCTGAGTGGGCACTTGCAAACACTGGATCCAGGCACATACCAGAACTGAGGCCCTGGTGCAAAGTGTTTATCTTCAGTTGGCCCATTTTCCCCCACTGGGCAATCAGAAGCATGTTGCACCTCATTATTTAGAAGTTGCATAAAAAGGTCATACATTAATGCCTATCATTTCTAAATACATCATAGAAACCCTGCAAAGATAGACAGTCGACTGATTTAGCTCCGCTCCAGTGATCTAATCATCTTTCTTCAGTAAATGACCTTAGGGAAAAAAAAAAAAATGTGCTGGTGATGTGGCCATCTTCTCACAGGCACCCTCCAAACGAATTTGCAGAGGAGCTGAAATAAGAGGAGAGTGCACATCTCTTGCTTGTTTGTGTGTATTTGGCATGTGACTTTAAAGTACTGATCCTCAATGGGCGCATTATATCCTCCAGCCTTAGGCGCTGGTGCCAGATGAATCTCTGCTTTGTGGTTCAGTTTCTTTGTGGTTCTTTTTTTCTTCTCTAATACACTTTGATTTAAATACATCTCCCCTTTTTTCCTATAATAATGATTAAACCGAGACCATTCATTGCCTGCTTTGTGAATGTGCCATCATCAATGATCTTACATTTACATGTAGATGCCATTAGACAAATTATTTCACCATTTCTTTTTATTTTGATGTGCAGTCTTTACTGCTGTGTTTTTAATCATAATCTCTTCTGGACCAGTATAACACAGGTTCTGACGATAGTTATAAGTAAACATTATCGTGAGCGTTGCACCTGCTTGAGAACATTGGGTAAATGTGTTCTGACTTTATAACGTTACAGTTGCAAAGAGCAATCAAGCACATAACACCCTTATGACACAGATGGCCTTTTTATTAATTTATTGTATGATTGAGAAGCACAGCTTTTGTACCTGAAATCTTTTCTTTTTTTTTTTTACTCTTCGTGAACTCTGGTTTTCTGTTTAGACTGTTGTGTATGAGTGGGTGCATATTTATACACATATATGGTTGACCAATACACGTTGCAGCTTGCTAGTTCCTTAATTCCTTCTTTTTTTGTTATGTATATATTTTACAGGCTCCTCATCAGCCAGCACAGCCCTTCAAATTCACCATATCTGAGTCGTGTGATCGGATTAAGGAGGAGTTTCAGTTTTTACAGGCTCAATACCACAGGTAATACTGTTTACTTTAGCTGATCCTTGTATTTGCTTAGTCCTTGTTGTCAGTCTATTTTGTGTGCGTGTGTACAATAGGCGTTAACTGTTGAAAGGGTTTGGCTTCTTCCTATAGGAAATACGAGTTAAAACACCTTCGCTCTTGAAAGCCAAATATGTGACAGAGTATGCCTATTATCTCTGATTACAAGTATGTGCTTTTATAAACTGCTGAACTGTTAAGACAATAGCTCCAGTGCGCAGCTGAGGTTTACTTTGAGGTGATTTCACCTGTATGGATTACCTCCTTCAGTGCTTAAGATCAGAGGTGAAGGGTTTATAATGCTTACTGGTTCTGCAGTGTAAGCAAACATGATTAAGTACTATTTAGTAAATCATGGTAAGTATACAATTCCTTTACAGCTCAGCATGGAGAGCAATCACTTTTTAATACTGAAATATTTTGCTAATGCCATAGCTAATTAAAAAAAGAAAAAAAAAAAAAGGGGGCAGTTTGGGTGACATTCTATATATATATATATATATATATATCTCTTTATGTTACTGTGTTCTTCTGTATTGTGGCATGTTACTGTAAGTGGTGGAAAGATGAAAGTTTTCTGTTTTTTATTGCCAAAATATAGGATCATTTTAAAGACTATTTTGAGTAGAATAATTCCCAAAGTCGTTTAAAATACAATGCTGAGCTTGGAGATGAAATGGTTAATGTATCCTGTTGGCTTTTTGTTCTCATAGACCCCACTACTACTATTTGCTGAATTTCCACCTGACTATGACCTTTTTTTTCTTTCATTGATTTGCACAGTTTGAAGCTGGAATGTGAAAAGCTGGCCAGCGAGAAGACGGAGATGCAGCGCCATTATGTTATGGTAAGGATGCAAACGTTTCTTTGATATTTGCTGCTCCCAATTCTGTCTGTCTGTATGCATGCTAAGCTTGAATCACTGGAGGCAAAATGCCAGATTATAGGTTAAAGTATTGGATATGTGGAATGCCCTTCTGTCAGTTCATAACCTTTCCAGGTCTGAGCACTGAGCTTATCTAATTGTTTATATCCATCTCTTCTAGTACTACGAGATGTCTTACGGGCTGAACATTGAGATGCACAAACAGGTATGCTCTTATCTCTGTTCCTTGTAAAACATATGTTATATGCAAAGTCCTTTCAACATTCCTTTTAGCACTTTTTTTTTGTGGTGGATAATCTCAAGAATTTCTAAACATGGCTTGAAAGCATTGTGTAGAGGCTACCCATGTGAGTCATGGATAGTAGGCTGAGACCTCATGCTTGACTTTTTTTTTTTAAATTCTTAAGAATTGTATATATTAACTTAGGTTTTGCCACTGATGAAAGTGCGAAGAGCATATGTCCTATAATGCAATACTTTACGTGTGTGTGTGTGTGTGTTTGTGTGAGGTAATCATTAAATATGTTGTTCCAGTTGCTGCACCAACCATATATTGAGATATCTCTCTCTGTCTGTCTGTCTATCTATCTTTCTGTATTACCTGTTTAACCTGTTGTGTGTATGTTTAAATGATCTTTTGTGCATGAAAAATTATTTTGGCTAATGTGAGCTACTTTTGTGTTCTTGCTCTGCGGTGGTTAAATAGACACCCAGTTATGATTTTCTTCAGTCTGGTGGTTGAAGAATTGTTAGTTATTTGCGTCCGTTATGAATTCTGTTAATGTGAGGTAGAAGGTTGATTAAAGGCGCAGTGGACTTAAAAGTCAAAGTTTTATTCCCCTGCTTATTGGAAACGTGATTGGAAAACTGATGTGAATGCCTAACTCTGTGCTAACTATTATGTTGAGGGTTGCATTTCCACTTTAATAGGGAACTTGTATATGTAATTATGATTTAAATAGAGGATTACGAAGGATTAGCCTTAATTAGAATATAATTTTCCATTACTGTCGTTTTTGTTCAAATTAGCAATGTAAACAACGCCGTAATACTCATGGACTTCATCAACTGCTGATGGCCCCAATGAATTGCTGCATCAGACCTGCTTAGTAATTATCAGGGTTTAAATGCAATACTGGCTCTAAATGTTCTGTCACTGTTTGCTACCGGGAAATTAATTAGATGCTTTAGAGAGTTTAATGATTTAAGATTTAGTGGCTAATGTAACGTTGAAGCTTGTTTTTCCAAAATATGTTGCTAGTATTTTCATTTCTGAATATTATTCTGCATACATAATTCTGCATTTGATGAAATATATATTATGTCTTTTTCAAATGCCCCCCCCCCAACACTTAAATGGAAAGCTACATTTTCTCCAATCTATTCAAAAATTGATCTTTATACTGCCCCCCTTAATGCAGATGTTCACATAATTTGGCTGGCTGTTTATCACATTAGGAACTACAGACAGCCCTAGTAAAACTACATACTTTACTGTATTTCCTTTTAATCTCTTCTTCCTCCTCCTTTCACAAAAACAGGAGGAGGTGGGGGGTGGAGATAGGGGGTTATATCTGTCTTTGTTTTCATTTACTAGACAGACGGCCTTGGTTCCTTTCAGGCTCTCATCCAGATGTACTTACTCGATACCCTTGTAATAGAAAGCAGGTTATAATTCTGTGAAGTTGCCCTGAAGCATAATTGCACAGAGTGCTACAGATCGGGTTAGGCTTATTAGATTTATGCCTCTCCGGGTTCCAGAGCAGAGATCTCCAGAGACCTTGGAAAGACCCTAGTAATTGGTGTCCTTGCTATTTTAAACCTCCTGTGTGCTTGAAATGCATTTTTTTTCTCCTTTGCATCCCGTCTTGTTTTTCTTGGCCCAATGCAAGCATGCTGACTTTTTTTTTTTTTTTTTCCTTCTGTGGGATATTATTTCATTGGAACAGAAGATGAAGCCAGTGATTGAGGCAGAACTCTGACTTGGCAAATTGATGAAAGGATAAACACACACACTGCTTTAACTATGTGGGGTCGATGTTTGCAGCCTAGCCCTCCCCCTTGTTTTGTTGCTCATCATCAGTCATCCAATGTTGATTTTGATAGAAGACTATTAAAGCAAAACCTACGGGGAATTTGTCATTCTGAATAGAAAGCTAATGCAATTAGTACCAATTAAAGTACATTTAGTAAATTGGATTTAATCTTAATTAAACCCGTGTAATGTTGCCAATTTTTAACAATTATGCTTGAGAACATAATTAATTAAAATTTTTGGTAACAGAGTAAATAGCATTGCTTAAAAAATGTAAGGGGGATTTGGAAAGGCAATAATGTCCTTGTTGGCTGGTAGAAACCTGCATGAATTGCAGGGACTTTATGAGTGGCTGAACGTTGCTTATTCTTCTGTCATGGAAACGCTTTTTCGAAAGGGCTATTCTATAAGGCGCTGCTCTAAAGTAAAAGCAGAATGGACCATATCTAGAATTAAAATCTTGTTTCAAGATGGGATGTATGTATATAAAATATATATGTATATGTGCATAATTAAATATTGTGTAAAATGTTTATATGTATGATTGAGATATATATTATATTTATATTTATTATAGTGTGTTTTTTGTGAGTATGTATATTGACTTTTGTGCTCCATGCATGGATGTATCAAAAGATTTGAATTAACATTGAAGGAGTTAAGTGCAGCATTATGGGTAGAAGTGAATCCAGGGCTTTCGGCAAGTAAATTTTATTGCTAGTTGTGGGCAACAGCCATTTTGAAGTGCTGCTGAAATATTAATTGAGCAGACATGAAAGGCCTCAGCAGTCTGATAGGATGTCATAATCGTAGCTGCAGTAGTCGATGGTAAATGATGATAAATGGCATTAGAATCCTTTTAGCAAGCTGTAATAACTTCAAGGAGGGAAGCAGTATGGATTTGCATTATATCTGATACCCTCTAGTACCAAGTGGATTGCCAATACTGCTTGTTTAGCATTTTCTAAGGGCAATAGGATATTGATTTTTGACTTACAAGGAATAGCTCTATTTTCGCCATTGAAAAGTATTTCAGGTTGTTAAGGAGAAATTGACTTGAAGAGGCCTGACTGCTGCCCATCATGGAGAAAATAAAGCAAAACTGCCGAAGCATGGTGAAGCAGTGAGATGGGCCCTCAGCAGTTTGTTGCTATTAATTTACCATGCTCGACAGCAAATCAATCGGCATCTACTTCATCTGCAGGAGAAAATGCTGTCCAGGGCAGATAAAAGGCCCTGCGTGTAACAGTGAATAGAGTGGATTTTCCAAAAGGAGGCTGAAGTTAATGTGTAAATAAGCGAAATCAAAGCTGCGGCTGTAAAATAATTAGGTTTGGTCATTTTAGTGAGCTATTTTCTAGAATGCCATTGGCCTGCATTGCGTGAAAGATGTATAGTCCACGGAGAAATTTACCTTGCATTTTGCAGCTTTTTTTCCCCCCCTTTCATTTAATAATGGTGTTATTTTTTTTATGAATTTGTGGCATTTTTTTTTTCTTATCGGAGTGTTCTTGTATTTTATGTTTGTTGTAGCGATGCACTGAATCAACTATTTTGGATTCGGCCTAACCCACGAATCCATCCCGAAAGATTCGGCCGAACCGAATCTGAACCCCAATTTGCATATGCAAATTATGGGTGGGAAGGGGAAAACGTTTTTTACTTCCTTGTTTTGTGCCAAAAAGTCACGTGATTTTCCTCCCAGGCCCCAATTTGCACGTATACACACGTATACGGACCATATAAATAGATAAATGGATGTGATTTATAACAACTGTTAACCAGACTGAAAAACACCAGTGCCATTCCAGTGCCATTCCCCTTAATGTAATTGCTTTCCCTCTGTTAGAGTAGTACACATCGGTGTAATTGATGTTAACTAAGCCCAGCATAAATCATTACTAAAATAGTTTTACTAGGTTCCTTTTAGCGATGTACCGAATCCACTATTTGGGATTTGGCCGATTCCTTTGTGAAATATTCGGCCAAATACCGAAACCCTATCCTAATTTGCATATGCAAATTGGAGGCGGGAAAGGAAAAAAAATCTGAATGTTTTACTTCCTTATTTTGAGAAGTCGGCATTTCCCTTCCCACACCTAATTTACATATGCAAATTAGGATTCAGATTCTGTTCGGCCACACACAAGAATTCGCCTTGAATCCTGCTGAAAAAGGTTGAATCCCATATTCGTGCATCCGGTGCTTCATACAAATAGATGTGTGTGCATCCCTTGTTCCTTTAATGTTTTAGGGTTGGGGCAGACGGGGAGATTTAGTCGCTTGGTGTTTAATTGCCTCTTCTGCAATGCGACAATTCTCCCTGAACTGCCTGCCGCCTGTTTGAATGGAAAAAAAGCCAGTTCCAATGCACTCGCGTCGTTTCGATTTCTGGAATCGCCCGAAGTTTCCTCGCTAGTGTTTTAAAGTAATAAAAATATAATGCAGTGCTGCCCTGAACTTGTAAAACTGCTGCATTTACTTCAGAAACACTATTGTTTATATAAATAAGCTGCTGTGTAGCAACGGGGGCAGCCATTCAGAGGAGAAAAGGCTCAGGTTACACAGCAGATCAGCTCTGTAGAATATAATGGTGTTCTCTGTTATCCAACATTTAAACTGTGCCATATAGCCTTTTTTCAATTTCTGCCAATGCTACATAGCAGCTTGTTTATATGCACTGTATAAGCAGTGTTTCTGAAGCAAACTGATCAGTTTTACCAGTGCAGGGCAACAGTACATGATATTTTCTAAAACACTAATTTTTTGGTGTTACTGTTCCTTTAAGTTTGCTTCATACAAATAGATGTGTGTATTTCTATCTATCTATCTGTGTGTGTGTGTGTGTGTGTGTGTGTGTGTATATATAATTGTAGTGTAAGCTTTGCTACCTAGCTTGATGTTACAGCAACACCTTGCTAACTTGAGCTAAGGAAGACCTTTTCTTTCTTTCTTTCTTTCTTTCCTTTTTTTTTTTTCTTAACATACTTTGGCTTATGACAGTGATAAAAGCGTTCACTCTGCCCATGAGGATATTTCCCAGCTGCACCTGTGGCTGTTTAATTAGCTTTGGTTGTTTAAGTTGCCCTGCTCTTGTTGATTTATTAGCTTTGTTATCCTTTTGAAACGAGTTACCAAGAGGCTGTTTGCTTCTAACTACACAGTAGAAAAACCAATGTTTTGTCAGAAGTGTCGGGCTTCCATTTCCCATTCCATGCTTTTTACCTCCTGTTGTTAAGTCATTTAATGAGGGCATGCATCCGATTGTGTTGCTCTTTCACCAGGCAGAGAGCTAAGATATTGTGTACACAAGTGAAACTTTCTGCCGAGTGCCTTTTGTGATAGTGCCATCACCATAATCTGTCATCTGGCAAAAGAGGGCTTTGAAGTTGAGAGTTTCACTTCTTCTGCTAGTGATTCCGAAAAGCTGAGTTTGGTGTTTCCTGAAAAATAGGAGAAATGAAAACTGCTGCTGTTAGCTGTTGTATCTTTTACACTTTCACACACATTCTCACATACACTATGTACACTTGGGCACGCATTTCATAAGTGCTCTTGACGTTTACCACATTGTGATATCTTACAGCTGAGAGTGCAAAAAGAACTTGAGAAATAAAACCTGTTTTCACAATTGGTTGAGCTTGCCTTAGTGCCTGTTGCTGGAATACCGTAGGTATTGGGACCTGGCGTTTTCTGGATAATGGATCTTTCGTCATACCTTACGTCTACTAGAAAACCATTTAAAGGAGAATTAAACCCTAAAAATTAATATGGCTAAAAATTCCATCTTTTATATAATGACCTTATTCTACCAGCCTAAAGTTTCAACATCTCCGCAATGATCCTGGACATCAAACGTGTCACAAGGGTCACCATCTTGGAAAGTGTCTGTGAGACACGCATGCTCAGTGAGCAGCTGTTGCAAAGTTATGCTTATAGGTCATTGGAAATTATCAAGCAGAAAATGAGGTTTGTCTATAATATAAGATGATGATACAAGGCTGATTATTAAATTGTTATGCTAACTGCACTGGTTTCTGTGATGTCGTCGTAATTATCTGAATTAATTACTAATCAGCCTTTTTAATTTTTAATGAAGCCTGTATTTACATTTCTATTCTATGTGTACTGTATATTGTGAGTGGGTCCCTAAGCTCAGTAAGTGACGGCAGCACAGAGCATGTGCAGTGAATCAGCAGAAAAAAAGATGGGGAGCTACTGGGGCATCTTTGGAGGCACAGCTCTTCCCTTCTAAAGGGCTGTGGTTGCCTTGGGCTGGTACAGATACTCGGAACATAATGTACAACATTTCTAGCCTAGTTGTTTAGTTCTCCTTTAATTATTAAAAAAAGCCCGATAGGCTGTTTTGCTTCCATTAATTAATTAAATATTAGTTTGTATAAAGTACAAGGCACTGTTTCATTATTACAGAGAAAACATTAAAACATTTTTCAAAATTCTGAAATTGTTGAGAAAATGGGAGTCTATGGGGAGTCTAAGGGAGACGGCCTTTCCTTGATTTAGAGCTTTCTGTATAACGGTTTTCCAAATAACTGATCCCGTACCTGTATAAGGTAGCATAACACTACATACTGTATAATCATGCTGACTGGAATAAAATCATAGTTCACTTTGGTATGTATCAATGATCTGTGCTCCAGCTGCAGTGAGCTAGTGCTCAGAATTAGATCATGTGTTTAATAGCAGCTGCAAGGCAGTGTGCTTAGCTTCCTGCTTCTTAATTTCAATTAGTTTGGTCATGCCTTATCTGCCAGTATAAATTACTAACTTGTTATGGGGTGATCTGGAGATCCTGGCTGACTGACATGTGCCTAAAAACCAGGTAGGTATCTATTGACAGGCTTGAAAATCTGCTTGGACCTAGATTACATAAACACACTGATGCTGTACTCTCCAGATGGGTTTGTGTAAGCTAGATGCATGATCTGATCATTGGCCGCTGGATCTTTTAAGCCCAATTTGGCATAGTGCGTTGGTGTCCGAATCAGATCTTTTTAGGTTTAGGTACTTTCTGTATATAAACCCCGTTGATACAATGATTGCATCCTTGTTTTTATTTTTTACCCAGCTTGCATGAAATAGAAAACCTGTTGTAGCCTTGGAGTGCCTATGTGTTCTTTCATAAAAAAATTGTAATTTCTGAACAGACTCTGATCATAGACTATTTTTTTTTAAATTTTTTTTTCCTTTGATTTATTAATTTAAAAGCCTTTTCACTCTGCTTGAATGAAGAGCCACAGAATTAACTGGTTGAATAAGAACACCCAGCCATCTTTTCTGGCAGTGTGCTCATAATGCAAGTGCAAATAGCAAGTAGTGATTATCTCAAAACAAGTTTGTAAATGAGTAGTTCACCAACTCTAGAGCTCTGTCATTGATATGCTGGCAACTTTCTTGGGTAAACATAATAGCTGTAATCTGTGTCTAATTGTCAACTCTAAGCTATAATATTGTTAACAAAAATTATACATTGATGTTCCTCTGAAATGAAAGCGTGCTATCGCCTGGAATTCTGACAATATCCGCAGATTAGTGTTATTCTTGTAGTATAAGAGCTATAGAAAAACTGCACTGGAAAATTTAAGAGACCCAGACAAGACTGTTTACTGCATTTTGGTAAACCAGAGTATTACTCAGTGGCTTTAAGCCACATCCATTAAACTCTGCAGAGCTGTGGTTTTGCAGTCTACAGCAACCAAGCAAAACATGTTGCGTCTTCAGTGCTTGGTTTCTGTTCCTTCTTTTTTTCACTACTATTTAAAAGAAAAGAGAGAGAGAGAGAAACCGTTTAAAAAAAAAAAAATTCTTATATTAGAAGATATTTAGCTATTTGCTATCATATCGATGTCTATTATTGGACAAAACCATTTTTATCATTTTGGTTAACTAATAACATACATTTCTTGAATATGTCTACCCCATATTAGATAACATTCCTTTTTTTGTGTTCGATTGGTACTTTGGTAGGTAAGGGGCAAAAGGAAGCAGATTTCTGCAACCACATGTGCCTGTGCTGGTCAGACGACTTGTGTGGAAATGTGGCAGTCCACATTAGCAACAGTAGGCTGATGTATGATACACTCAGGTTTGCAAGTGACTGCAATTTTATTAAATGGTGGGGTGGTGGGTCTTTCTCAAAAAGTCCTTCTTAAAATAGCCCTGTCGTCTTCTACATCTTTCCAGCTCTCAAATGGGGTCACTGACCCCGGCAGCAAATAAACTGTTCTGTGAGCTAACAATGTTATTGTTACTTTTTATTCCTGATCTATCTTTTCGGTCCCTCTCCTATTCATATCCCAGTCTCTCAATCAATCCACTGCTTAGTTGCTAAGTTAAACAAGACACTAGCAACCAGACAGTTTCTGAAATTTCAAACTGGACAGCTGCTGAATATAAATCTAAATAACTGAAAAACCACTAAAATAAAATCTCAAGTCAGCAGAACACCCATGGGATGAAATGGAATTCAAAGTGCAAGCTAGGCCTGATCACCCAATATTGTTGCTTCACTTCAGTAATTGTTTGGTCATAATTGAAGTCTAGTTAAAATAAAGATTGCTACAAAAGTGTTTACGAACATCATATTAAAGCCATAGCTAGACAGGCAGTTGTCTGAATTGTCTTGGTCATATAGCATGTGTGCTAACTATATATCGTCTCAATGGATTTACCTTCACTTTAAACTGCTCCGTTCCAAAGAAATCCCTTTTGGAACGATGCTCGTTTGGATGAAAACATACTAGATGTTGACCAGGTAGATCAGCATTGTTTATGATCATTAATCATGAAGCACCCTGTACATAGGAGTTTTCACGTCAATACTGACTGCTTTGTATGAAGTATTTCATACTATTGTACTACAGGTATAGAATCTTTTATCGGAAATGCTTTGGACCTGGAGTTTTCTGGATAAGCAATCTTTCGATAATTTGGGTTATCATATCTTGAATCTGTTAAACTATTATTGAGTCATTGGGATTATTTTGCCACCAATGTTGATTTGTGCAGTTTCGCACCATCACATGCAAGGTACTGTTTTACTACAGAGAAATAGAAAATTCATTTTAAAAATTGGAATTATTTTCTTAAAATGGTCTTTCCGATATGCTTTCCAGTAATTTGGAGCTTTTGTGATAATGGGTTTCTGGATAAGAGATTCCGTACCTGTATATATTGTACAGCACTGCAGAACATAGTGATGGTAATCATAATCTCTCGCTCATGTAGATCCAAAATCTAAATTGTTTTAATAGCCTTGTTATAAATGAATGTAAAAATGTGGCGTAATTTGCTGGTCTTATATAAATAAATGATGACAATGATATTCATCATTATATTGTGCCAAAAGGTTATGCAGCACCTTACATTAATTAAAGAAAGAGAAAGAAGACTGAATGCACACCTAGTTACATCTTCACAGATGGAGATTAAAGGATCAATACAATTAATTTTTAAGATTGTGTATCCCATTTTTCTAAAGCCAAGGTGGCCAAATACACAGTGAGAAATTCAGGTAATAGCTGTGCAGTATATTATGCTTTTGAAACCCTGGAATCTGAATATGGATGGGTGTCAGTAGGCAGAATATCACACACACTTAAAGTGGATGGTTCACCTTTAAGTTAACTTTTAGTATTTTCTAGAATTGCCAATTCTAAGCACCTTTTCAGTTGTTTATCTTTATTTTGTATAGTTTTTTTAATTATTTGTCTTTTTCTTCCAATTTTTTTTCCAGTTTTCAAATGGGGGTCACTGACCCCAACCTAAAAACAACTGCTTTGTAACACATGTATTGTTATTGCTACTTTTTATTACTCATCTTTCTATTCAGGTCCTCTCCTGTTCATATTCCACTCTCTTATTCAAATCAATGCATGGTTACTAGGGTAATTTGGACCCTAGCAATAATATTGCCAAAATGGTGAACTGTAGAGCTGCTGAATAAAAACCTAAATCATTAAACCATAAAAAATGAAACCCAATTGCAAATTGTCTCGGAATATCACTCTCTACAGCATTGATCCCCAACCAGTAGCTCATGAGCAACATGTTGCTCTCCAACTCGTTGGACGTTGCTCCCAGTGGCTTCAGACCAAGTGCTTATTTTTGAATTACAGATTTGGAGGCAAGTTTTTGTTGCATAAAAACCATGTGTATTGCTAAACAGAGTCTCCTGCAGGCTGCCAGTCCACATAGGGGCTACCAAATGGCCAATCACAGCCCTTGTTTGGTACCCCAAGAATGTTTTTCATGCTAGTGTTGCTCCCCAACTCCTTTTACATCTGAATGTTGCTCACGGGTTGAAAAGGTTGGGGATCCCTGCTCTACAGCATGCTAAAAGAACAACACCTTTGGTTTGAGCTCTTCTGACTGGAAGGGCTATAAAATATAGTTTAAAGGGCATCTAAAACAAAGCCTTTTATTAGGGCATGCTGTATTACATCCCACAGACCGTTTTCATTTACAATTAGTCTTTCTCGGCCTGTTTAGATTTAAATTCCATCTTTCTTAATTACCTTCTCCTCCAGGGCACACGTGTTGTGCTTTGTATTTCCCTGGGTGCAGAGTTATGATCCATATGCATCATGGGTGGTTGTTACCTAAGCTCCATAGGGTTACTTTGGGACAAGATGCATCAGCCATTTGCTTTACTATAATTAGTATAATTTAAACATTGTTTCATGGGAAACAACCTGTAGTTAGTTATGCCCTAGTGCATGCTGGCACTTTATTCTGTACTTCTACCTAGATAAAAGAACCCTAAACCTTGTTAATTAAATGTATTTCGCTGATCTCTGTGCTATAAATATAAATTATTGTTTTTTTTTGTAATAAATAAACTTCTGTCTAAGTAAGAACAGAACATTTCTTTTTACTTTTTCTTGTGTTGCCCCCTCGTGCTCTTTAAGTACCTGTGATAACACATTAGACTTCTTCATACTTCAATGTTCAGCTAATTTGACCTTGCATTAGAAAGTCTGGCACAGAACTCTTAAGTTCTCAACCTTCATATTGCAGTATATTACCCTCTCAATCATTCTTAACCTTTGGAGCTATATTAAAGAATTGTTACCATAGCATCGAGGATGTGCTTGGGATAATAAAGATGAAAGTCTTTTGATAAAGTGTAAATGTAAAAATTGGGAGGTTAGAAGCACTTGATTTTTAATACTTCAAAATACAAAATTCACTAAAGGATAATTGACTTCTCTATCAAACATGGTTCTTTTTAAACCGGTTAATAAACAAGTACATAAGGTTCCATGCTCCCCCACCCCCAAGAGCTTTTGGAAATAGGTGCAAGGATTTATGTTTGGGAAGGATTGGTATTCAAGTTTGCCTTTTAAGTTAGATGTCCATGTAGGTGACCAAGGGCCACTCATATTACTTTTGTCACTTACAAACTATTAGACAGAAAGAAGCTAGAATAATGCATATGGATGCAAGGTGCAGATAGTCTTTGTTTATTACTTTCTTGTGTAGGATGGCATTGTCTCTGAACTGTAATTCTAACACAGATGCAAACAATGCACCAGCTCCAATGCAGAGGAGCTGTGCCCCATGTATTGGCCTTTTCATGGATTTAAGTTTTTGCATTAAACGATTATAAATGAGCTCTATGACTGTGGCAGTAATTTTTGGTGAATATTGCACATTGTTTAGACTAATGTCAATCAGGGTGGCATCTGTAGTGAAGGTGAGCCCACAAACGTATGAATCTTCCTTCCTGACTTTTCTGACCTTCTGATTCCTCCAATCTTAACAACCTCCAACCCAGTGATCCCCAACCAGTAGCTCGCGAGCAACATGTTGCTCTCCAACCCCTTGCATGTTGCTCCCAGTGGCCTCAAAGCAGGTGCTTATTTTTGAATTACTGGAAATCTCGAAGTGCTCTAGCCCATAAAAAATCTCCCAGGTGTGGGTGTCAGGTGCTCAAACTGGATGACCTTCGCCTGCCCTTCAGGTCCAAAATTGCAATGAAAAGTAAAGCCAGTAGCACACTGATATTCTTGTGAAAGCGGCTTGATAAAGGACTCAGTGGAGTCCGAAACGTTGCCCTCTTTTTTGTATGCACATGGGCTAAATAAATAAAACACTTCATTGCTTTCACAAGAATATCAGTGTGCTACTGGCTTTACTTTTCATTGTATTTTTGAATTACTGGCTTAGAGGCAAGTTTTGGTTGCATAAAAAACAGATGTCCTGCCAAACATTCTCTCCTGTAGGCTGCCAGTCCATATAGGGGTTACCAAAAAGCCAATCAGAGCTCTTATTTGACATCCCCATGGACTTTTTCATGCTTGTGTTGCTTTCCAACTCTTTTTCAAATTTAAATGTGGCTCACGAGCAAAAAAGGTTGGGGACCCCTTCTCCAACCTATCGCTCGGCTACCTTTCATCTCTTAAGTACTTGAGCGCCTAGTCTGCAACTGACTAACCTCATTCCTCTCTGACAATAACCTGCTGGACCCCCTATAATCTGGTTTTAAGCCACAACACTCCACTGAAACTGCCCTGACCCGGCTAACTAATGATCTTTTAGCAGCTAAAGCCAATGAAAATTTCTCACTACTAATACTGCTTGATCTCTCAGCTGCATTTGACACTGTAGATCACCCTCTCCTCCTCCAGTCCCTCCATTTGCTTGACCTTCATAACACAGCCCTGTTCTGGTTCCCTTCTTACTTCACCAATCGTTCCTTCAGTGTCTCTTACAACGGAGAAGCATCTTCTCCCCTACCTCTCTCTGTTGGGGTTCCTCAAGGCTCTGTCCTGGGACCCTTATTATTTTCCCTATATACTTCCTCCCTCAGCAAATTAATCAGATTGTATGGTTTCCACTACCAACTCTACGCGGACGATCTATGTCTCGTCTCCTGATCTCAACCCAGAACTCCCAACTCATGCCTCCTCCTGCCTGTCTGCTATCTCTACTTGGATGTCACAACGCTACCTTAAATTAAACCTCTCCAAAACAGAAATGGTTCTCTTTCCTCCAACTAACACCAGTAACATCCTGGAAGTATCAATCATAGTTAATAATTCCACTCTGGCTTTCCCTGCCAGAGACTGTCACCACTCCAGTCCATAATGAACACTGCAGCTAGGCTTATACACCTCCGCAACCGCTCCATCTCTGCCATGCTATTCTTGCCAATCCCTGCACTGGCTTCCACTGCCCTTCAGAATTAAATTCAAACCAATGACACTGACATTCATAGCACTTCATAACTCTGCCACTCCCTACATCTCTGAACTCATCTCTATATACTCACCCAGCCGCTTACTATGCTCCTCTACTGACCTGCTACTCAACTCTTTTCTCATTACCTCCTCACAGGCTCGCATTCAAGACTTTGTGAGGGCTGAACCACTCCTCTGGAATTCTCTCTCACAATCTGTCTTTCTCCCAGCCTTTCTGCTTTCAAGAAATGTGTTAAAACGCAATTGTTTAGAGAAGCCTACCCTCACTCTTAACTACCCAATGCAATACCACTTACAGTACCACATCTCTCACCCACTTAACTCTGATCTTGCCCACTCCCACACCTTGTCTATCATTCCCTTCCCCAATCGAGCCGTCGGAAGTCCATTGCGCTAGTCGTAATGGGCCATGGGGCCGATAAAGCCCTGCGATGTCGCCAAACGTGCGGATCTTTGCATCTATGGCCAGCTTTACATACATGCCTGGGCCTACAGGGCCCAACTAGAAACATTGTGGCTTTTTTGTTTTGAAGTGCACATGTATGCTTCTCTGTATCTACTTACAAATGTAGCCATAGTTATCCAAAATAATATTTAAAGTTATACCATGTTCTGCCAGCCTGTTCATCATTGGCACAATGTCTGCTACATATAATGCAATGTTTCAGTCCCTACTGGGACCTTTCTCAAGGCAAACACACCCTAAACATCATGTGATATATATATAGCCAATGAACCATATGTAATTAAGGAATGGCATCACATTCAAAACATTAAAGTGATTGGTGTAAGATATAAAAGTAATTGCGTGCACATCATTTAAATAGAGCTAAAAATTTATATTTGTTGTCAAAGTAACGAGTGCTCAATTATATACATAAAACCAATCCAATGAGCAAATGCTTATCAAGAATAAGAATACTGTGTGCAATACAAGGAAAAAATGTTACAAATTAAAACCAGATTTCATATATCTGTAACAGATTTTAAAAAAGTTGGCTACAACCGTATTCTATAATGCTAACTCAACCTGAGGGGGCCCCCTGATAAAACCTTCCTTACTTGTCTATAAAAATTAAGTCATACATCAAATATCACAAAAGTGTCATAACTTAATAAACACCATATCATATGTAGCACACATGGGTGTAAATAGACACAATCGCAATACACCAAAAGAATAAATTGACCAGCCTAAAGATCAGCATAATTGGGGAAGTATCCTTCAGCAACAAGAATAACCCAGACACCATCATATTATATGTCCCAATTCAGTATTCGGTTATGTAAGTAAAAAGCAGATCAATTTTAGGGCATGGGGGGAATACACACTCTAATTCAAATGTCCAAAATGCCTCTCTCTGGAGCTATATCGGTCCACATCCCCCCTCTTGGTAAATCCTGAACACAATCTATGGGAATACACTATCTATTATTTATTTTACCCAGTTTTTAATCTTTAAGTTGAACTGTTCCTTAAAAAAAAAAAAAAAAAACTACGCTGTTACTAGGCCTTAACCAGACAGCAGACACAAAAAATAAGAATGAACAGTCCATGGGATACAGTTACAACTGACTAACCTCATTCCTCTCTGACAATAACCTGCTGGACCCCCTATAATCTGGTTTTAAGCCACAACACTCCACTGAAACTGCCCTGACCCGGCTAACTAATGATCTTTTAGCAGCTAAAGCCAATGAAAATTTCTCACTACTAATACTGCTTGGCCAAATCCTTGTATGTGACCATTACAACAACAAAACCAGGTAGCTGCATCCTGAAAATAAAACGGGAATGATAATATTTAGGGATGCACCGAATCCAGAATTCAGGCTTTTTCAGCAGGATTCGGACTTGGCCAAATCCTTGTATGTGCCCAAACTGAATCTGAATTCTAATTTGCATATGTAAATTAAGTGTGGGAAGGGAAATCACGTGACTTTTTGTCACAAAACAAGGAAGGAAAACATTATTTTTCCACTTTTTCCTTTCCCGCCTCTAATTTGCATGTGCATATTAGGATTCGGTTTGGTATTCAACCAAACCTTTATAGTGTATTCGTTGCATCCCTACTAATATTGTAAAAATCATGCAAAAAAAGAAATGATGGCCATATAAAAAGTTGCCTAGGATAGGCTCATCTGTAACATACTAAATGTGAAAGACTGACTTCCCCTTTAACATTACTTTAGGTATATTTTGGCAGTGCTGAATTTCTGGCAGATGTCTAAAAATGTTTCTGAAAACAATGGCCTGGGTCAGATTTAATCTTTTTCATTCATAGTCTGCGACATTAAGAAACTTTTCAGTTTTGAACCTGTGTTTCTCACCATGTGCCGCTTTATACTTCAAACTATATCATATCACAGCTGACCTGTCCAAACTGAAAATTTCAACAGTTTAGGAACCTTTTTGGTGGTTGCATGGTGAATCAGCAGATGAGGAAATGAGAGCAACCACAATTTCTCTTCACTTCCTGCAGATCTGATTGTTCCCACCCAGGCCTACTGATACAGCGGCTGTCTGTGACAGATATTTTTGACCATAGTCAAATAATTCTGTTTATTGCTCAACACTTTGCCCCCTTCTGTGACCTTTTTCATTGCAAAAATTCTCCCATTTTTGCCTGTACAGCCAAACATGGCATAAAATCATGTAACAACAAGGTGTATATCTAACGCCACCTACAGAAATTTGTCCAACAGTGATGATCGTTATAATAGGACTAACACTGAATGGTGTCCTCAAAAATCCATAATGGACACACGCATACACACACGCTTGCATTTAAATTGACAATTATCTGGTAAGGTATTTTTCTGTAATGTGGAGTGCTTTGTCTTAAAATGGTAGCTGATTTTTTTGTGGTTTGCTTATGTGGTTGCTTGAAATATTGTCATGGGAATTTTTTTTTTTTTTTTAACTGCATCTGCAGAATTCTGGACTGAAATCCTTTTTTCAATTTTGAAATCTGACATAGGGCAAGACATTGTCAGTTTCCCAGCTGCCCCCAGTTATGTGTTACTCTTGTACTGCAAGTTGGAGTGATATAACCCCTCTCCCTTCCCTTTCCTGCAGCCTAACAAAAGAACAATGGGAAGGTAACCACATAGCAGCTCCCTAAGGGCAGGAGCACACATGCAGATTCGAGGAGATCACCTGGCGATTAATTGCCTCTTCTTTGGGGCGACAGTCTCCCCAAACTGCGTTCCCTTGCCTTCCTGCCGGCTATAATGTAAAATTGCTAGCAGTATGGCACTTGCAGCGCTTTTGTTTTCCAAAGTCGCCTGAAGTTGCCTCATGAGGAAACTTCAGGCGACTTTGGAAAACGAATCGCCGTGGGTGTCCTAGCACTTTTACATTATAGCTGGCAGGAGGCAGAGGAAGGTAGTTGGAGGAGACTGTTGCCCCAAAGAAGAGGCGATTAATTTCCGGACTACTAAATCTCCGAGAATTTGTCTGTGTGCCCCTACCCTAGCAAAAGATAACTACCTGGTAGATCTAAGAACAACACTCAAAAGTAAAAGCGAAGTCCCACTGAGACTGATTCAGTTACATTAAAGGGAAACTGTCATGGGAAAACATGTTTTTTTTTTTTTTAAAACGCATCAGTTCATAGTGCTGCTCCAGTAGACTTCTGCACTGAAATCCATTTCTAAAAAGAGCAAACAATTTTTTTTATATTCAGTTTTGAAATCTGACATGGGGCTAGCGATTTTGTCAATTTCCCAGCTGCCCCAGTCATGGGAGCTGTTATCTGGTTACTTTCTCATTGTTCTTTTGTTAGACTGCTGGATGGGGGAAAAGAAGGGGGTGATATCACTTGCAGTACAGCAGTAAAGAGTGACTAAAGTACATCAGAGCACAAGTCACATGACTTGGGGCAGCTGGGAAATTGACAATATGTCTAGCCCCATGTCAGATTTCAAAATGAAATATAAAAAAATCTGTTTGCTCTTTTGAGAAATGGATTTTGATGCAGAATTCTTCTGGAACAGCACTATTAACTGATGCATTTTGAAAAAAAATTTTTTCCCATGACATGATTCCTTTAAGTAGGAGAAATATCAGCATACCAGAAAGTAGTTCCATGCTAAAGTGCAGGCACAAGCCACATGACTGGGGCAGCTGGGAAACTGACAATTTGGGGGCAGATTTACGAAGGGTTGAATTTCGAAGTTAAAAATCTTCGAAATTCGACCGTCTAATTTTTTAGAAGTTTTCTATCAAATTTAAATAGTTTGAATCGTTCAAATGCATTGTTCAATTTGAACAATTTTAACCAAAGTCCTTTGAATTCCTAGAACTTAGAAACATTTTCAGAACAGGTTCTAGGAGGTCCCCATAGGCTACAATGGCAATTTGGCAGCTTTAAGGTTGCAAATTGTCAAATTCGAAGGTTTTTATAGAGACTATTCCAAAGTCGAAGTAGCCCAAAATTACTTTGAATTACTTTGATAAAAAATCTGTTTGCTCTTTTGAGAAATGGATTGCAATGCAGAAGTCTGCTGGAGCAGCACTATTAAAGGATGCTGTTTGGAAAAAAAAAAAACGTTTTCCCATGACAGTATCCCTTTAATTTGCAGTTGACCGCCAGAAAGAGGCAAAATAGGAAGGTAATGACTCCAATTCCCATTAATAAAAATAAAGACCAATTGAAAAGCTGCTTAGGAATACACCTATAAGTAACATACTTAACGTTTATTTAAAGGCAAGCACCCATTTAAGGCAACTAAAATAACATTTAAGGAAAAAAGAAATCTGCTCTTTTACCTTGTAGTTATCGGAAAGTTTGCTTAAGCAAATTGCTGACCTTGTGAAACATACCAGATTTTTTTTTTCGGTTTCTTATGACATTGTGATAAATGTTAGTTTTATTTAATCTTTAACTGAACTTTATGACTTGTAAATAACTGTTCCTATAAGCACTGACAAAGGCAACTTGGCTTGCGTGTTCAGTTTATTTCACCTTATCTTCTCTATGGTATGTTAATCTTGCGCGATTAAAGGTGCATGTAAGTTCCCCCCTCCCATCCATCTTAGACATTGATTGATTCATAAGTAAACAAAGACAAAAGCACTTGAACACTCTTGATTTAATCAGTTTGTGCAAGCTCTCCAACATGTTGTCAGATTACAAAGTTTCAGTTCAACACTTCTGCCTTTCGGTTTCCACTGGTGTTCGATCTGGCTCTATAATATATGGGAAAAAAACTATTGCTGACATGTAAGGCTGGGGACTGACAGGGAGATTCGGGGAGATTCTGTCGCCTGGCGTTTAATAGCAGGTGACAATCTCCCCGAACTTCCTTCTCCCTGTCCGTCGCTAGTTGAAATGACAAAGCGCCAGCGCTGTGCACACGCGGCGTGGCGATTTCCGGAATCGGCCAAAGTTTCCTCACGAAGTAACTTCGGGCGATTCTGGAAATCGCCGCGCCACGTGTGCACAGCGCTGGCGCTTTGTCATTTCATCTAGCGACGGACAGGGAGAAGTAAGTTCCGTGAGATTGTCGCCTGCTATTAAATGCCAGGCGACAGAATCTCCCTGTCTGTCCCCAGCCTAAGGCTTAGTCCAGATGGGGAGATTCGGGGGCGATCCGTCTCCTGGCGACTTCTCGCCGCGACGGATTGCCCCCGAATCTCCCCGAATAGCTAGGCACCGCTGTGCACCGGCATAGCTTAAAAACGCCGGCGCGTGTTCACATGGAGCGGCGCGATTTTTAAAATCACGCCGCTCCGTGTGAATAAGCACAGGCGTTTTTAAGCCTCGCTGGTGCACAGCGGTGCCTAGCTATTCGGGGAGATTCGGGGGTGATCTGTCGCGGCGAGAAGTCGCCAGGCGACGGATCGCCCCCGAATCTCCCCGGCTGGACTAAGCCTAAGAGTGCATCTGTTCATTTGTACCTTTTGTAAAATTAAAAAAAAAAACTTGCAACTGTTGGCTTGTATTCAAAGTAAACGCAATACACTTGTTTTGTGTTGCTTTTATGTGGATGACTACAACAACTTTCTCAAATATTTAATGGGAAGTTTTTTGTTTTTTCATGCCTCTCTGGAACATAGATAAGGTCATTACAATATAACAATAATATAATTGAATATGTGCTTGAAATCGGTGTATATTTCTGGAAAAAAAAGTAGTTTTTCAGCTTTTTTTTACCCAGATTTGTAATACAAAAGTAATCTCAACAAAACTGATTTTGATTTGTCGTGTATCACTTTTTGAATTTAAGTGCTACAGGTATAGCACAGCATTATGTGTATTTTTTGTTATTTGTGTTTTTATCTTAATTAATAGATATTACATTAACATGATCAATGTAGCATTTCTGCATTCCATTTACATTGTGGGTGGTAATTACATATGGTTGCTTCCATAACAGGTTTTTATTTGTATGCACAGTTTCTTCTGTGTTTTCTGAGGCTTGACTTCTCTTTGTTGCAGCTTGCCTTTAGAATTGTCAAGGTTAAGGCTGGGGACAGACAGGGAGATTCGGGGAGATTCTGTCGCCTGGCGTTTAATAGCAGGCGACAATCTCCCCGAACGTCCTTCTCCCTGTCCGTCGCTAGTTTAAATGACAAAGCGCCAGCGCTGTGCACAAGCGGTGCGGCAATTTCCAGAATCGCCCGAAGTTACTTCGTGAGGAAACTTCGGGCGCTGGCGCTTTGTCATTTAAACTAGTGACGGACAGGGAGAAGGACGTTTGGGGAGATTGTCGCCTGCTATTAAACGCCATGCGACAGAATCTCCCTTAATCTCCCTGTCTGTCCCCAGGCTAAAGCCAACCTTTTGTTAGCTTGACCAAGTCATCAAATAAGTAAATCTTTGATCGATTTGGCCACCCATGTTTTGGATGAAATTGTGCTGATTTATTTTTTTTTTTTAAAGAAAAATAAAAACTCTCCCCAGCCCCCTCTGGATTATTTCTTTGTAAATCCAGTGGTGGAGCTGGGGGGTGATGGGCATCTTATAAAGCTGAGATGATAGCGACATCACTTGTAATATGAAGTGCAGTCCGCATCGCTTCCACAACCTCGGGGTTCACTTAGTTTAGATGCCTAGGTTGAAATCCACCTAAATACATTGCTGGTCATAGGTCAGTCTTTCGTTGTAACCTCTTTGGTATTGATCACAGCTTGTAAACCTTTTTTTCTATCCAGAGTCTTTAAATTCTTGTAGGGGTTTTTGCCCTTGCTTCCTAGCAGATCACTTTTAAAGAAACCATAACACCAAAAAATGAAAGTGTTGTAAAGTAATGAAAATCTCAAGTAGAGTTGCCCTGCACTGGAAAAACTGATCTGTTTGCTTCAGAAACACTACTATAGTTCATATAAACAAGCTGTTGTGTAGCAATGGCAGACACTGAAAAAGCTGTATGGCACAGATTAAATAGTGGATAACAGATAACACCTTTATGTTCTACAGAGTTTATCTGCCGTGTAACTCAAGCCTTTTCTCCTTTGAATAGCTTCCCTCAAGGCTACACAGCAGCTTCTTTATATCAACAATAGTAGTGTTTCTGAGGCAAACACAGCAGCTTTACTAGAGCAGGTCAACACTGCATTATATTTTTATTACTTTAAAGGAGAAGGAACCCCTAAAAAATTAGTAGGACTAAAAATGCCATGTTTTATATTCTGAACTTATTGCACCAGTCTAAAGGCTCAGGTTCTCAATAGCAGCCATTATCCAGGACTTATAACTTGTCACAGAGGGTCACCATCTTGGAAAGTGTCTGCAAATTGTCACAAATTATCCAGCAGAAAATGAGGTTGGCCCGTCATACAAGCTGATGCTACAGGGCTGATTATTAAATTCTGATGTGAATTGCACTGGTTGCCGTCATGTAGTAATTATCTGTATTAATTACTAATCAGCCTTATACTGTAACATTCGTATTCTACGTGTACTGTATATTTTGAGTCGGTCCCTAAGCTCAGTAACTGACATTGGCACCGAGCATGCGCAGTGAACCAACAGAAAAGAAGATGGGGAGCTACTGTGGCACCTTTGGAGACACAGATGTTTACTGCTAAAGGACTGTGGTTGCCTGAGGTTAGTATAGAAGCCCAAAACATAATGTACAACATTTCCAGCTACTTCTTTAGTTTCACTTTCCTTGTCCTTTAAATTTTTTTTAGTTTTTTTAAGGTTTTCTATGACTTTTAAGTCAGAGGACTGTGAAAAGCCATTCCTAAACTATCAGCTTGCTTTTATTCAAGTAGCTCATGGTGGCTTTTGCATTAGATTTAAGGTGGCCATACACGGGCCGATAAAAGCTGCTGACAGACCAAGTCGGCAGCTTATTGGCCCGTGTATGGTGCCCTCTGACGGGCTTTACCGATTGATATCTGGCCGAAAGTCGGCCAGATGTTGATCGGGCGGGTCTAAAAATCTCGTCGGATCACAGCTGCATCTGCTCATTGATGCGGTCCCGCGATCTGACCGCCTGTATCTCCTCTATTGTGATCCGATCGTTGGACCGTAGATCCCATGATTGGATCACACCGTTATCACCTTGAGGTGGGCATATCGGGAAGAGATCCGCTCGTTTTGGCAACATCGGCAAACTAGCGAATTTCTCCGTGTATGGCCACCTTAACAATCGGTGATTAGTAGGAGCCATCCCCTTTTCCTACAGCCACTGGCTGCTACATAATCCTAAAGCATAATTGCTCCACCTCCAATGTATATGAGTTGGCAAGATGTTTTGTTCCTCCACCACCTCATACCAACCTGCTGGCAATTGATCAAGTTCTATTTTCAGTATTGTCCATTTCTGTTCCTTCGAGTACAAAAGCACAAGGGCACAGATTGTACATAATACTCATTCCCTGCATATTTTGCATTCTTGGGTGTTTCTCAAAATACTATCACAGTTGCATCCCTGGTGGTTGTTTCTGCATTTATAGCTTATTTCTAGTTTCCTATGGATATTTCTTGTATCTTTCAGAAATGTATAAACACAGATCTGCACAGAAGGTATGTTGTTGTCCTTACAGCAAAATACCCTCATCTTTAAAAGGAAAATAAATCTACTTTTATTATAAGCAAGGTGAATTCACTCCCCCACATAATTCTGTGGCTTTGCAATAATTTATGTGCATACATTACATGTTTTATTTGTACTACTTATCAATTAACAAGGTCAGGATTGATATTTAGAAGTTAGATTTATATACCGTAGGTTAAATCCATTCTTCCTGCAGGAATTCAAGGTATTTGGATTCTCTTTCCGGTGCCTAAGTGGTTAGTAGGCTGGAACCTCTGCGCTCCTGTTCCTTGTTAAATGAAGATGGTCATTATTGATTTGACCCGTGCTGCTCTCATCCTTTGTCACATTTAGAGGTGTTGAGGATCAGGGCTGAATGGCTGCAGAAGTATATGTAACAGCATTGCCATTTCCTACTATCGATTTTCCTTCTTCACCCTCCTCCCTTGCCTTGTATTATATTTTGTTCTCCTTAACAGACTTGCCACTGAGTAGTGATGTGCATTTTCAAAGCAGAAATGGCGTATTGATTGAACAGTTGACAATAACAACCACCTTTGTTTGGTTCCTCTAGTTTATTTTCAAAGGCTGTGAAGTCTGCTCAATCATTTAATGTATGCACATATATACGCTTAATCAAAGTACTGGGTTTTTTTTGTTTGTTTATTGACCAGTCAAATTTGCTTATTCCATATTTATATTTCAGCTGTGTGATTTAAAGCTGTGAATGCCATCTACATTCAATAATTTGGCAACTGTTTATAAGGAAGACTTGTAATGTATTGAATGGTGTAATGACATAAAGCAAGCTTAATAGCTTTTTGAAATCTGCTGCAGTATAAACAGGATCTTCATGAATGTATGTGTTCAGGGATGCATGACCCACATAACCTACAAATTTGATTGGAAGTTACAGGGCTGGCATCGACTGATGGATAGCAGATTAGAATCCTGCGGTCTGCAAGCTAGAAATTTGTTGTCAAGCAAGATTTATCAGCTACAATCAGAGGCTTAAGCAGTCAAAAAAAAAAAAGTAAAATCAAATGCTTGCCTTTTTTTCTTTTAAATAAATTCAAAATGTATTGTTTTTCATGGCAAACAAACAAAAAAAAAATGGAGAAAATATGTGTATCGGGCGAATCTTCTCCTCTCCCTAAAGCTAGCTGTCTGTTATTCATCAGGAAGCAGGTCGCAGTTCAGTGAGCAGAAGAAAAGATTTTAATAGAAGCTGTGCCAAGGGCTGTAATGCATCATTTTAGGGCCCTAATTACATTACAATGACAAATATCGATGGTGACAACAGCAATAACCTACATCCTTTAATGGCTATGCTGGAAAAGGAGTTTGGGCTCTGCGCCATTAGTTTAGACTCACTTTCAAAACACAGGCCATTAGGAGTGTGTTTCCATAGTGCTATTGGGCAATAGCTGCAGCCCAGTAGTGAGATCTCTGAATGCCTCTCAAAGCTTGCTCTCATGGGACAACAAAGACCGATTTGATGGTCCGTGCAAGTGCCTTTGTTTCCAAGGCAACTGAAGCTGTCAAATGGGGGCACAAGGGCGACTCGGTTGTGGAGAGGGTATTATGTGAAGATTAATATTCGAAAGTACAAATATTTTATGTAGAGCAGGTTGTAGACCACATGGTAATTATAAAGCCTAAGAGTGGAAATCTCCCAAGTGCATAGATGTATGCACATTTGGTATGTCTTGGTTTCTGGTTATTAAACCGTGACCTACGGCTATCATTATACAGGTGTGGGACCTGTTATCCAGAATGCTCGGGTCCTGGGGTTTTCCAGATAACGGATCATTCTTTAATTTGGATCTTTACATCTTAAGCCCATTAAAAAATCATGTAAATTAAATTAACATTAATAAAACCAAAAGGTTGGTTTTGCTTCCAATAACCATTCATTGTATCTTAGTTTGGATCAAGTACAAGGTACTGTTTTTTATTAATATTAATACAGAGAAAAATTAAATCCTTTTTTGAAAATTTGTGGGGGATGGCCTTTTTGCTATTTGAAAATTTCTGGATAACGGGTTTCCGGATAACATACCTGTACCGTACACTATCATAGCCGACCTCTGCTTACGCGAGACAAATTAGACTGACTTGAAACTGCTGTGCAGAAGGTATCTTGGCACAAGGCATTTTCTGGTTTTGGTTGAGAATTTTGCAATTGCAAGTAAATTTGAAAAGCTTGTGGTGTTTTCTCTATAAGGATTCCATCTCGTCTAATCTGCAAAAGCAGAACGATTGCGTGCTTGTACTGTGCTTAATAGGTGTTGGTGGCTTTTAAACGTGCCCCATGTGGTTAGTTGCTGATAGGCAGTTTTTCAAGCTGCTGGTATGCCTCAGATCTCAAAATGAAACCCCACATTGGTGCACCAGGTTTTTTTTTTTTTTTTAGGTAAGGGAAAATAGGCACACATAATCTATGTAAATGTATTGTGGGACGGGGGGGTCGTATGGAACAATTAAGGTTTTGGTGTAATGCACATTCTAAAATGCACCTACTTTTTTTTTTTTGCTCCTAATTGTTAAAGTCTCTGCTTTATTTGCTATATTAGTATTTGTTTTTCTTAATGGAAATATTGAGACATGAATGTATACTTTCTGTCTCGATTTGTATTTTACTAGCTTCTATGCAAAGTCTACTGACTTGCTTGCTGTGTCAGCTTTGTAAAAGTCTCTGGCAGAACCTTTGCCTTCTTTCATAGCCTTCTTTTATTTCTTTAAACCACGTAGCCTTCTTGTAGTTCCACGTAAACGATGGCAGAAACGAATAATATGGGCTGTTGGGTAAGAGAAAGTGCCTAGCTTCACACTCCGGCTTTTCACTTGTGCTGGGCCTTCCAGGACACTTTATACCTGGATGGTATGATGCATTAAATCCAAAATTGATTGCTAATCAGACCTGTGGCTTAGGGGTAATGCAATAAATGTAAATGAGAAAGCTTTTTATAAATAGGCAGAAAAATGTGCATCTCTCAGTGTAATATACTTCATTAAACAGGTATGACATTGCAAATTTTAAATATGCACATCTGATTTTTAAGGCCAGGTTAAAGGACAACTGCTGCCCCCATATTTTTTCCTCACCGGAGGTGAGGGACAATGGAGGCTGCACTCTGGTTGTGGGAAACAATATATATATTTATTTTTTAAAGTTTAAAAAACTGGTTGTTCATGTTGCATGGCACACATGCATAATGGCAAATGGTTGCCCACACCAGAAGCTCAACTGAGAAATTGTCAGACCAAAAGAATGTTGTTTTTTTTTTTTTTTTTTTTTTTTTTTTTTTTTTTTTTTTTTTTTTTCATTGTTGGCATTACCTTCATTTAGCAACCGATTACATTCCCCCAACAGTACTATAATTAGACATATAGTTATGATGATGGTAATCATGGTTTTTATGCTTAAATGTACTGCATTTGTATTATATGTGCAAGGCTAGTGACACATGAGGCAAGTTCTAGCAGGGAATCTGCTTGCCTCTGCCCATTTCTGTAGTTACCGGCCTGCATTGGCTTGGGTCCAGAGATGATTTTGCCACGGAAAAACACAAGTATGAATTTTTGCACAAAATTTCATTCTGTGCATCGGGAGCCAGTTATATGTGCAGGCACAGGGTGGGCAGAGCTCATTGGCTTGGATTCTAAATGCAGGCTGAGAATCCGCCCTATGTGGCACTAGCCTTAATCTTTTAACTTTCATCATAAGATTGTTCAGTCTTTGTACTGATCTTGGTGTGGCAGGAGGTTTTGTGCTTTGGGATCCATCTACAACATGTGTGGCACATGTTGAAGTAGTACATCTTTGTATGTTGGTCATCTAAATGTGATTTGAATCTTTGGACAGGGAAACAAAGTATTTGGATGTTTTCTAAACTACATGCTGAATTTTGTTCACCACTAGTTAAGTGGGATAAAATGTTTGCCCACTTAAACATTTGTTAATAGTTGTAACTGGCCTATTATTATTATCATTATGTTTGAGTTTTAAGCCAGTGTGGTGTCTATCTGTCCCTAGGGGACTTTAATCAAACTTTATAGAAAAATATGGTTAATCCCTTGTGTGAGTTATTTCGTGAAACATTTTTGTACTTGGGTAATTATCATTTGGTGCCTGATTTTTTTTCTGATTGTGTGAAGGTGTCTGAAACTTTTTTTTTTTTTTTTTGCATAGACCTTTTTAATGATAAAGAACCTAAGAACAACTCTTGAGAATTCAATTTGTTGTGCCTTTTTTTTTTTTTTTGTGAGAATACAATCGCAAGACAACCCAAGAAATAAATATATAATATATATAAATGCTGTATAGAGAAAGGTCAATCGACAAAAGAAAAACATTTTTTTTTTCAAATATAACAAAGGATATGTACAAAATTGAAAAGAGGTTGGTTATTTGAGATCATATTTTTAAGGGTGTGTGTTATTTATTTCCCAGTTATCGCAATACCTACCTAGCTATATAGGTATGTGTCTTATGCAATCTTTGGAAGCTGCAGAAGCAACCCCAGGTTTCAAGCAATCTGGACAATATATCTCAAACCTGTATGATACTACACTTATTTAGTGGACATGTGTGCTACTGCATGATTCTCTCCCTGTGCAATCTACTAGGGGAATGTAAGATAAGCTATACATACTTGAACAGTTAAGTCCTCAGATGGTGTCAAATACCATGAGGATGTACGCATTAATGAGCCCCTGTCAGGTTTCAAAGCTGACTTGGCGAACTCTACAGGTTTCAATGGTCGACTGATCAAGCTTTGAAAACTTTGAAAAAAAAATGCAAATTATGAATGGAAATTTCAGCTGTACTTTTATCACAATAAAACTTTTGAGAAGCACTCTCATTAACATACTGCTGAGCTGAACAGTTTGGGCACAAACCACCCACCTACAACAAATTTGCGTTCATCTGCAGCTTTGTGTTTCTCTACTCCCTTCTTAGGTGTTTATTTAGAGACTGTGCACTTGGTATACATAATTCAATATATCAAATGTTAATACATTCTGTCTTGTGAAAAAAGGCCTGGGAATGCTTTGCTTAATGAAATGCTCTTACATTTTTTTTCCTTCTCTCTGCAGGCAGAAATTGTCAAGAGGCTGAATGCTATCTGTGCACAAGTCATTCCTTTCTTGTCCCAAGAGGTAAGGGAACTTCTTTTGCAGGCACCAAGCTAAGTGATACCATTTAAATGACAGAGGAATAAAAAAAAAAAAACTTAAAACCTTCTCCCCCCCCACCCCTTGATCTTGTGAATCTCCTGATGCTTGTATTTCATTTTCTTGCTGCTCTGCTCATTTCCACCGCAGCGTCTTATTAAAATTCAGAACAATATAATTTAAATGCACTTATATAATGGAAAATGTTATAATGCGCTAAGCGTAATGCGGCTGTTTTCCTGTCATGTACGCTCAGTGTTGCTTAGAATTATGACGGTTTGTCAGAATGGCATCTAATAAAGTAGATTGAAAAATTGCCAGAATAGGCAGAGAACTCTTCTCTTCTCCTGATGATAGGGCTTAAATATTGGCAGAAGTGTGGTTAAGAATATCAATTGCAAGTGCTTCTCAAAGTAAACAGAATAAATAAAATCCCCTTACTAAGTTAATGTTCTTGCTTTCTGATAAGAAAAGAGCACCTGGTGAGATAAGTGCATGCACGCGTGTATGTGTGCGTCTGTGTGGAACATGGAGGAGCACTCCCCAAACAAAAACACAGAATTTCTGGGTGCAGGTAAAATGTACAATATAACTATAAAAAAAATACACTCAACAGGCTCTGTTAGAGTAACTGATCTTATTCGACAAATGAAATTCCGTTTCGATCACATCATACTGAGTTTCCTCAGGACGATCATTGCGATATGATCGAAATGTTGGAATTTCTTTGTTTGTCTATTAAAATCAGTTACTCTAATGGAGCCTGTTTTGAGTGCGGTAATTTAAAAAAAAATTTATATATTGTATGTGTGTGTGCCTTCCAGTAAAAATTAAGCGCATGCCTGGGTGCTGTCACCAATTTCATAGATAGTTGTTCCCCATAGTTGACACACTCCAGGACTTCATGTTGTTCCCCATAGTTGACACACACTTCATAATGTGTAGTCAAACACAGAAAGAATTTGCCAACGTTTCGGTCCTGTCTGGGACCTTTAATGTCTTGAGAAAGGTCCCAGACTGGACTGAAATGCTGACAATAAATTATTTCCGCTGTGGAATGCACAAGCATCTGTAAATTGTTATGCAGGAGTTTCAGCTAGGCAGAGAAGTGAAAAGATGTGGTCGTTTGGGCGAGGTAATGCTTTTTCTCCATTTCTACAGTGATCTCACTGGCATGTCTGGTGTTAAAGGAGTGCTGATTGACAAATTCTGCAGTGATCTTACAGACAGACATATCTGCAGTTAACATGCCAAAATAATTACTACAGGAAATGGGTAATCAGCATGTCTTGGTAATCATGACTAAAGAAGGTACCGAAGCAAGAGTGGGCCCCATGCACTTTTGCCATGGGCCCCATATTTTTGTTTTGTTGACCCTGCTGCTTATATAGCTCAGGGTAGGCAGAAGTTACAGGTGGGGGAGTAGAAAGGCAGAAGGCATATTCATGTCTTTGGTGGGCCCCAGTGGTGTGGTTCTCTGGTGTGTCCCAAGTACCTCAGTCCAACACTGAACATTTATATTGTTGCATTTCTTTTTCTTTATGCATAGTCTGATCTAGCGATTGAAGCAGTAGTGGTGTGTACATGGTCATGGTGACTGTAAAACCAATAAGCTAGCGCCTTCGTAGAGATATTTTTTAGTCTTTGTAAGACACTCCGCTAATACAGACTCATTGGTTTACATTCTTAAGTCCATAACTGAATAAGACTGTTAAAAGGAGGTTAAAATTATTTCCCCAGATGGTGTGAAAGATGGATGGTATGACTGGTATGAGCAAGTGTGCCTGTTGCGTATTGCAGCTATTTTTCATGTGCTAGACTTCAAGAGGAAGTGGTTTATAGAAGAGCAGCGAGTGTTCAGTACAGAGAAAGGTGGCCCTCCAGAGATCATGAGAAGAAGGTGTTGCTTGTGGTGGTAGGCCACAAGATGTTAGCTGGTTTAAATTATTAACTATTTGGGTTGTGCTTACAGTCCCCCCCCCTTGATCCAATATTGTTTCTGTATTATGTGCCAAATGTATACTGTATAACAGTGGCTAAAAATAAACCTTTGTGGGCAGTGTGATTGTGAATATGGCTGCACATAGGTGCAGCTTTATCAGTCCGAAAAAGGTATTGTAAGCTTATGTGTTCAACATTGTTACAAACCCAGCTTTTTGGCAACATTTTGTGGATTTGGAAATTTATGTATGGTATTGTGGGCTTTATACTCTTTTTTTTCTTCTTATACTAGTGAATATTTAATCTCTGAACTTGGTTGGGTCCCTTGTGATGATTTCTGCTGGGGTGGAAAGGCTCATGATCTAGCCCTGTGATCCACAACCAGTGGCTCATGAGCAACATGTTTCTCACCAACCCCAGGGTTGGATTTACATAGTGGGCACCCCTAGGCCCACTACCGTTCGTCACCCCTTTATTCGCAAATTTTCATCATCAAGATCAGAGCAATGGGAATTGGCACATGGGAAATTTAAAAACCGATTGTATCGCCTGAGTAACCCCAGTCTTTATGAACCAATGTGGGTGTGACTGGGCAGCATGCCGCCCCCTAAAATCCTGCCACCCTAGGCCCGGGCCTAGGTGGCCTTTACAGAAATCAGGGCCTGACCAACCCTTTGGATATTGCTCTCAGTGGTCCCAAAGCATGTGCTTCTTTTTGAATTCCTGACTTGGCGGCAAGTTTTGTTTGCATAAAAACCACGTGTGCTGCTACACAGAGCTTCCTATAGGCTACCAGTTCACATGGAGGCTTTCAAATAGTCCTTATTTGGCAAACAGTTGATTGTGGTGCACAAATAAAAAAAGGTTGGGGACCTCTGATCTAGATGGAGGCAGCTGGGGTTAGGGGCAATTCCTTTTTTTTTATGGAAGGGTGAACTGTTAACATGTATCTACCTTTCCTGTACGAAACTATCAAATATCCTTTCCTAGATGACTATGAAGATTCTCATTCATCCAGGTCATGGTATATCTAACACAAGTAAATCAAAACTACTGGACTTGCTGAGAAATTTTAATGAAGATGTTTCACTTCTCGTCGAGCAGCTTCTTCAGTTCAGCTGGTGTAGGGGAGTTCTCGGCATATACTCTTCAGAGAGGTGACATCTGAAATTCACAGAGGTGTTGATTCTGTGTAGTTACTATGATGAGATTACTAATGTGTCCTGCAACTCCTAGACACAGGTGAACTTGCCAGAGTTGCGTGAATGGATGTGTGAATAGTTCTGAAACCGCTGAGGTACAGATGTTCGAACAGCATTATATGTAGCAGACAGGTGGTGTCAAAGGCCCCTGCCTTCAGATGAGCAGTGAAACGTCTTCATTAAAATTTCTCAGCAACTCCAGTTGTTTTGAGTTATTTGTGTTGGATATCCTTTCCTTGCTTGCTAACTAGAAGATGCTGATAAAGTTTTGGATTTTCCTTAAAGGGTAAATTTCCAATTTGTCCTTTTAATAATGTGTTCTTTATGAATCTATAGCTTACAAATTTTTCATCCCTCCAATTTTTCTAAGGTATAATGACACACGGTGCTAATTGTAGCCCGTGTCTGCCTGTAAAGTTGTAGGGAGGTATGGTGATCTGTCTCCACCCAATAACTATCCAATGGCTGCACATTCCCTCCTGAAGTGGAGTCCAGTGGTGCAGCCAAACATTGTGGCCTTGGCCACCTCTATTGAATAAAGGGCTTCATGTAGGAACCTGTATCTTTTGATGATAAATTCTCTTTCACAGCCTTCTGTCATTGCTTGATTCCTTTCTACTTAACCCACAGGTATGGCATACATAAAAGAACAAAGTCACTGGTGTATGGTTTCAGTTCAGTATTGATGTATGGTTCAGCACAATAAAGAAAATTGTTACTAAATTATTTATCTTTGGAGACAGCTACAGTCTTCTGTTTTGATCTTTCTGTTAGGAAGATTGGTGGGTGCTTAAGATGCTACGTTCTTGTGCCAAGACAGTATGCTGCTGCTGGCACGATTAATTGTACCTTTAGTTTCCAAACAATTATTATTTTGCAGGATTCCATGCAGGTTTTCAGTTGTCAAAATAAATATACACACATAGGGGCAGATTTATTAAGTGTTTTCATTGATAAATTCGAGTTTTCAATGTTATTTTCTAGTCAAAAATGAATTAAAAAAAAATGTAAAGATTTAGAATACTCTGACCCTAAAATAGACCATCTGAAAGCTGTCAATGTCTCGTAGGAGTCGGTGGTAGAGGTCCCTTGACCATTTGAAGATGTTAATGGCCTTTATGAGTTTTCCATTGATTTCACAGAAAAACTCGAGCAGTTTTTTTTAGTTTTTTGTTTTTCAAGCGAAATCTCGATCAATTAGAGTTTTCGGGTCGTTAACCCAAACTCTTTGATTCAAGTTGTTTCCATTCTAGTTGTTTAAATAAGATACCATTCAAGTTCATGGGAAGTAAAAAAAAACCTTCGATAAATAGCCCCTGTACTTTCTTCTCAAATACAAACTGGCCACCAAGCTTAGTAAATGCACAGTGACACTATCCTTTTTTTTTTGCGTTCTCAGGGGAAGCATGCATGAAACATGAAAAACTTAAAGGGTGGTCCACCTTTAAATAAACGTTTAGTATAATGTAGAAATGGATATTCTGAGACAATTTGCAATTGGTCTTCATTTTTATTATTTTTTTAATTATTTAGCTTCCTGTTCACTCCAGTTTGGAATTTTATCAGCTATCTGGTTACTAGAGTCTAAATTACTCTAGCAAACCAAACTTGGTTTAAATGAGAGACTGGCCTGAAACAAAGTTATTAAAAACACATGGTTGATAATATCTTTATGTGTTGGATATTGTTTGCATTTTGCTAAACGGATTGTGCCAACTGCTTACGTTAGTCTTATAACAAATTCTCACTTGCTTGTAAAGTAGACAAAATGCTTAAAACAATCTTTTCTATTAATCTCTATTTTAATATGTTTTGATCTCTGAGTACCGATCTTCTTTGGAATCATATGTTTGTTTATGGTATACTGAACTCCTTCATTATTACGGACCATTACTGTGCAAAAGTAGCATAGTTTTAAAACTACTGTAATACAGATTGTTCATATTGTAGATATTGGTAGGCTGTGCCCAAAAATCACAAAAGAGAGCATGCAGATGAATAAACTGGCCAAAATTCAGATTAAGTTGGAAGGCTCAAACTAAATACACAATGGCAATATATTTTATGAGCAGTTACTTGTTACTCTTTACCCTCTTCCCTGCTGATATGTGGTAAACCACTTTCTACTTTGCCACTTCTTGAGATCATGAAGGAAATTGCCCTTGAAGTAATATGCATTTTCCCCATAGTTTATTCCCTAGATCTTTGGGTTTCTTTACGAAACTGTTGAAGGTCAAACTTTATGTAACTTAGGGTTTTAATGGAAGATGCACATTATTTCATTGTAGGGATTTAAAAGGACCTATTCCAGTAGATGAAGATGAAGGCTCTACCATTTCTTTGGGATGGAAGGTTTAAAAATCATTCCAGCTGAATGTTTGTTTCTTTTGTTGATCAGTGTCAAACATTAGTTGTCAGAACTGCCTTGACCCCCTCCCATAAAATTCCTTAGGTCCTTGTAGAGGATGAAATTGGAAAACCTGACCTTGACTGAAACTGATTGTATGTTTCTTTACAATTCATTTTCGGTATTGGAAATTATAGTAAGTGGTTTACTATAATCTTAAATACTGTTGGGTCTTTAACTTGTTTTCCCCTCTTTCAGCACCAACAGCAAGTGGTACAGGCTGTGGAACGTGCCAAACAGGTGACCATGGCAGAGCTGAATGCTATCATTGGGGTATGTGTGTCTTTCCAGGTTATTTATTTATTTAATTTTTATTCTTTCCCCTAAACTAGTGTATTTATAGATGACAGGTGTTTTCAAGAAGCTTCACTGATTTGTGTTTTAGCTCATCCCAATTTAAAAAGGTTTTAGAAAACAACTAAAAAGGTTTTAGAGGACAACTAAAATTCAAGGCTTATCTAATTTAGACCCTTTTCACATAGAGTTGATCGAAACATCAGTGTTGTAGGTTTCCCCTGTTTATGACTGGGATTATAGGGATGTGTTGGGAACCTGGATAGTTGTTTATGGGCATGAATGTAAATCTCTGCTTGTGAAACAGCATAATCGTGTAATGTCTACTTTCAAAGAAACGACACGATTACTGAATTGATGTGTTTTATCACTGAAAAATTAACGTCCGATAAAAGGTATTTTCAGACACCGGATAGGAGATTCAATGCTGCAGAATATACTGATGCTGTATAGATAAAGCAGAAGTTGGTATAAACTTTTCATCAACATAATTGCCTTTTGTGAAAATATTCTAAGACCTGCTGCCTGGAAAAACACTCCCATGCATTTTTATGGCTCACAATCTGGGCCTTTGTATTACATTTTTTATAAGATCTAGCTCATACAACTGCTTAAGACCAGTACTTAGGGTAGGGACAGACAGGGAGATTCGGGGAGATTCTGTCGCCTGGCGTTTTTAGCAGGTGACAATCTCCCCGAATTTCCTTCTCCCTGTCTGCCTTTAGTATAAGTGACAAAGCGCCAGCGCCTGTGCACACGCTGTGCGGCGATTTCCGGAATCGCCCGAAGATACCTCGTGAGGAAACTTCGGGCAATTCCGGGAATCGCCGCGCAGCGTGTGCACAGGCGCTGGCGCTTTGTCCCTTTTACTAGCGGCAGACAGGGAGAAGGAAATTCGGGGAGATTGTCGCCTGCTAAAAACGCCAGGCGACAATCTCCCCGAATCTCCCTGTCTGTCCCTACCCTTAACCTTTTTTCTCTGGGGAATAAATAACTAGCCACTCAAAAATAAACAATGAGCTGCTTAGGGTCCCTTTTATGTTCCAACCCATAGGTCAAGAATCCCTGCTTTAGACACTTGAGTGTTTTTTCCTGAATAATTTTGGGCTTGGGCTTGGAAAAAGTTGTGGCCAGATCTGCAAAAAAGGATCTTATTTAACAAATATATTTATTATGTTTTGTTACACACAGAGTGTAAGCTTTACGTATTGCTTTTCTCTCAAAGTAAATTATTGCTTGTCCTTTGCAACTGCTAATGTGTATAAAGCAAATGAATATGTGAATCCTGTGCAATTAAGAAGGTGACCTGACAAAGGCTGGTCTCTTCTTAACTTAAATAAAACCAGACAAACACTAATGGACTGATTCATGCTTCTTCCACCCCTCTTCCCGCCTTCCTGTACTTCATAAATAGGAGGGGGGAGGTAAATTGTCCCATATGTTAGCACAATTAATGGCAGCTGCATTAACATGTTCTGTCAGACAGCAGATCTGGGCAGTCATTTTGTTTACATTTACAATAGAAGAAAGAAAAACAATGAAATATTGTCTGTTTCACATCACAATGCAGAGGTGAGAAATCGTGTTTTAATAACACATTATTCCCATCTATAATTATACAGCTGGTGCGAGCTGCTAAGTTATTCTAATGAAGGCACTACAACTGTACTTTTCTCTTCCGCCCCCTCCCAAATGCTTTTTCTTTTGTGTATAGATTATACATAAAAGTCTTTTCCTCTTTTATTCACTGTATCAAACACACTTTGAAATGCTAATTATTCCATTTACTTTCATTAAAATTCAAATTGCTGAGTGAAGATGTGGATAAGGGTCGCCGAATAATCAATCTGAAGTGAAGATATTGCATCAATTATGCCTCTGTCTTTTAACAAGGAAATCAGCACTCTGATCCTTGCTGACGGAGGTAGAGTGCAATGTTCTGATTGTGGCCTGTGTTTAATGGGCTATTTTTTATTCTGTTTTGTGCCTCTTTGACCTCAGGAGAATACTAGTAGTCAATTAAGGGTTATAAATGAAGAGAGAGTAACCATTTATTTCCTGTAAGGTTCCCCAATAAAGAAGGAGACGCATCTGAAGAAGCCGTGTTCACCCTTGAACATTTGAGTGCAGGAAAAGGCCTTTTCGAACTGCAAAATAAACCCTTTCGTTTTTATGCAACTGGATTGATACTAAAGAATGACATAAATTGAAAGTTACAGTTCATTTTCTTATGATACTGTGGCTGAATTCTTGAATTCTGGGTCCATTAAGGAAAATGTGGCATTTTGTTAAGTAAGATAATGGGAATTTTTTTAAAAACTAAACATGATCAGTGGGTCATCTGTACTATCTGCAGTCCCCCTACAGTCACCATATGGCATTTAGCTGGTCAGCCCTTTTTAACTTGGATATCTTTAAATTAGAGAAAATTGGTCCTTGTTCCCCTGTCCAACATCCATCACATACATGAATCTTCATTACTTCTACACTATTAGCCCAATGTTAATATTGCTTCTGCCTGCTTGACTCTTTATATTCAATCAGTAACTAAATCATGACACTTTCAACTATAGAACATGGCTAACTAATGGATGTTCAATTTGGTCATGCTTTCCTCATGTCATGCTCTAATTATTGTAACTTTCTGTGAATTGGCTTCTCCAGACTCTGCCACTTCTTCTATCTGGAATGCTATGTTCATGAATTCATCATATCAAACATGCAGTTCTGTTCACATGGGGGCATTCTAGAACACTGCAATCTGCATGGCCTTCTCCCAAAGTTGTAGCCTTCAAATAATCTTTTGAAAACTAATTTGTTTAGAAAATCTTGCCCTCATTTATTAGTCTGCTCATTTATTATGCTACTACTCTATTTGCCACTTTCCTGACTTCTATGCAGCTTAGTTGTAATAATAAGTAGGGACTTGCTGGTAGTCTGCTCTGTAAACAACAGCCTCTGCCAGGCTGTAACATAAGCCGAGTCTACCCTAGCACGATAGCACTATGTGCATTTAAACACAGTCTAGCACCTAGAAACACCAAGGCAACAAGATAGAAACTTTGCCAGATGTAGTTTCTTCACCAAAACAAATGCTATTGAAGAGTTTTACTTGGAAGCATTTTTTGCCAGCCAGCGATCTTGACCCACATAACGTTTGTTCTGATTTTTTGCAGAAGTCTCTTATTTAGTCAAGATCTTAAGTTTGTTTAGTTTAGCGACTGAACCAGATGGCTTATAATAAATAGAGGAAAATGCAAATATTGAGAAAGTGTTTGTTCCATGCTTTCCATTTTTCCTATTCTTTAGTCTGTTTTAAAAACAGATTGAGTGTTCTGCACTGATGATTCTAAACTGCAGATCTCAAACAAAATTTTTCAGGCACTGAACAGTCCAAAAGGTTTTATTTCCCCCAAAATATGTCATACAATAAGTTATTTCATTAGATTTCTATACCACAGAAGGCCATACTTGATTGTCAGCACAAAACAGCTTCAGCTTTTGCAGCCCCAAAATAGTCCACTTATTATTCCTATACAAGCCTCTGCTCATTTAGGAAGACTTTCAACTGTGATTTGACTGAATCAGTTGCTCCTAGATGTTTCAATTTCAACATGACATCCCTTACATTTGACCTGGATGAGCTCTAGTATGGCAGAAGGCTGATAAAAATTGGATAGGTTGCATCCTATGATACCAAAACCGCTGAGCTCTTCACTGCAACCCATTCTACAGTCAGTGTCTGTTGCTGAAGATTTCATGGACGTGACCTTCATTATAGCATATTAGAAATGTATCTTGTGGTGACTAGTGTATGTATTCCTCACCTGTTTACTTGGAACATAACTCATTAAAATCACTGGAAATAACTAAAAAAGGTTGTTTTTTTCCCTTCTATCACCATTTTTAAGTAAACCAAAGATAACCTTTCACAAATAATAAGCAATGCTGCCACTCATGCCTGTGTGAAGCCTTCTAGTTTCTGCCCATTTACTGCCATATAATTTGACTTAGTTGACCGCTATAGGGTGCAATGGTATATAACAGTGATCCACAACCAGTGGCTCAGGAGCAATATGTTGCTTACCAACCCCATTGATGTTGCGCTCAATGGCCTCCAAACAGGTACTTGTTTATGAATTCCTGGCGTGGAGGCAAGTTTTGGTTGTAAAAAAAACTCAGGTGTACTGCCAAACAGAAGCCCGCACACACAGGGGCTTCTAAACAGCCAATCACAGCCCTTATTTGGCATCCCCAAATGCTAGTGTTGCTCTCCAACTCTTTTAACCCCTGGTATTTAAGTATAATTCAGATTTTCAACTGTTTCCTAAACTTGTGTACCCTTTAATCCTAGCCTGAACAATAGCTGAAATGGCTAATTAGGCAGCTGCAGTTGTACAAGGCTGCTCCAATATGGCTCAGTGAATTGTGGTGCTCTGCTGCCTAGCGAAGTATTACACATCTTGCAGCATACCGTGCTACCCAAATACCATTCACTTTAAACGTTGAACAGTATTTGAAAAGAATAATCGGATACACCAATGTATGACAAGCATAAAAACTCCAAAGACCTACAACTCGGAGTGTGCTCTCGCTGTAAATAGCTTCTTAATTACCTGTAGAAAAAAAAAGCATTAAAGTAGATGTATATTTTTACAAGCTGCCTATGTGTGTGTTTGTTTATTTGAGCTTTACATCGCTTAATGTTTCGCTAACTGGGCATTTTTGGTCTACAGATATTGTAGTTGTGTTGCAGAGGTAATAGTTGTTACCAGATGCAGAGTGTTTGAATGATGACTTCTCAAGGGCTGTCTTTGTGTTCTTATATATACATGCTTGGTGTATAAAAATTGATAGAGAGTAGTGTCTCTAAGCAAAGTCACAGTTCATGGAGCACAATGTGAGTAATTACTCATTGCAGTATATAATTATATATTATAATTTCAATAGACACTGCAAATGTTAATTTTAAGCTCGTTAGGCTTTATATTTCATACTTGTTATGGCTGGTTGATAGTATACAGTAGCTAGAGCAGATAGAATTTTATTGTATTTACTGTAGCATTTTAAGCAATTAAGTGTTTTGTGTTTTTTTTTTTGTTTGTTTTTTAGTCTGGAGAGGGAATACGAGTTAGAATGGGTATTCTGTATATGTGACAATAAAATTAACAAATCCTAAAATGATTTCACATCTCCGAATATGAACCAGAAATTGCAGTACATAAATGTGTAAAATTTGGAAGTCCCTGCATTTCTAAAAGATAGAAACTCAAAAATCTTAAATTGCAATGCGTGGTTTCAGACATTATGATAGAATTTATGAATTTAGATCTTCTCATGTTGCTGAGGAGCACAAGCTAGTGGTACCTGATAAACTTACAGACCCACCCATACTTGAGCATACAGCCTACAACTCCTATTTTCCAATAGTGATATGAAGACATATCTCCTACTTCTCATGGTCACACAGGTGCCCTTTTACAGCACTAGCTAAGGCTGTTAGTTTTTTTTAAGAGGTACTAAAGGAGCAGTTTAAAACTTAGGTAAGTGGTTAATCTTTATAAATATCTTGTGGTGGTTGGCAAGTTTTAAGATAATCGTTCTCTTCATTTTGGTGGCGCATGAAGGAATAAATCTTTTTTGCATTAACAGAGAATTTATAAAGTGAATTTTTGACAATTTTTTTTATAGGAGAGGGATTTATATATACTCCTTTTTTTTTTATTGTATAACAAAAATAAAATAACTTGTTCTAGCTGTCCAAATGTCTTGCGTGTGTAGGGGGGTACAGTTTTAGCACCAGTAACGCTGAACCTCCATTTTAGCAGTGACATTTTAATGATAGGAAGTCTGCAAAATTATTTGCTATCAATTGTGAAGGCAATAACAAGCCTTAGTGGTTTTTCACACTCTCTGTGTTAAGTGCTTTCAGAATGACAGCGTAAACTGTGTTAGAGAACTCCAAGGAAGTAAAACTGATTAAAATGTTCATGCTTGAATGCTGCTGATGGAATAGTTCATTTGGACTTTCTATACCTCCTGCAGCTCAAGCTGAAATATTAAAATTCAGAGGATTTAAATCTCTCTCCCCTCAGCTCAGGAAAAAAAAAAACATTACATTTTAATAGGTTTTGAACTCCTAATTCATTGGTTTGGTGTGACACATATTAAATCTATTCAAATATTACTTAGAAGGTTACTTAAATGATTATTTTTATTTTTTTTAAGATTAATGGTCCATACTTAGAATTCGGGCATTTCTTTAGTACATATGTCTGTACTGTATTATGAACTGTAAAGGGAAAAAAACAAGATATATATATTCATATTCCAAGGAATGGAATAATGTTATACATTAATGTTTAAATCCCAGTATTCACAGAGAACGGGAATTATTAGATGCAGTAAGCCAGGGCAACCAATCAACTCCTGATTGGTCAGGGGTGGAAATGGTCCTGACAAATCAGAGGTAGACAATCTTGATTTCTCAAACGGAGTAGAAACATAAGCTGTCCTATCAAGGCAGTTTATATGCCCTTGTATGGGACCCTAAAAAGTGTCCCTTCAATGGGCCTGCCCAACCAATCTGAAAATGTGTCCGGTTTAAAAATCCAGATGAAGCAAGGACCACCTTGCCCTGCCCCAACGGCCTGTATCCCCGACATTAAAATCAGACTAGTCTGATATTGCCCACCTCAAGGGGAGCATATTGGGGAAAGATCAGCTTGTTTGTTCTCCCCAAAATGTGTAGCTCTTTTCATGTAGATCTAGGCAAAAGTCACACAGCTATGAAGAACTGACAGTTGTCTCTAACTATTTAAAAAATGTTTTTAAACCCTACAGAGGAGTTGAAAGGGGTACATTGACTCTGTTTGCATTGGAGACAGGTGCTTAGGCAAGCACAGAATTGGACCATGTTTTTCCTAAGATTCAGGCTTGCTCAGCCAGGCAAGGAATTTTAGCAGCTGTTTTGGGATATGGTTTGTCACTATTCGCATTGGGTTGCATTGGGACTGGAACAGCAGAACAGAAACCTTTCCCCAAGGAATGACCATATTCTGTGTCTAATAAAAGGGGCTTCACTGCCTCATAAAATTGCATTGACTGAAAAAAAACTGAATAAGTGAAACTTATACCAGGCTGGGGTCTAAAATCTGGGTAAATATGTCTGTACAGTGCTGCTGATTGTTGGCACTTTATTCAGCATATAAAGCAACTGGTCTTGGAAATATTTCACCAGTCATCCTAGCAGCTTCTTCAGTTCAAAGATTATGTTGTAATGTTGAAAAAGGTTTCAACTCTAGACACAGTCGGCAAATACAATCAATTTTGTTGAGTGCTGGAAATATTATTTTTCTTTGCATCTCCCACTTAACCAAATTTCTCACTTCTGTTACATTTTTGAACAATAATGCCTCCCGCCTAAAACACACACACCCCCTTCCTTGTTCGAGGCATATATTTCATTAATCTGAGAATATATGTAGTGTTGGTTTCCTTTGAATCGACTCCAAAGACATATGAGGCTTCCAAGTTCAATCCTCTGTTTCCTTGGGGCATACAATGACCAGAATAGTGAAGACAAGTGTCACGTATGATAAATCTGTTTACATTGTACACCTCTGTTTCTCTTGTCTTCTTGAGTGTCTTAGATTCAGACACAACAGCATGTGCAATGGGCCAACATCTGCTCTCCTAAGTCATCATCTACACTTATTCCAGAGATTTGAGAATTCGCACTGGTCGATTACTTTCTTTATTTTTTCTGTGTGGGTCATAGCATAAAAGAACAGTAACGCACACTTGCTTATTCTTTTGCACATGGGTAGATTTTAAAAATACTATTTTTTTTCCAATTAGTTTTACAAGCTGCTTGTCATAGAAAAACAGTGTCTTCACACTGCAGTTTTAGAACGGGCATACAAATTTTCAGATGAAATTCAAGATATTTATTTGGAGTGCTAATATTGGTGTTCATTAAATATCCCATAGCCAAGATGACTTCTTGGACTGTGATCCTTGATTGTAATTTAATTCTTTTAATAATGATCCTTCAAGATTAAACAGTTTGTGTCATCAGTAATACCTGCAAGACTGTTCGCCAAAAAGATCTTCTGTGGATAGGAATATTAAGGTAGTTTATGTTCAGGAGGTATGTTTTTATGCACACATTGAATGAATGGCAGGAATTTATGTATTTTTTTTTAATAAATGTGCAGATTTATTACAAAGAAAAAAAAGAAAGTTGGATGGAAAGTGCAGGTTGATCCTACATTTCTCTTGATCATTCGTCAATCTTATCATGATCAGGTTATAGGCTAATAGAATCAGAAACATATTTTGTAGGTCCTGAAATGTGTGTCTTTATGTATAGGGCAGTTGAAAGGTGAATTATTGTGTGTAAGGCAAGCATACAAAGGAAATCTGTTGGAAGTAGTTTCACACATACTGTACATTCCTAGATAAATCATGCTTGTCTGACATTTCATACAAGGAAATGTATTTGTTTGCTTCTTGAGTTTCAAGTATCTTTTTTTGTACTAGGTGCTATGTCTCCATGTCTGGTAGTCATGATCTAAAAACAAAGGCCAGTCTTTCTTCTATCAAACCTGCAACAGCCAGTCCTGTAATTAATTCATTATATGTCACATTTTTTTCCCTACATCCCCCTTTTTTTCTTCTGCGTTGGTCTTCCTCACTACAAGTTTTCAACCATGTAGTTGAGCAATATTCTGTTCTCAAATTACATAATGGGTAATCCATATTAACGTTAAAGCGAGGGCCACACTGGGGCAGAAATCCACTGCCTGATTTCCACCCAAGCGTTGGCCATAATATTCTCTCTTCCTCAAGTCTGCGACAGCGAGTCTCTGCATTTTGAGGCGAAATCCTGCGAAGTCTGTGCCACTTCTGATTCAATATTTTTGAATGAGGAAAAGAGGATGCTACTGCCAGTGGTTGGGGGAATTCAAACAGTGGATTGTGGTGAGCAGTTTTCAACCGGTAGTGTGGCCCTACCCTAATATGGTTATGCTGTGTGCCCTGATGCTGCCCTCTGTACTGTGCACCTTTTTTTTTTTATCAGCCGGGGGGAGGGGGGGTTATGGATGCAGGTGCTCCTAGAATGAGCAATAAGTGGTGTGCTGTTGCACTGTGTCCCCTGGGGTGAAAAATGACACCTTATGAATAAATATTATTAGGGCCCACCATAAAGTAATTCAGTTGGTTGGAACCATGTAAAGGTTTGCGAGGTAACCAGCTTGGAACATGTGTCCGTAGAACATAACCTTCCATGCAAGCATGGCACTTCACTTTCAGTTGAATGGGAAATGTGCAGTCTATGGTGTCTGCTGGTAGTAGACAGTGAACCTGGCCTCTGCATTCTTGTATGATACCTTCTTAATGGCTTTGGGCAATGGAACGCAAGGGGATTTAGAGAATGTTGGCTTGTGTGGCAATTTAATAGCTTAGGAGCCAGGGAATTGGCCTTCATTTACGAAGACTTCATTCATGCTTGAAGGCAAATGTCGTAAAAGGGAACATGGCGTTTTCAAATTATATTTCTCTGTTTGCTATAGATCACCTATTTCCCATTCAGGTATGGGACCCGTTATCAATGCTTTTGACCTGGGGTTTTCTGGAAAACAGATCTTTCTGTAATTTGGATCTTCATTCCTTGTCTACTAGAAAAAATTGTAAATGTTAACTAATGGATCACATACCTATACATGGGAAGGTTGTTTGATGATCAGTTTGAAAACCAAACTGGTTGGCTATCATTGCTCTAAATCTTTGGTTGGTCTCATGTCCTTGCTTGATGATTGACAGTGGTTTTTTTTCCCATTTTTGTATGCATCAACACACATGCATTCTTTAGTTCTGCATAAATGAATATGTACAGACCTGCTAGACCTAATTTAGTTAGCTGTTGTACTAATTGTTTGTTAATGCATAAACAATCCTATCTCTAAATGGTTGTTAAAGCATGAAACATGATGTATCTGTTCTAAGGTCAAGCTCTCCCAGTCCCAGTCTCAAGGGCTTTCTGTATATGTTGCCAGTGTGCTGGTAAAAATGACTTTAAACTCTTGTCAGCACAGTTACTGGTGCATGCATCACAGTCCCACTCAAATAAACCTGTCACAACACAGAGTCAGCAGCAAGAGAAAAGTACAAGGGCAGGCCTCTAGCTTTTCATTCGAGCATCACTAAACGTGCACAGAGTGCCCAATTATTTCAGCATTATTGAGCAAGCCTACAGGAGAACCCATGCCTTGCTACATTAGATTTTCTTTAGTAATTTGCTCAAGTACCGCTGAGGACACTTAAAGAGCTTAAAACGGTGGCTTCAACCAATTCCCTTTTCTGGATTGTTAATTCAGATTTTTGCTCTGAGATTAACTACTTCTATCCTGGGCTACAGGACTCCCATATATTCACATTTTCTTTAGTTTTGTCTTGAATCCATGTTTAAACCTGTCCTTCTTAATATAAGAGAGACATGGGTAGTGTATTAATCTATGCACCTACCTTTCATTTATTAAAGGAATAAAATGCAACCATATTTATAATATAGAGTTTCCTTTACCATATCAGATTGTGTTCTTTGAAACAAAATCTTAGAACACATCACATTATTTTAGGGCAGTGTAGGATAGGTACATTGAGAGTTGAAAAGCAGGGAAACAAGCACTTAGTTGGAATGTTGAAACTCTTTGGCTAAGGGCATTTGGGGAGATTCGGGGTCGATCCGTCGCCTGGCGACTTCTGGCCGCGACGGATCGCCCCCGAATCTCCCCAAATAGCTTGACACCACAGCACGCTGGCGCATGTTCACGCGGAGCGGCACGATTTTTAAAATCGCTCAAAATTGCCTGGCGAGGATCGCCCCCGAATCGCCCCGTCTGCCCTTAGCCTTTGGGGGTAATGTGATAAATGGACTAAGTTTACTAATTTATTCTAGAAACTGATGGAAACCAATCAACAGGTTGCATTTTCTGGTCCCCTTAGTTTGAAAACAAACATCTGATTGTTTGCTAGATGTGTGCAGACGTAAGACGCATTGCTTTACACCGTTTGTTTCTGTGTTTGATGTTAACATGTGATACTATGATGACACTGTGCTGTCCCTGCTTACCTTCTCATAAAATGAAATTAAGTTAGTCTGGCAAGATCTAGTACGCATAAAACCATGCTGGCACAGACTGATAGTATTGTTATTTGCTATGAAGTCCAGTATCCTATCCTTTATTAATCCTTCGAAAAGCTTTCCTGCCACAGACGTCAGACTGACTGGCCTATAGTTTTGAGGCTGAGAATGGGATCCCTTTTTGAATAGCGGCACCACATTAGCAATTCTCCAGTCTCTCGGCACCATACCAGACCACAATGAATCCTGAAAAATTAAGTAGAGAGGTTTGGCAATCACAGAGCTAAGCTTTTTAATTATCCTGGGATGAAGCCCATCTGGCCCTGGACCTTTGTTTATCTTAACATGTTCTAGTCTCTCTTGAATTTCAGCATGTGTGCACCATGCATCATTAGATGTATTATTATAATTGGGACTATTTATAAGGAAACCTTCATTAACTGGTTCCTCATTTGTGTAGACAGACGAAAAGTGTGCATTCAGAATCTGAGCTTTTTACTTGTTCACATCAACCAGCTGACCCCCCTTTGATAATAAAGGTCCTACCCCTTCCTGATTATTTTTACTGCTTACTGCTATATCCTTTTCCTCATCTATTTTAGCTTGCCTGATAGCTTTTTTGCATGATTTATTGGCCTCCTTGTACCTTATGAATGATTCGGCTGTCCCAGCTAACTTGAAAACCTTAAAGGGATCCTGTCATGGGAAAACATTTTTTTTTTTTTCAAAATGCATCAGTTAATAGTGCTGCTCCAGAATAATTCTGCACTGAAATCCATTTCTCAAAAGAGCAAACCGATATTTTTTTTATATTTCATTTTGAAATCTGACATGGAGCTAGACATATTGTCAATTTCCCAGTTGCCCCAAGTCATGTGACTTTTGCTCTGATAAACTTCAATCACTCTTTACTGCTGTACTGCAAGTTGGAGTGATATCAGACCCACCCTTCCCCCACCCAGCAGCCTAACAAAAGAACAATGGGAAGGTAACCAGATAACAGCTGATTGGTAAACAGCACTCAATAGTAAAAACCTATATCCCACTGTGTTCCATTCAGTTACATTGAGAAGGAAAAACAACAGCCTGCCAGGATGCAGTTCCCTCCTAAAGTGCTGGCACAAGGCACATGACCAGGGGCAGCTGGGAAATTGACAAAATGGCTAGCTCCATGTCAGATTTCAAAACTGAAAAAAAAAAAAAGTTTGCTCTTTTGAGAAATGGATTTCAGTGCAGAAGTCTACTGGAGCAGCACTTTTAACTGATGCGGTTTTTTTTTTCCCATGACTGTTTCCCTTTAAAAGCATGTCTTTTCTTATCCACCTCAACACCAACACTTCTATTGAACCAAAAAGGTTTTGCTTTGCAACAACATTCCTTGCTTACAAGCGGAATATACTGATATGTATATATATTAAGCAGCATTTTAAAGACTTCCCATTCTTGTTGTGTGTTTAACCCTGTGAAAAGCATTTCCCACTTAATATGTTGCAGAGATGCTCTTATACTGTCAAAGTTTGCACGCCTGAAATTCAATGTTTTAGTTACTACCTTATAGAGTTGCCTCTGCAACAGAATCTCAAAGGAGACCATGTTATGATCACTATTTCCTAAATTCTCACCCACACAAATGCTAGAGATGAGTTCAGTATTATTAGTTATTACAAGATCCAAAAGAGAGTTATTCCTAGTAGGTTCTTGAACGAGCTCGGATAAAAAGTTGTCATATTAGCATATTTACAAACCTGCTAGCTTTATCTGTTTTGGCAACCCCATTACCCCAGTCAATGTCCGGATAATTGAAGTCACCCATAATAATAACTTGACCTAGTCGTGAAGCCGCTTCTATTTGTAAAAGTATCTGGGCTTCATAATAGGCACTTATACAAGGTGGTTTATAGCATACACCAATTAAAATTTTCTTTGTCACCTTATGCCCAGTCGAAATCTCTACCCAGAGAGATTCCAAACCCTCACCAGTGCCCGTAATGGTTATTTCCTTAGTGCATGGCTTTAATTCAGGCTTTACATACAAACACACTCCTCCCCCCCTTTCTAATCCCTCTGTCCCTCCTAAAAACGGTGTAACGATTTAACTTCACAGTCAAGTCACGTTTCATCCCACCAAGTCTCAGTGATACAAATTATATCATAATTTTTAGAGCATTCACTTAATTCTTGGTCTCCCATTTTACCTGACAAACTTTGTGCATTTGCCAGACTACAGCAGAGGTTTTTTTTTTCTTTTTACTCTTTAAATCCTAATGTACTCACCACTCGAATGGGAGATTATTTATGAAAAAACTAGAACATAATATTCTATTGAATAGTCCCAACCCAAAAAGATCTAATCGAATTTGGATCAAGTTTTCCTTTGAAAAAAACCTTGAATGTCAGGAAGGCAATTAACATATTCAAATGCTTCAAAGGACCTCTGCTATTGATCAGTAAATTAAATGGGGAGGTTTTAGGTGGCGAATATTTGACTTAGAACTGTTAGCATGGATGAGGTGTGATAATCCCGCATTTGAATTTACATTCGATTGTGTGCTTTTAAATAAGAATTTGTGAGTTTTGACACACACAAAAAAAAAATCAAATTTGAATTTTCCATTGGAGCCTTAATAAATCTGCCCCTAAATTTAGTATCTAAAATATATATTTCAGTCCATATATATTTTATGATTATGGGGTTGAATTAGCTGAGGGCTACTATAGAACAAGTGTAGCTTAATATAAATGTTCTTTTTTGTGGCAGTAAAATTTTCGTGTCCTTTTTGTTCATGTAAATTGATTTGCCAATGTCCAGTATATTTGTCACTTTCATCATTAGTATTTTTGTTTTTAAGTTTTGTAATGTTATTTATTTGAACAAGTTCAATATGTGTTGTTCATTTTTCGCAGCAGCAGCAACTCCAGGCACAGCATTTGTCTCATGGACATGGTCTCCCAGTGCCTCTCACTCCGCATCCTTCTGGGCTTCAGCCTCCAGCCATTCCTTCTATTGGGAGCAGTGCAGGATTGCTGGCTCTCTCCAGTGCCCTAGGCGGCCAGTCCCACCTTCCAATTAAGGATGAGAAAAAGCACCATGACAGCGACCATCAAAGAGGTCATTACAGATATAATAATTTCTTACAATCTGTATTTTAATAACTTAGTATGTACATTTGTGTTGCATAAAAGATAGAACAGCTATACATTAAATACTGTAAATATATATATATATAGAATATTCTATATATTCTATATTGGGAGATTCCTATTGGATGGAAACTTTATTAACAATGGCTTGTTGGATTAAGTCTTTTACTGTCCTTTAGAACTTAAGTTAAAACTTTTATCGGTTAGAGTCCACATACACTGCACCATGCAGTTATATAACTTCCTCCTGAAATGTGTTGGTTTAGCTTAGGGTTTATCTATTTTTGAACAAGTGATATGTGAGAAGAGATACAGTATGCTGAAGAGGTGGTGGGAAGAGTCTTATAGGGGGAACATGAGCAAACTTGCAACACCCTCCTTTATCACACCTTTCTGAGGATTTAGATGTGTGGGAAGCCCAGATCAGGGCTTTTGTTATTAGTCATCTTGGTGGAAAGAAGGTTGGTGCAAAATAGCTTCTGTATTATTATAATTTAGAGGAAGCATAAAGCGTCCTATGCAGTCTAACCATGCTTGTTTCACTCTTCTTTACAATGATTTGTGATAAAGTGTTATTAGGTTGCTAGGTAAAGTCATATACCATGTAACTAACACATTTCTTTTTCTTTCCCTCATATCTGGGCTGAATTTGGTGTTTGCAGATAGAGATTCCATTAAGGTACGGTCTCCTTTTTAAATACATATAAATTCATTCTATATTCATATTCAAGTATCCGATTTATAAAATTAGACTGGTCAATAATATTTAACAAACCATCCAAATTGTGATTGTTTAAAACTGTTATTGACATTTCAGCACATTTTAATTTGTTGTCCCAATATAATCCCAGCAGTTATGGTGGCCATAGATGGACAGATAATATCGTATGAAACAAATATTTGTACAATATTCGGTGCGTATATGGTGGGAAATGAGCCGACCGATAGCACCAGGAGATTTAGATATCGGACGGCTGGCTTATCTGGCTGGATGGAAATTTTTATTGTATGCCTTTTGAAGGAGAATTCAACCCTGCAGCGCTAAAACCCCTCCCTCCTGTAGCCACCCCCCCTGAATACAGATACAGGTAGAATTCTATTGTTTTTACCTGTATATCTGACGATTCAGCTCTATGCGTGTTTTGAAAGGAACAATCTTTCTTGGAAGGATCTTTACCGTGAAAGATCATAATTGTTATGTCTATGGCCAGCATTAGATTTGGTCCAACTGTTCTGCATGTTTATATGTACAAAACTTTATCAAGCACTTTGTAGTTGAAAAGTGCAAGCAATGAAGGCGCTGGACCAACTTTAAAACTTGTATAGATATGTGCGTTTGACAGTTTAATTATCACAAATAACATCAAAGGGGTGGTTCACCTTTACATTAAATTTTAGTATGTTTAAGAATGACCTACTCTAAGCACGTTTTCAGTTGGTCTTCTTTATTTATTTCGTTTGTATTGTTTTTGAATTATTTGCCTTCTGACTCTGAAACAACTGCTCTGTAAGGCAACACATTTATATTTATTGCTACTTTTTATTACTACTCTTTCTATTTAGCCCCTTTAATATTCATAGTCCAATCTTTTATTCATGCATGGTTGCTAGGGTAATTTGGACCCTAGCATCCAGATTGCTGAAATTGCAAACTAGAGAGTGGCTGAATAAAACTATATCAATAACAAAACCATTAAAAAAAAAATTGCAAATTGTCTCCGAATATCCCTCTATACATCATACTAAAAGGTAATTTAAAGGTGAACAAACACTTTAATTACAGTATACAGTTGGGTACTTAAAAAAAAAAGTGCATATTATGCTTCTTTTTTTTTTTTTTTTTTTTTTTTTTTTTTTTTTAGTTAAAGAGTAAGGAAAGCACAAAAATAAACATTGTTTCAATGAAGTTGTTTCAGAAAGAGGGTAGGCTGTATAGGTTTTATTGTAGGTATTTAGAGAGCCAAGAAATACATTGGACTGGTTACCAAATGTAACTTTTTTTAGAGGTTCTGTAGCAGCCGCACAATTTGTAGTGTAGTACAGGTATGGGATCCGTTATCCAGAAAGCTCCAAATTACAGGAAGGCCATCTCCCATAGACTCCATTTTAATCAAATATTTAACATATTTAACAATTATTTACTTTTTCTCTCTAATAATAAAACAGTACCTTGTACTTGATCCAAACTAAAATATAATTAATCCTTATTAGAAGCAAAAACAGCTTAGTGGAGTTTATTTAATGTTTACATGATGTTCTAGTAGAATTTAGATATGAAGATCCAAATTACGGAAAGATCTGTTATTTGGAAAACCCCAGGTCCCAAGCATTCTGGATAACCGGTCCCATACTTGTATATCTAAACACAAGATGTAGAATCTTTACCACCAACTGTCAAGGACTATATGCCATGCCCATTTTAGGAATTGGTTGAAGCCTCTGGGATAAATTTGTTTAGAATATGGGTAAGACTATATGGTGTTACTAGCCTTTTAATTCTTACAAATGTGTAATGGGGATATATTGTTATGACTATTCACAGCAAAGCTTGTCATTCTAAACCAACTGTACAGTTTCCTTCCTACCGTTTACTTTTGTGGTTTTTATTTAATAATATTCTCATCACTCATAAAGCTTAATATAGTAAGCACCAGCTATGATCTAAACCGCAGCAGAGTTGGTGAATGGGCAAAATAAAGAACATTTAATATTCGACCAAATGGTTAACATTATTGGCCCCTGTCTGCCCCAGTCTGTGGGGAAATTTAGCAATAACCAATACCATTAGCTGTATGTGACTCTTTGCAAAATGAAATATAAAGCAAAGTGACTTAGAGTATTACAGTGCCAATAATTAAACTGTGTCCCCTTTACTTACATGGGCAATAAAGATCATTTACACAAATAATTACAGGTGCCCATCACTACAACAGAGGAAGTGTAAGTGTGATAGAGCATGTGACTGGTTTAACTATGGAATATGATTAGCATTTATATGGAACAGAGCTGCAGTTCTATCATAGATAAAAAAAAAACACTTGCTCACTTGCTTTAATGCTGAAGAGATTAAAAGGTGAAAACTGTAGACTGAACTTTATTCAATATGGCCCTGTCTGGTCCAATGGTTCCTACTGCTAGCATCATACCAGTTAATCTACTCGTACCACAAGCTGGCCAGTCCTATGACTGGCAATAGCTTGACTTTATACAGACCATGGAGAAATAATTGAGTTATTAGAATATGCGTATCCTGAAAATGATGATTACTCTGTGTGAAATGCATTTGTCGTTCAAAAACAAAGACTTCTTGTCCTTTTTTTGTATTAGCCCAATAAGATTTATGTACAAATAACAGTAAGCATAGCCTCAGATAAGTATTTAAAAAAAAAAAAAAACAGAAATTTACTGGCTATTTCTCATTTCATTTGACTGTACAGGCATGGGATCCGTTATCCAGAAACCCGTTATCCAGAAAGCTCTGAATTACGAAAAGGCTGTCTCCCATAGACTCCATTTTATCCAAATAATCCACATTTTTAAAATGATTTTCTTTTTGTAATAATAAAACAGTACCTTGTGCTTGATCCAACCAAAGATGGAATTAAACCTAATAGGCTGGTTTTGCTTCCAATAAGGATTATTTCATGTTTACAAGATTTACTAGTATACTTCAGATATGAAGATCCAAATGACAGAAAGATTTGCTATCCAGAAAACCCCAGGCCCCGGGCATTCTGGATAAAAGTTCCCATACTTGTATTTAATAAAAAAGTAATAAAAAGAAAACCTGTAAAATGTATTACAACAACTAGCTGCATTGGACAGTTTAAATGACAAATCAACAAGATTTGAAGTTAAAAAAGAAAAATGGCTGGTTGCTTGTTTATTTGCTTAATTATTTTTTACTTCTGCAAATAACTTTAGGGAACCCCTTTAACCTTATGCATAGAGAGAGAGAGAAATTTGACCTGGCAGATTTAATGCATTTAACTCGAGTTGTTTAGTATCAACATTTGAGGCTTACTCTCTCCAGATTCTGTATTAAGTTGCCGATTTCTTAAACAATTAGCTGCAATGCTCGGAGTAGTAGATAGATGCTCATTCTATTGATCTGCCCTTCCCATAAATATCTGCTGATTAAGGAGTTTATTTTTTTAATGTGATTGTCTGCTGTGTGCCTTGCATGTTCTCAAATGTGTTGCTTGCTAGCATCTGGAATAACTCTGTTCTTAGGTTATTTCAAGGAGCAAAATTCTGGGTGACTAAATTATTTCTGTCTTTTTTTGCTTCCCTCTGCTCCTAATGGGCAAACAGACAGCTTTGATGCTCTAAATAATAAGTAATTTTTGGCCATCTGTCAAAAGGAAATTTCAATACAAATTTAAATTAATGGTGCCTGAAAATTTTTATAGCTTCTCTAAAAGCCTCTAATGTGAAGAAAATTCAGGATCCGCTGGTAGTAATTAGTGTACCATGTAATGAGAATATGGGCCACATTGTATAGGCCCTTGTGTAACAATTTGATATCGTAGCAAAATCTTGATTTATTTAAGACTTTAGATAAGCTTAATTGTCAGCGGCAGTCATTTTTTTTCCCTCTCACAGTGTGGATTATTAAATAGGGGAAGTGTTTAGGACTGCTTGTAAAATGTAAATTTAGATTCCTTCAATGATACTGGTAATTAAGCTGTATTACTCAGTGGTGGAAAGGGGGCATCACCTCAGAGCCTCATAAAGTTATTCACTTGTTTTCATTGCATTCTTTTAATTTTTTCCTGTATTCTTTGGCATTGATTGCTTTTTAGTAATTCTGCTAATAAAATACTTTTTCAGCTGTGTGGTTTTTGTTGTGACTATCAACATCTGCTTATCTTTTGGTTTTGCTTGTGCTTTCCGGTGAATGCATCAGTAGTAAGGTCACGAATGCTTTTATTTGTGGTGAGCAGAGGAAGCCGAGTTTAGATGCAGACTTAATTTAGTTCTGTACTCCTTGCCACTGTTTTTCACCCTCCCCATATTTCAGATGTGAGGATATAACCTAATGCAGCAATCCTCTACAGAGTCCTGTTTGCTTACAGTAGATTATTGACTATAAAAAGAAAATTTGTCGGCATGGTTCTACATGAGTTAAATAATTGTGGTTTGCATTAATATAGCTCTTACCCCTTTTCTACCTTAAAACATCTAATTTTAAATGTAATGCACATGCTTCACATAATAAACACTGTCTATATGTTAGACAATGTTTACTTCCAACTTGGGTCGCAAAAAGAAGTGCCCAGTTATGGTGTCCACAAAAATATCTGAGATCGATTCTTCTCAATCTATTGAGACGGCTATCCGTTTATGTGTTAGAACAACTTTTTTTTAGACAGTCATTGTTTGTGGTTTAATTTCATTCTACCACTAAACAGCCAATCAATAAGCATAACATACAATTATTAATGTTTTTTGGTATAATATTGGCACTGGAGATCAGCTTGGTGTAATATGCCCTGAAAATAAGCATAGTGGCCTATGTACTTTTAAAGACTCCAGATACACATTTTGGTTATTATCACAGAAGTGCAAATGAAGCTGCCCCAAGCTAATCGTGCATTTTTTAACCTGATCTGAGAAATCGTGAAGACATAATATGGTGATCTTCTAAGGCAACATCTAAGGTACCTCTATCAAGGTATGGTTATAAAGACTCGGCTGGATTGTGATACAGCAATTTTGTAGGTTCTAAATATGTTTCTTGTGATCATGCAAACCACTTGGAATGCTGTTGTTGCCGTTATTTTAGATAATATACATTGTAGTTCTGTTTTTGTGGAACAAAGGGTCTAATGTTTTCAGTACACAGATGGTCATCAGGTGGTGAACATGTGTATATTAATATGTTCGGATAGGACACGCTTGTTTGTTCCTCTCTTGTCCAGCAACCGTTTAGCTGAAGCAGAACAAATCTTAATTAGCAAGGCTTCAATTTCATCAACTTTGTGATGCAGTGTGATGTGCTGAATTTATATAAAAAGGCTATAATTGAATTTATCTAATTTTTTATCTCTAATTTTTTCAAATTATCATTGTGAAAAGGTCTTCTGTGAATTTTTTTGGGCTGATTTTATATGAAGAGTTGTTAAAGAGATCTAAAATTAGGAATTGCAAGTTTATTACAAAGGAAGCCAAACTAGTTTGTTGTGAAGAAACCAAAACTAGGGAGTTATCACTGGTGATGTTTTTGTATCTTTGGCCTCTTTGGACATTGACCATTGACTTTTAAAACTGTGCAAACAAAAAACTTAGATTAAAGATATATTTATTGTTGCAGAGTACAACAATAATGTCTGATAATTGTTTTTAAAAGTTGTTTTTTTTGGGGGGAAGGAGACTAAAATTCAGCTATTTTGTACAGTATGGTCGTCTGAGACATATGCTAGTAGCAGAGCAAAACTTCACGTCTTCAAAGTTTGAGAAAATCTGCTGACTAAAAACTGTATTGTGTCAACAAACACCTATAATGTGAGGTGACGGTCACAACATGTTATGGTCATAACATGTTATGGGATACTTCCCTTTATCGTAAAGGAATATGTTGTGACCTTCATATCACAATAAAGTTATTTACTTATCTTCTCCAAATACTTTCCTACCGGCACTAAAGCAAATCACTGGTGGTAAAACCCATGTTTCGATTCAATCTACCGAAGATGTCTCAAGACGAAACTTCAGGCGACTACTAGGGAAAACTGAAGCAAAACCACCACCGATTCACTTTATAGATGGTGGGAAAGCATTTGGAGGAGTAGTCACCCGCAGAAGAGGAGATTTGTAGCAGCCAATCGGTCACCTTGTGGACCATTGCCCTAAAACCTTTTTGTGGCCACAGTATCTCATAATCATGAAATTTTATTTGCACACTGATGAAAGTGTCAAATCAGTCGGGCAACATCCAATAGCTTATGTTTTTAACTACCAGCATGTCTATCATGAACATGTATGCCTCTTAGTTTCTATTGAACATTCATCACAAGTAGAGCAATTCTTATTAGAGAAATTCTAATGATTGGTACATTCACGGTATTAAAATAAGAACATAATATGGCAAATGTAAGTTGTCATTGTTAGGTAAGTTGTTGTACAAGGTCTTGTGCAAAAACATATGGGTACATACTGCCATCTGTCAGGGACACCTAATATCACAATATATAGGCCTACTTGCATCTGTCAGGGACACCAAAGGTCACAATATATGGGCCTCAACAAGCTGTTCGCTATAGCCCCCTTGCTATTGATTGTTTAGGGATAATTTATCTCTAAGCATTCTGTAGAGGTTTGCAGTTTTTATTTCTTTTATCTTCTGTGCGTTTAAGAGAACTTCCTATGTGACATTATTTCATAGCTGTGACTCACCATTCTATGTTTAATATCATGTTACCTTGTTTATGTTCAATGTTATTTTAATTAAAAGCACTTCTGCTAAAAAGTACTGCATGCCTTGCGGTACTATTAAACACTTGTAAATAATTATCACTCAGTTCTTTAAATGGAAGCAAAAGGTTGTGTAAATGTATCGTGCAAACAGTGATTCCTTTTGGATTTGTTTTTGGCGCTGCTAAATTTAAAAAAAAATGAACGTGCTTTCTCAAAATCGTTTGTGTCTGAAAAAGCTGATCATTTCCTTTACATAGTATTTACATAGTTAAATTGGGTTGAAAAAAGACAGTGCATCAAGTTCAACCCCTCCAAATTAAAACACACACACACACACACTCACACTCTTTCACAAAAACCATGTATGCCCATAGCTATACTAACTATAGAGTTTAGTATCAAAATAGCCTTTGATATTATGTCTGTCCAAAAAATCATCCAAGCCCCTTTTAAAAGCATCAACAGAATCAGCCATCACAACATCACCCGGCAGTGCATTCCACAACCTCACTGCCCTCACTGTGAAACTCCCAACACACTAAATGGCAGTGTGTTGGGAGTTTCCTTAAGTGAGAAGGATCTTGGGGTTTTTATAGATAACAAGTTGTCTAATTCTGGGCAGTGTCATTCTGTAGCTACTAAAGAAAATAAAGTCCTGTCTTGCATAAAAAAGGGCATAAACTCAAGGGATGAAAACATAATTATACCTCTTTATAGATCCCTAGTAAGGCCTCATCTGGAATATGCAGTGCAGTTTTGGACTCCAGTCCTTAGGAGGGATGTAAATAAGCTGGAGAGAGTGCAGAGACGTGCAACTAAACTGGTTAGAGGGATGGAAGACTTAAATTATGAGGGGAGACTGTCCAGGTTGGGGTTGTTTTCTCTGGAAAAAAGGCGCTTGCGAGGGGACATGATTACACTTTACAAATATATTTGAGGACATTATAGACAAATATCAAGGGACCTTTTTACCCATAAAGAGAATCACCGCACCAGAGGCCACCCCTTCAGACTAGAAGAAAAGGACTTTCATTTGAAGCAGTGTAGGTGGTTCGTCACAGTCAGGACGGTGAGGTTGTGGAATGCACTGCTGGGTGATGTTGTGATGGCTCATTCTGTTGATGCTTTTAAGAGGGATTTGGATGATTTTTTGGACAGACAATATCAAAGGCTATTTGGATACTTAACTCTACAGTTAGTATAGCTATGGGCATATATGGTTTGTGTTTGAAAGAGTGGAGATGTGTGTGTGTGTGTGTATGTATGCTGGATTTTTAATTTGGAGGGGTTGAACTTGATGGACTCTTGTCTTTTTTCAACCCAATTTAACTATGTAACCACCTACGCTGCTTCAAATGAAAGTCCTTTTCTTCTAGTCTGAAGGGGTGTCCTCTGGTGCGGTGATCCTCTTTATGGGTAAAAAGATCCCCTGATATTTATCTATAATGTCCTCTAATGTATTTGTAATGTGCAATCATGTCCCCTCGCAAGCGCCAACTTTGCATTTTATATTATTTTTTTCCAAAGTGCATAGCCTTGCATTCATCACCATTGAACCTCATTTTCCAGTTTGCCAACTTAGACAAATCACTCTGCAAAGTGGCAGCATCCTGCATGGAACCTATAGTTCTACACAATTTAGTATCATCTGCAAAAATAGAAACTGTAATTTCAATGCCCACATCCAGGTCATTAATAAACAAGTTGAAAAGCAAGGGACCCAGTACAGAGCCCTGCGGTACCCCACTAACAACACTGGTCCAATTAGAAAATCTTCCATTTACCACCACTCTTTGTAGTCTATCTTTTAGCCAGTTCTCTATCCAGTTACAAATACTATGTTCCAGGCCACCATTCCTTAATTTGACCAGTAACCACCTGTGTGGCACTGTATCAAATACTTTAGCGAAATCTAAGTAAATCACATCCACAGCCATCCCAGAATCAAGGTCCCTGCTTACCTTCTCATAAAAAGAAATTAAGTTAGTCTGGCAAGATCTATTGTGCATAAAACCATGCTGGCACAAACTCATAATATTATTTTCTATGAAGTCCAGTATCCTATCCTTTATTAAAGGGGTTGTTCACCTTTGAGTTAACTTTTAGTATAATGTAGAGAATGATATTCTGAGACAATTTGCAATTGTTTTTCATTTTCTATTGTTTGTGATTATATAGTATTTAGCTTTTTATTCAGCAGCTCTCTAGTTTGCAGTGTCAGCAATTTGGTTTCTAGGGTACAAATTGCCCTAGCAACCCTGCATTGATTTGAATAAGAGACTGGAATATGAATAGGAGAGGGACTGAATAGAATAAGTAACAAAAAGTGGCAATAACAATACATTTGTAGCCTTATGGAGCATTTGTTTTTAGATGGTGTCAATGACCCCCATTTGAAAGCTGCAAAGACACAGAACAAAATTGCAAATCATTAAAAAAACTATGAAAAATAAATAATTAAGACCAATTGAAAAGTTTCTTAGAATTGGCCCTTCTACAATATACCAAAAGTTAACTTGAAGGTGAACCACCCCTTTAATCCTTCGAAAAGCTTTCCCACCACCGACGTCCAACTAACTGGCCTATAGTTTTGAGGCAGAGAATGGGATCCCTTTTTGAATAGCGCCACCACATTAGCAATTCGCCAGTCTCTCGGCACCATGCCAGACCTCAATGAATCCTGAAAAATGAAGTAGAGCGGTTTGGCAATCACAGAGCTAAGCTCGTTAAGTACCCTGGGATGAATCCCATCTTGCCCTGGACCTTTGTTTATCTTGACATGTTCTAGTCTCTTTTGAATTTCATTATGTGTGAACCATGCATCATTAGGAAACCTTCATTAGCTGGTTCCTCATTTGTGTAGACAGACGAAAAGTATGCATTCAGAATCTGAGCTTTTTGCTTGTTCTCCTCAGCTCCTTGTAACTTATAAATGATTCGGCTGTCCCAGATAACTTGAAAGCCTCAAAAGCACGTCTTTTCTTACTCACCTCAACACCAACACTTCTATTGAACCAAAAAGGTTTGGCTTTACCCTATAACAAGGTTGAATGACCTTTTTAGTCACCCTGCTATAGTTCCTGGTATATTTAAGATCGCAAACAAGAATTCACCCTAATGGACCTTTGCACTAGACTTCATGAGTATCAAGGACAGAAAATAATATATTTGGCAGCTTTTAAAATAATCAGCTGCCCATGTCCAGCTAAAAGATATTGTAGTGCCACCTTGTACCTTCAGTGAATGAGTTTCACACTGCCTTATGCCTGAAAGAAGAAGTTGTCAGCTGTAACCACTTTCAACTTCTTTAGATCCACCACATAAAGCACCATTTAGAGCAGTGGCACACATTTTTGTGCTTTAAGAAGCAAAAAATACAATGCTTAGAAACAGCCTGCCGATAGAATAACATTATAGTCCCTGGACAACCGCTCCTACCAGGATTTGTTAGACTCTTTAAAAATAAAATTAAACAATCAAAATCCCAACAACATTTGATGTTGATTTCCGAGGTGGTGGAGGAAGGAGTCACTTATCTATCTTCCAGGCCAAAGTTGGTGTCCCATTTATATCCTATTGAGACCCATTGACCAAGGTCTGCACCAATATGATTTCTGAACCTGCATGATAGATATAGAGTCAGACAGACATGGTTTTATCACCATACACTGGGCAGTTAAGCTGTCAACCCAAGACATCATCTGTTGTATGCCCATGTATGGCCAGTTGAACTATTACTGTGAGCAAGAAGCAGTGGCGTAACTCAATGTTACTGGGCCCCATAGCAAAATAATTTTAGGGTCCCCAAAATATCCAGTGCTTTTCCTGTTTTACCAATACATATTAAAATTACTCATTAAGTAGGACCTCATATGACCCCCTATACCTCCTGGGCCCCCATGCAGCTGCAGGGTCTGTTTTTTTTATGCCCCTGGCAAGAAGTATAATTTATACTAAATTTCGAATGAAATAGCAGGATAGTTTGCTTCCATAGTGTTGACCTGAACAGTCAAGCAAAGTACAAGTGAGATTAGTAGATGTTCTGCTATTAGAAGTTTCTGCAAAACTTTGCAGGAAATCCTGATCAAGCACTAAGTGATCATGTTAACAGTATGTTTTAAAGGTCTGTATCCTCAGGTTTCCCACCATTATTACAGGAGTTAATGGGCTTGCAAATTGGCATCATTGGATTCTGTATATTAGATGCTTTTTTCTGGAATCGCATCTAACAAGATAGAAAGCAATATGTAATATTGCTATATATTTTATTGTCGGAGCAATTGCTTGATTGTCTGATATTAAATAAAGTAAAAATCCCCAAGAGGCAAGATGTGAAGGCTAGTCAAATACTGTTATTCTGGCTTATAATTGGAAGATGCTATTCTTAATTGAATTACTAGGTAAAGATAAAGTAAAAGTAAAAAGTAGGCACAGCCTGTTTGAATAAATCCAAGTGCATAAAGACTAACCTGCTTGATTGTAACCTGCAGTCATGACTAAAGAGTTCACGTTAGGCATCTCGTAATTGACTTGGAAAGACCATCAGCTTTTATTTCTACTGCAACAGAAGAACTTTGCATTTTTTTTCCTTAAGACGTTGGGCCTGCGGTGTGGCAAAATAAAATTGAAAATGTTAATGTGTGGCAGGCAACTGAGAGAGAATGAAGTCACCATGGTAACTGCTACTTTTCAGATGCTTTGCTAATATATAGCTGAACTAGAAACAGATGTCTGATTTGAGTATTTTGCCTTCTTCAATGTAAACAAATAACTTGTAGGCAGGTGTTAGACATAATATGGAAATCCTATTATGAGGTGCTGGGACCCTCTCAGCCAGGAAACCCCTACCACAAAAGAATCTGTTGTCAGGGATGCAGATTCACTTCTCATTAGGCTGTATCTATCCTTCGGAAACCTGATGCTTCTTTGGGTTCCTTTTGCTAGCATTTATATGCAAAACAGTCTGCTCCTTCCCTTTAATACTTGTTTCAATTGGCCAAATAATGTATTCTAATCAGAAGTTACTGTTACAAAAAAAAATTATAATATGGAAGTAGAAATACATAGCATCACGCCCTTATGAAAAAAAGTCCATCGCCAGTAAGAACCATCATGTAAAGAGGTACTGCCCAGCATTTGCTATGTATGATGATTATCATGTCTATCACATTTGCTAACCCAATATTATTAAAGTCATGATTTTCTAATAAGTCTAAGAAAATTCTCGTGTAAGCTGAAGGCCATGAAAAATCTCTTGGTAAGTCGGCACTGACGCAAGTGGGTCTGTTCTAGAGAATGCTAGGAGTAGGAGCCTGGGGGGTTTCAGATAAGGGTTTTTCTTAAAAGGTCAAGGAAAGTTAGACTAAAGAAGTAGTCTGGAAAGTTTGTACATTATGTTTTGTGCTTCTGTACCAGCCACAGGCAACTACAGCCCTTTAGCAGTAAAGATTTGTGTCTCCAAAGATGCCCCAGTAGCTCCCCATCTTATTTTCTGTTGATTCACTGCATATGCTCTGTGCTGTTGTCACTTACTGAGCTTAGGGACCCACTCACAATATACAGTACCAATAGAATATAAATTAGTCATTAATACAGATAATTACTACAGGGCGGCACAGAAACCAGTGCAGCTAGCATCAGAATTTAAAGGGATACTGTCATGGGGAAAAAAAAAACATTTTTTCAAAATGCATCGGTTAATAGTGCTGCTCTAGCAAAATTCTGTACTGAAATCCATTTGTCAAAAGAGCAAACACATTTTTTTACATTTCAATTTAAAATCTGACATGGGGCTAGACATATTGTCAATTTCCCAGCTGCCCCAAGTCATGTGGCTCTGATAAACTTCAATCACTCTTAACTGCAAGTTGGAGTGGTATCACACATCCCCCCCAGCAGCCTAACAACAGAACAATGGGAAGGTAACCAGATAACATCTCCCTAACACAAGATAACAGCTGCTTGGAAGATCTAAGAACCGCACTCAATAGTAAAAACCCATGTCCCACTGAGACTACTTCAGTTACATTGAGAAGGAAACACAACAGCCTGCCAGAAAGCAGTTCCATCCTAAAATGCTGGCATATGTCACATGACCAGGGGCAGCTGGAAAATTGACAAAATGTCTAGCCCCATGTCAGAGTTCAAAATTGAATATAAATAAATCTGTTTGCAGTTTTGAGAAATGGATTTCAATGCAGAAGTCTACTGGAGCAGCACTATTAACTGATGCGTTAAAAAAAACATGTTTTCTCATGACAGTATGCCTTGTAGCATCACCTTATATGAAGGGCCAACCTAATTTTCTGCTTAATAATTTGTGATGACCCCTAAGCTTAGTTTCTCAACAGCTGTTCAGAGCCCACTAAGCATTTGAGTGTCACAGACATTTTCCAAGATGGTGACCCCTGTGACAAGTTTGAAGTCCTGGGTCATTGCTGCTATTGACAAGCTGAAACTTTAGGCTGGTGCAATAAGTTCAGTATATAAAACATGGTATTTTTAGCCCTCTCTATTTTTAGGGATCACTTCATATTTCAGAATTAAAGTGTGGTGATCCATATTTTATTACAGAGAAAAAGGAAATCATTTTAAAAACATTAATTATTTGAGAACCTTCTTGTAAGTCAAGCTTTCTGTATATTAGGTTTCCACAGAAGATACACCACATCTGTATTTTAAGTGTTGAAAAAAAATTTCACTAATTCTGTTGCATGCCAAAACCAGCTGCCCAGGCCCCCTATCAAAATCATTCTCTTCCTTCTAAACACCATGGGCAACAATTTATATTTTTCACGTCATTTAAGTTCCTTGTTTGTTCACGGTCAGTACACTCTACTGAGATTGATGTGGTTTGGATCACTGCACTTGATGATAAGGCATTAGTAGGCAAGAGCTTTTGACACAAGAGGAGCCTCCCTACTTTAACAGTTACATGTATCGATAGTGTGTTTAGTCATTCCACAGCTTGTTTGGTATTTAGGCATTTAGAAGATTAAATTCCCCATGTAATGTTCATTTTAATATAATAGAGGCATAATTGTGCATTAACACTCTATTAGTTAAGTATTTATATGCACTGAACAGTGACCATAAAATCCCTTTATATTGTAATTCCACTTTTCTCTGCTTCTGGCCCCTGAGAATAACTCCATAAAGCTAATAATGTGCACACTGGTGGTCTTGTGTTACCCTAGCAACAGAATTGGGGCACAGGTTATGCGAATTGCATGAACATCTGTGATTTTCTTTTTCTCCCGTTCTCAAACAATTTTATTTCTTGGCACTGATTGGGTCAATCTGGCTTGTGCCTATGAGATTGCGTACGTAGGGATAAGCTGAAGAGCTCCCCTGGGCCCTGCCCTAAGTGGTTGGCAGAATGGAAAGTGAAGTGAGATTTATCCAGGCAGTGCTTTCAGTGGTTGAGGGATTTGGCCTGACAGTACTCTCTGTGGGATCTTACTAGCTTGCTTCTGCTATACAGGGACATGAATAAAAAATGATCTGGTAAATCTAGAAATTATTGGGCTTATTGGTGTGCCTCAGAATGAATAAGCTGAAGGGAAAATAGAAGCAATTGCATATGCGTGAACCACAATTTTATGGTCATTACCTAGCTCTTATTTTTTCCCACTGGATGCTTCTAGAAGTATCGTCTATTTGAAATGGAGCCCTGGCTACCTTCACACACAGAAATACTTGTGATTGCATTCGGAAATCATGTTGTGAGTCCATTGGCATTTAACACGTGGGAAAAACTGAAAGGTTGTACTAAGGAATGTTCTGGTGCGGTACCTAACTGAAAGAGGAGTTCTTCAGGCTTTTACCACATTAATGGTTTTTAATATTTGTATTATATTTATAATATACACTCACCAAGTTGTAGGTGTTCACTCAATTAAAGGAAAAATGTACTTCCTGGACTTCATTAGACAAATGTGTGTATTTGTCCCCTACTGGGTAAATCATCAGGGGTTCCACAATACTCCAATCTGTGTGATTATACAAGTAAAAATGAGAGAGAGATGCACACCCACATTTGTATCTGCATGAATGTTTTTGGAGTGAGGAAGGAAACTAGAGTAATAGTGTAAAACCAACACTGAGAATACATATAAACTTCTTGCAGAGAACTTATTGTAGCTTATTGCTTTGTTATAGGGCATTATTTCTTATATTTCTCAGCAGATGCTGTTTCAGGTCCTACTGAGCATGCTCCCTTAAGCTGGCCATAGACGCAACAATCCGAACGTACAAATCCTCGATTCGTACGATTTTCGGATCGTGTGTGGAGTGTTCCGACATTTGTCGTGCCATGCCGATCGGTCGTTTGGTCGATCGGCCAGGTTAGAAAATTTCTGTTGGCTGGCGATAATATCTTTGCGTCTATTGCAGATCGTACGATTTTCAGTGGGAGACCGTCACTAGGTTTTTAATCGTACAACTTTCGTACGATCCCTGTCAGGGGCAGAACGTCGGCTGTCTGTGCTTTTTACTACTTTAGTTGATCTGAAGGTTAGTGACAGGTCGGGAGCAGGTCGGGAGATGCAAAGATCCGATCGGGGAATCATCTTACGATCGGATCTTTGCGTCTATGGCCAGCTTTAGTCTTACAAAAGTCTGCCGCAGGGCAGCTGTATCTTGATACCGTGGGTTGGTCAGATTTGGGTCATAAATGGTGGTGTTGGTGGTATTGCTAGACCTGCAATCTCTAGCCTTTAGATTGCTGCCATTTTCAGGCTTGTCTTTACTTTTAGTCATCAGGCTCCTCTCCAATCCATGGAGTCACCAACAGGTTTGGATTAAACAAAAAGAAAGGATGGGGTTGGGTCAGGTGCAGATTCTAAATTTTGTAACGTGCATTACTAGCTGTTAAATTAGGTGCTGGTATTTCAGAGATTACAAAGATCTTGAAAGGATTTCAGTATAGCATTTGGTATGCAATACTTTTGAGTATGTATAAACCTCTTCATTAACCTGAAACATTTTGCAGAATGTCCAGAAATACTTTCAGCTTTTTTGTTCCCAAGTGTAAATATATTAAGCAAGATGCAGAAGAACTGCTGAATGCTGTTAGGAAATTGTAAGTGTAGATGTCTTTATTGCCCATGTCTCTCACTGTTTGTAAACAGAATTATGATATCCTATAAAAGAGTTATCTGAAAAAAAAAAATTTTCTTTTTTTTTTTAAATAAAAACGTACAAATCAACTGTCCGTTCGTGTACCTTTATTAAAGAAGTTTTTTGTTAACTGTGCACTGCTCCTTTAAGAACTTTCAGGATTTTACATGGAGAAAATGCAAATCTTCTTTTGTGAAATTCTGTCATCTTCTAGGGCCAGATGAGTCATGGCCCCTTCAGACCGATTCACAGGAGCCAAGTGCCTTTACTTTGTGAACGTGTTGCATAGCCTTTTGCTTATCCTCCTCACCCTCTTAACCTTGTCAGTGAGGAGTTTGAACAGACATTGAGCAGCTGGAATCTGAGTGAGCGTTTCACACTCTGCACCGTTCTGTTTGTAGTGGGTTGTTTGCTTTTGGTTCTTGTTGAGCTGTTGACAAAAGCTTTAGGTACAAATGGGAACAAGCAGAAATAAAGCTGTGCCAAAAAAAAGTGATACCGCCCTGCTTAACATTTTCCTACTGCTGAAAAGAGCACAGAATATCTTGTCTGCACCCTGCTTTGCTTATCTTTCTTGTTTGTCTTTGACACAGGAAAAGATGATAAATGTTCAGTGCCGGGGCAGGCTGAGAGAAATGTCAGAAGCACAATTAATGGTTTAACATGCTGCCATTTGCCAGGATAATTGAGACCTAAAGATGCCTCCTTCGGTGTGGTTGGTAGCAGAATTAGGCTAGTGGCAGACAAGCAGATTCGGGGAGATTAAGTCGCCAGGTGACTAATCGCCTCTTCAGTCCCCAAACTGCCGTCTGTCTGCCTTCCTTGCGCCTGAATGAGAAATCACCTGCTCTAATGCACTCGCGGCACTTTGATTTATAGAGTCGCCCTGACTTCGGAAATCGAAGCATTGCGAGTGTATTTGCAAAGACGATTCCTCATTCAAGCACTCGGAAGGCAGGAAGAAGGCAGTTCGGGGAGATTGTCGCCAGGCTGAAGAGGTGATTAGTCACCATGGCGACTAAATCTCCCCGAATCTGCTTGTCTGCCACTAGCCTTAGAGCTAGTCCAGACAAGAAGGTTCGGGGAGATTCGTTGTTGCCTGGCGACTAATCGCCTCGCGGCTATCTCCCAGAACTACTTCCCCATGCCTTTCAGCTGCTTCAATGAAGAATTGCCTGCGCCTATTCACACATGGCGCTGCGTTTTCATCGACTTAGGAAAACGCAGCGCCGCGTGTGAGTAGGCACATGCGACATAAGTTTAGCGGTCGCGAGACTCTGACACGTAATTCAGGGAGAATTACTCTACTAATCAATAGTTCCTGTTTTGTTTTCCTAGTGAGAATCACCTATATGTTGAACTCTGCACATTCCGTGCTTGATCACAACACTATGCTTATAGATTCTTAAGGGGCTGTTGCTAAAATTAAAATCTTACGAAAGATGGCATTTTGGTAGATTCTCCGGTTGAGCAAGAAATAGCGTTTTATTCTTATTACATAGGCATATAAGGTTAGTAGAATACTGAACTTTTACTTGCAAGCATTTCAAGAGATATTCGAGCAATGGATGGCAGACTTAGGTTGTTTGGTGGGGGACATAATGCTTGAAATATCCCCTCGATTCACTTGATAAGTATCACATTAATGCACCTGGTAACTGGTTACTATTGCTCGTGAATGCCTGTTTTTTTTTTGTTTGTTTTTTGGATTATTAATTGGTTACAAAACTCCATCTGCCGCTTTTTACGGAGAGTTAATTTCAATTTGCAACTTAAAGGAACAGAAACCCCAAATTTAAAGTGTTTTAAAGTAATGAAAATAGCATGCACTGTTGCCCTACACTGGTAAAACCGATCTCTTTGATACTGAAACACTACTATAGTTTGTATAAACAAGCTGCTATGTAACAATGGTGGGAATTGAAAAAGACTATATGGCACAGGTTAAATAGTTCATAACAGAGAACACCATTAAGGTGGCCATACACGCAGAGATCCTTTCCTTTGGCGATGTCGCCAAATGAGCGGATCTCTCCCCGATTATTCCCACCTTGAGGTGGGCGATATCGGGATGATCATAATTGAGGCCATACGGGCAGTCAGATGAGTGGCTGCATCAACGAACAGATGCAGCCGCGATCCGACGGGATTTTTAGTCCCGCCCGATAGACATCTGCCCGACTTTCGGCCAGATATCGATCGGTGAAACCCATCGGAGGGCCCCATACATGGGCCGACTTGGTCTGTCGGCAGCTTTTATCGGCCGTGTATGGCCACCTTTACTTTCTACTGAGCTTATCTCTGCTGTGTAACCTGAGCCTTTTCTCTTTTGTATGACTGCCCCCATGGCTACACAGCAGCTTATTTATATAAACAATAGTAGTGTTCCTGTAGCAATAGTAGTGTTCCAGTTTTACCACTGCAGGACAACACTTTATTATATTTTTATTAATAAAATTTTTTTTTTTTTTAAATGTTCCTGTAAGCAGTCGTGTTGCTCATGTAACAGCATTGCGTTTACATAATTTAAGCCATTAGTTGTGTGCATAGTATGGTCCATGTACATGCTCATGTCACCTTAAATGTTGTAACTCCCTTAGGGTACATAGCCTTATAAACATGCCACGATATGTGATAAAAGACAAGTTTTCCCCTGGTGCAGTAATCCCATAACTTGCGAGAGCACCTATACAAGAATAGATTCAGATATACACAAAAGTAAACCAGAGTAACCTATTTAAGTATGGTTTTTGCATATTTGCAGTTAGTCTTGCTTATAAGCAGTGTAGATTTCCTATAAAGATGGTCCCTGCCAGAGCCGCCATCAGAAATCACGGGGCCCCGCACAACAAAATTGTCGGGGGCCCCTGG
>CM044431.1:144154117-144182621 GCA_024363595.1 Xenopus borealis
CCTTTAAGCATATAACCAATGATACAATCCTCCAAAAAGGACACTATAAATGTTATATTTTGGGATCTTCGTTTTCATTTTATCAAAAATTAAACAAACGGTAACTCTTTTTCTCTTAACCATAATTTTCTTTTCTGTGCAGGACAGTGATGGAGAAAAAAGTGATGATAACCTAGTAGTGGATGTTTCCAATGAGGTGCGTTATCTACGAAGCTGTTCTAAGCTTATGTTGCATTAGCTGATGTGACTTTGAAGGACGTGCATAAGACACAATTTCTTAACCCCACAACTTCTTGTTTTCAGGACCCTTCTTCTCCCAGAGGAAGCCCAGCACATTCTCCGAGGGAAAACGGCTTGGATAAACCACGCCTTTTAAAGAAAGATGCCCCCATCAGTCCAGCCTCCATTGCCTCATCCAGTAGTACCCCGTCTTCAAAATCCAAAGAACTCAGCCTTGTAAGAAAAAATGACTCTAACTTAAAGGAATACGCTACTGTGCAGCTATGGGGACAGCTATACAAGCACAGGATACACAATGGATCACAGATAAGTTCTGAAGCATCCAACTGCATACTACAGAGCTTATCTGTTGAGTGTCCTGTGCCTTTTCTCCTTTTTCAACTTAAAATGGCCACCCCCATGGCTACAGAGCAGCTTGTTTATATAAACTATTGTAGAGTTTCTGCAGCAAACACACCAGTTGTACAAGTGCAGCACATTCAGTACATTATATTTTCATTACTTTCATTTTTGGTTTTACTCTTCCTTTAAGTTTCAACCAGATTTTTATTCAATTAGACGTGTTTTAAGCACTTACCTTAGGCATCCCATTGTGTGTTTTAGGGGTCTTTAGCTATTGTCAGCATTCTTTATAGGTGTAGGGCAAAATCTGTTTTACCAGTGGTAAAAACAAATAACAGTTTTATTTAGTGCTGAAAAAAAAATGAAATCATCACCTTCTGGAATAGGAAATGCCCGATAGTTTTGGTACTTTTTAGCCTGTAACTACTCACCACCCTAAAAAGAAAACAGTAATGTGCAGTTGGACATGTTCCCATGCTCTGTATACCAATTACACTAAGCAGGTGAAATTATGCATTTATACTCATCTACCAACCCAGTCACAATGGCCCATGTTATTAATTGATACTTGAAAGATCTGATTATGAAAGCACATATGTAATGACACTTCCATTAGGGCTGTTGACTTATGCGGGGTGAGTGTTTGAGGTTTTGCAGCGATGTAAGCCAGAAAGTCAATAAACTGTTTGCTTTTGGGAGGATACATGGTATTTAATGTGTTGGTGTAGTCCACCTTTTTTGTTAGTAACCGTGTAATGCTGATGGAATTGTTGTATGTTTAATGTTATGTAAAGACAAGCAGTTCTAGTTACAGTTCAAGGTTAGTTTCTGGATTTGCAAGTTTCTTTACGTATGATTTTTTTTGTGTCTTTTATTTTGTCCCTGAAGAATGAGAAGTCGACAACTCCTGTTTCAAAGTCAAACACACCCACTCCACGAAGTGATGCTCCAACACCTGGCAGCAACTCCTCTGGATTGCGACCTCTTCCTGGCAAGCCACCAGGCATTGATCCATTAGGTAAGACATTTATGGGTAGAGCTGTGCTACTTTTTAAGGGATACACTTGGAGACTAGGGGTATTTCATAAAGGAGACACACTGGATGTGTCCAGCCTCCTAGGGATATTTTTTTTACCTGACGTTATGGGAACCACAGAGAGCTAGGGACCATTGGCCATTGACTTCAGTGGGGCTGATTGGAATTCTAGTGTTCATTGGTGAAAAGCACTTGCACTTCCTTGCTCAGTTTCCATTTGAAGCTTTCCATTGTGAGCTGTCACTGGTAGTAACGTTATGTGGGACTTCACTGTCTATACAGGCTTATGGGAATTAAAAATCATTTTACAGGTGGCAGTAAGTGTCTGCATAATCCCCTGCTGATCCTCAATAGTCTCTCAGATGTGTGTAAATACCTTAAACCCTTTTTAAACAATTTTGATGGGATTTTGCTTATGCTAATTGTCTTATTTCTCACTTTTGCATTGGGAGGAAAGGGAGAATTTGGACTTCCCCGTGACAGTAGGGTTAAGGGTAATACAAAAGTCTCCTTGTCAAGTGTGTTTAATGAAATTCAATAATGAACTGTTTTGTGTTTTAATTACTTATGTCTTTAAACAGCAGGTCTTAGGACACCTATGGCTGTTCCATGCCCTTATCCAACCCCTTTTGGGATTGTGCCACATGCTGGTATGAACGGTGACCTGACCAGTCCAGGGCCTGCTTATGCCAGTCTTCATAACATCTCCCCACAAATGAGTGCAGCGGCAGCTGCAGCTGCGGCGGCTGCTGCTTATGGAAGATCCCCGGTGGTAAGGATATGATTTTTATGATTTATTGCTGTGTGCACCCTTTGTGGTATTGCCTTTATCAGAGATATTCAGCTTTTTATCTATGATTTTGAAAAAAAAAAAAGCATAAAAAGATTTCACATTCAGACAACAAGGGATTGGCTCAGTTACCATGCAGAAAGACATGACTGCAGATGGTGGAGCTTTGAATGGTGCATTATAGCTCAACAGGGTGTAAGATGTTGCTTTGTAACAGCCTTTCACTGCAGTGGGAAAAATATGGGTGTCACTGAGGCAGTTGTACCAATACAGACTTCTCCATCTGCAACCAAGTGAGCAGTTTACTTTTGTTTGATGGACTAGATCTTGAGAGAGAGGTCACTGAAATCTGCTCTACTTTCTTTAAATAGTCTAAGGCTATATGCCCCAGGATTCAAATGCTCTATGCCAGAGTATTGGTTTTACTTAGTAAAAAAAAAAAATGTTCATTATATTACATTTTGAATAATTGTGCCAGTACTGGAGAGTGTATGGCATAAAAACAGATGAAGAAGGGGGTCAGGAAAAGAGAAGGGCAAACATTAGAGTTAAAGCAAATCTAGAAAAGCCTATGATCGCTCAATACTGTGCTTGATTGTCTACCTTTTACTTTATTGGTAAACTGCATGTACCTGCTTTCAATTGGAATGCGACCCGTTCATGCAGGGACAGGAGGTTGGCATTAAAATAAAATGCAAATAACAGTAACATTATAGGGTAGTTACAGGTTGTTCCTTGTCAGCACAAAACCACTATTTAGGATTTTTTTATTTCATTAGCATATAACTGCTGTGTGTGCTAAATCAACAAAACACTGATTTGTTGAGATTGTTAAGGATTAATCATTATATAAAATATTAATATTTGGTGTCAGTCAATTAGTACTCTCTCGTATGTATAATTTGTTTTTGTCGGACTTTCCTGAAAGACATTAAAGAACATTATTGTGATCTTCTTAATCTGATATCCATGCTTTAGGTCGGTTTTGACCCACATCACCATATGAGGGTTCCTGGCATACCTCCTAATCTCACAGGCATCCCAGGTGGAAAACCGTGAGTATTTTACATATTGCAATATATTGGTGGTAGACTTTTTTGGGATTTCTTTTTATCTGTTAAGTTTCCTTTGAGGCAGATCTTACCTTATATTTATCTGGGTATACTGCTTCAGTGAACATTTTTTGCCAGATAATTATTTTTGTGATAAACAACATACTCATGGTTTATTCATCATATTTCCCTTACTTCTTAAAAAAAGGGCAACACATTTCTAAAGAAAAGTTGTATGGCATTTTAAATATTTAATTCGTTTAGGGTTCAGTGTGAGGGGTTATTTTTCGCTCTTAATTGTATTTTTGTTTTATTGCACCCTTCGTATATGCTGTTTTAGAAATAATTGGCAAGCTGAAGCCCAGTAGAGAGCATAAAATCAAAGCACTGTCTGTCGGCTGTTATGCTTGAGAGGGTCATGATGTTAAACTGTGATTAGGAAGGAGTGCAGCATGAACAGAAGATGAGCCATAATGAAGATCTGCTTCCTATAAAACTCTGAAAGGAAATGTAGATCTGAAAAACAAATTATTATAATTTTATATATTTCTAATTTATCTCTGTCTTGTTAGCATCCTTGCTGCTTACTGCTTTGTAAGCCAGACACAGCACAAAATGGTTTTAGAAATGTAGCTTTACAGTTCTGCCCTTTGTCTAATGAAGCTGCTGGGACATTTTCAGCACAATGAAATGCAACATGCTAACTTGTCTCTGTTCTAAATTCTCATCTTGCTTCCTTATTCTCTACTTTAAATTCATTGCACTGCTAATGATCAGTTTTCAAGCTGTTATATAAAATGATTAAGCTTACGCTGTGTGAGTTCTCTTCTCATCAAAATGTATAGTATGAAGACATCGATATGATTTTAACTTAATACACAGCATTTCCTTCTAGATTTACCTGTGTATTCTTTGTTGTTAAGTTGAGTAACTTGACGATTTTTTTTCTTCCTTTCTTTTAGGGCTTATTCATTCCATGTAAGTGCCGATGGTCAAATGCAGCCAGTTCCTTTCCCCCCTGATGCACTTATAGGACCAGGCATTCCAAGACATGCGCGACAGATAAACACACTAAATCACGGAGAGGTAGTGTGTGCAGTTACCATCAGTAACCCCACCAGACATGTATACACTGGTGGGAAGGGATGTGTTAAAGTCTGGGACATCAGTCATCCAGGGAACAAAAGTCCAGTATCTCAACTGGATTGTCTGGTAAGTGAAACTCCATAAAGAGCTTAAGCTGCTACTGGTTACTACGGGAAACATCACCCATGAAGTTTGTCTCCTTGTTAATAAATATGCCCGTAGGCGTGCTATAGCCGTTAGAACTACAAAACAATAAAAGCCTTCAAACAGAAATTCCCTGATATGGCCATGTTATTAACTTTGGTTTATGCATAAAGAAACACTTACAAGCTATAAGATGTAAAGTCTTGGTTCTTTATACTGGCTTCTGTTCTCTGCCATTTTTAGCAAATATTATCCATATAATATCCATATCCCATCTTGTTTTCTGCAAGACAATATGAGAATGAATGGAGGGAGTTGAGAAGAGATAAAGAGGTATTGAAGAGTAAAAGAGGACAGGGATAGTGAATGTTCCAACAATAATCTCTGCATAGCAGTTAAGGAAGTGTCTTGCAAGAGGCATGTTATGCTATATAGCTATAAGAGATATAAGCAAGCAAATCAAGTTCACTCGAATTCCATTTTTGGGATACAGTGTTGTGTGATTTTACAATCTATTACTTGTATGTCAAGATTGTAATGTGGCTGTCAAATCTGTTGTGTTTTTTTCTCTTCGCATTTGTCACGGTTTTACTTTTTTTTCCCCCCCAACTTTCAGAACAGAGATAACTACATACGTTCCTGCAGATTGCTTCCTGATGGGCGCACCCTTATTGTGGGAGGAGAAGCCAGCACATTATCCATTTGGGACCTGGCAGCTCCGACTCCACGTATAAAAGCAGAACTGACGTCATCTGCTCCAGCTTGCTATGCTCTGGCCATCAGCCCTGATTCCAAGGTCTGCTTCTCCTGCTGTAGTGATGGCAACATTGCAGTCTGGGATTTACACAACCAGACACTTGTAAGGTATGTGCAACTAATTATAATGCAGTAGGATCTGTGCAATGCATTACTATTTTATATCACTATAAAGGCAAACTAAAGTCATGCAGGCTAAGGTTACACAGGGTTTTTTCCCACTGCAATTAAACACTGAGTGAGATCATCAGAAGTCTGACCAAGGGAAGGCACAGCACACCTGGCTGCAGTTTGTGCGACTTTTATGTTGTTATGTATAATATTCTGCTATAACAAAGTCATTGAAGTCAGGCAAACAACTTCCTTTATTGGATTTATTTAGGTTTCCCTTAAAGGCAATTTGTATTTAAAAAGAAACCACATTGATGTTTACTAAATGCATTTCAAAAACTTATTTTAGCATAAGTATATTTACATTATGTATGTTTATTTAAAATGGTTCCTTTAATAAGTAATTAAACTATAGGTGGGATTTCTGCACAGGGATGCACAGCATTTTTAAAGGATAAGTAAATATTTAAATAAGGGAATGTAAAATTCATGAGGGTGCTATTCTAAGATTTTTTGCAATATACATGAATTATTTATTTTGTTTTTATTCCAGGATATTAAGGGATACATGTGAATATGAATTAATTTTGTTACAACAGCACCACCTGCTGGTCAATTTCTGACCAGTGTGACCTCCAAGTAGTCAAGGAAGTTGTCAGGAGAAAAAAAGAGGCTGCTCTGGTGTTCTTCTGCTTAGGAATTAAATTAGAAACCTTTCTCAGATCTTTCCTAAGCAGAAGATCATTAGACCAGCCCTCTTTCATTCTCCTGACAACTCCCTTGACTACTTGGTGGTCAGACTGGTGGGAAACTGACCAGCAGATGGTGCTGTTCTAACAAAATCCATTCATATTAACAGTATATGTATCCCTTAATATCTTGGAATAAAAACAAAAAAAAATAATGAATATAAATTGCAAAATTTCTTAGAATAGCCCCTCATCAATTTTACATTCACTTATTTCAAAGTTTACTTATCTTTTAAGGTGTGAGGAGAACTATGGCAGGTTGCATTAGTAAACTCAGATTAATAGCAGATAAAAAGCAGCAGAACAACTGCAGAAAAGTTGACTTTACTGTGTAAATGCCAGTAAGCTTGCAGGAAAAAGAGCTTAATGGTATTATTGCTGGCACTTACTGGGCTAAGTACGTTATTCTATTGACAGCAAGCTGTTATCACTTAGGTTTCTCTCAAGCAGTCTGTCTAGCTTTTATTATTTTAGTCACCTTCAAGTATTCTAGAGGCACCCATAACTAGTGTGCACGCATAAAATAAATGCATGCAGACTAAGGTATTTTATTATACAGGTATGGAATCTGTTATCTGGAAACCCATTATTCAGAAAGCTCAGAATTACGGAAAGGCTGTCTCCCATAGATGCCATTTTATCCAAAAAATCCAAATTTTTAAAAATGATTTCCTTTTTGTCTCTAATAATAAAACAGTAACTTGTACTTGATCCAAACTAAGATATAATTAATCATTATCGGAAGCAAAACCAGTCAATTGGATTTATTTAATGTTTACATGATTTACTAGTAGACTTAAAGGATAAGGAAAGTCTAAAATAAAATAAGGCTAGAAATGCTGTATTTTGTATACTAAACATAAACATGAACTTACTGCACCACAAGCCTAATCAAACAAGGTCTATTATCCGGAAGCCCCAGGTCCTGAGCATTTTCGATAAAAGGTTGTATACCTTTAGTAGCTTTAATTCAATATAAAATTTTATGTGGTTATACAGATATGGGACCTGTTATCCAGAATGCTTGGATCCTGGGGTTTTCCGGATAACGGATTTTTCCATAATTTTGATCTTTGTACCTTAAGCCTAGGATTAATTATATCTTAGTTGGGATCAAGTACAAGCTACTGTTTTATTATTACACAGAAAAAAGCAATCATTTTTATAAATGTGGATTCTTTAATTATTATGGAGTCTATGGGAGAAGGCCATTCCATAATTTGGAGCTTTCTGGATAACAGGTTTCCAGATAAGGGATCCCATACCTGTACATCCAAATCCTCCTACAATAGATCCCCTTTAATATGGAGCATCTGATTATGCTGGGGTAGCAGTAGTATAGCCCTGTGTATTGATATGCCTGTCTTTACCTGGCTTTACCTCCTTTTATGCAGCAAGGCTGTATATCTGCTCTGCAGCCTCTCTGTGATAACTTTTTGAGTTGTTTAACACTTAATCTAAAGTTAAAAGGTTTCTGTCATGGTTTTTATGATTTTAATTTCTAAATTATGCCATTTACACTGCCAATAATTCACAAAAGCAGTACAAATTTTAATTCCTCAACCAGCAAGTGTATTTTTTTTGTTCTAATATTGGTGTGTAGGCAGCCATCTCCTGTCATTTTTTTTGCCTGGTCACGTGCTTTCTGAGAGCCAGCTCTTCATGATGGAAGTGCTTTCTAACAGGCTATTGTTTCTTCTACTCGGTGTAACCGAATGTTTGCAATCTATGAGGGAGCTGTTATCTTTTGTTAGGGAGCTGCTATCTGGTTACCTTCCTATTGTTCTGTTGTTAGGCTGCTGGGTGTGGGGGGGGGGTGATATCACTCCAACTTTCAGTACAGCAATAAAGCATGATCAGAGCACAAGTCACATGACTGGGGGAACCTGGGAAACTGACAGTATATCTAGCCCCATGTCAGATTTTGAAAGTAAATATAAAAAAAAAGTTAGCTCTTTTGAGCAACACTATTAACTGATGCTTATTAAACAAAAATGTTTACCCATGAACATATCCCTTTTAAGGATTCATATTTAGTCAATGTCCTATACTAATATATAATCCATGTAGTGGCCAGTTATTTCTTATATTCAGTGTCAAAACCAAATCTTCAAAGTTGTTTACTCTGTGCTTACTTATCACCCCCCTTGTTAGGCACCCACTCATCTACTGTGTTAGGTCTATGCTCTGATTACATCAGTAAGTGAATAATTTAGTATTGGAACTCCCGTCCAGTCTGCCAAATTACCATGGGATGTTCCATCAACTCGGGACCATTGTCTTGCCCTTCAGCCAGCTTGGGTGACTAGATTGTAAGCCTGATGATACAGACACCTGTCATTTGTCATTGGGAGGAAAAATTGCTCAGTTGATCATATAGCCTGCAATATCTATAGGTTGCAAGTATAAACAATATATACTTATCACTATATTAAAAGCACTATTAATAATAGAAAAGATAATAGTTGCCAAAGCGATGGTGTTTAAGTCACACACACACACACATTCTGGTTTTGTACAATTTGACAAGCTTCATTTGAAACCGAAAACAAACTCTCAGATTTAAATGAACACGCCAGTCTAAATATTTCTGTTGAAATCTGTAAGCTTGCCTTGTGATGTCTCCTTTATGGAGAAAAACATAGGCGACTGTACTTCTGATTTTATTTATTTTTTTCTTTATTTTCACCTCAAGGTCAGTGTTTTAGTCATTATCTTCAGAGTTCTGTATGCTGGTATCTCATGACCTGCAAAGCAGCAGTAGCTTGTTATCTTATGTCTAGCACATTTCCTGCCACTCACTCCTACTTGCTCAGGTATCAGCAGCAAGGGGTATCTCCACCATCTTGTTTGATAAATGCTGTTTGTTTCAAGTTTTTCAGCTTGCAGACCTGTCGTCCTGCTGCTGTAGAAAAAGATCTGCGATGAACATGACAAAAATTGTGAGGGGAAGGGGGGAAGTTCCTGAAGCTTCTTCTGCTAGTGTCCCTTTATCCCTAATATTAAAAGTGTATGTTGAAATAATTGGAAGTCTCTCTGTGTGGGATTTACCCGGTCAGATGGTTTCATGGTGAAACATTTTGCTAAAAATAAGAAATGTCTGTCTGTGTTTTATGTCGGCCACAGTTACTTGTACGGTAATTTATACAAATGAGCACTGGGCACAGGTGTATCTGGACAGTAACCCATAGAAACCAAGTAGAATAACTGAAGCAAAACATCAAGTGGTTATATGGATTAAAGGAGCCGTAACCTCAAAAAATGTAATTGTTTTAAAGTAATAAAAATATAATGCAGTGTTGCAAAAACTGCTGCGTTTGCTTCGGAAACACTACTGTTATTTATATAAATAAGATGCGGAGTAAAGGCTCAGATTACACAGCAGATATGCTCTGTAGAACATAATGGTGTTATCTATTATCCACTATTTATCCTGTGTCATATAGCCTTTTTTCAATTCACACCATTGCTACACAGCAGCTTGTTTATGTGAACTATAGTAGTGTTTCAGAAGCAAACAGATCAGATTTACCAGTGCAGGACATAAGTACAAGATATGTTCATTACTTTAATTTTGTTTTGGAGTTACTGTTCCTTTAAGGTGGCTGTACACGGTCCTGTGAAAACTGCATATTTGTTCCTTCTGGGCCAAGTTGGCAGCTTATTGGCCCATATATGGTGCCAAACAACATATTGTTTCGGTGCAAAAAAAAAAAAATCCCTACATAATACATGATCTTCAAACCCAAACTATCACACCAAATAGATGATAGGAGATGTTGTTTATACAGAGCTCATTATCGTTGGTTAGATTATCTCTTCTCATTAACAGTAAGTGTCAAAGCTGAACAATTCTCCCTTAATGCTTTATTTACTGTATTGCAGTCTCTTGCATGAGAGCATTTATAGGATATCTTATAAAAGCAAGAAGAAAGAAGAGTTTCTTAGCATATATTGAATGTCTGTTATGGACCATGAAGACCCCCATCCATATATCACTACTCTGCAGCCTATATATCCCTTGACATTGCAAGATTATAAATAGGCAAGGCTGTGCTTTCCTTCTCCCACTTTATTGTAATGTTCATTGATTTGCAGCACTTGAGATTACAGATCTAACCATTTTTCCCAGAGGCTGAGGATTTAAAAGCCAAACTGCTGCTACCCGATGAAACAACTGATTTGTCTCCCCTTTTCATGGGGTGATTACTCTTGGTGAGCAATAATACAGCGTGAGGAGGAAATTATATGGTGTCTGATTAGTGAAGGCTTCTTTTTTTTTTTTTTTTTTTTTTTTTTTTTTTTTTTTTTTGCAGAGGTTAATGTAGCTAGCTTAGGCACTTAAAGTAAAATACTGCATTCAAAAATCAAATGGCAATGAGGAAAAGGTCTGGAATCTCTACAGCAGATATGCTAAGCCTGTTTTTTTTCTGATGTGGCTAAATAAAACGTCTAGAATACTGAAAAACGAAACAATGTCAACAAGTCCTGTTTTGTTACGTCTTTTTGTGTAAATTTCAAGAACATACCTGCTTTTGATGCACCCCAATGCCATAGCACAGCGTTACGAAAAAAGTGTGCGCTATAGAAATACATGTTAATAATAATAGACATGTCACATATTTATACAGGTATTGGGACCTATTATCCAGAATGCTCGGGACCTGGGGTTTACCGGATAGCAGATCTTTCCGTAGGGCTAGACCACACAGGAAGATTCAGGGAGATTAGTCGCCTGGCGACTAACCGCCGCTTCTTTAGGGCAACTAATCTCCCTGAATCGCCCGCCCGTGTCTCGCACCCGCTGAACTGTAAGCCGCCTGCACTTATTCACACTCTGCGTTTTCCTAAGTTGCTGAAAATTGGCTCATAAATAAACCCAATAGGCTGGGTTTGCTTCCAATAAGGATTAATTATATCTTAGTTGGGATCAAGTACAAGTTACTGTTTTATTATTACAGAGAAAAAGGAAATTATTTAAAAAAATTTGGATTATTTCATTATAATGGAGTCTATGGGAAACGGCCATTCTGTAATTCAGAGCTTTCTGGGTAAGGGATCCAATTTTTTGTCACCCCATTTCAGGAGGGTGACTGTATATCACATGTGCCATTTCTTTTTACCAATGTACATGTTCGGTTTATTCTAACAGCCCTATAGCAGCTGACCGGTTGATATCCGTTACAGTACCGTAGCAATATTTTTAGATTGCAAGCTCTATTGGCAGGAACCACTTTACTTCATGTATTGTTTATCAGTTGTTTTCCTGTATGTAATCTGTATATTCGCTGTAGACGCCCATATACTGCACAGTACCTTGGAATTTGTCTGTTTTTTTTAAATACTCACAAAATACTCCTAATATGGATCATTTTTATGGATAACATTGTTGTCTGGCACAAGTCTGAAACTTAAACTGCAGAGCCATTTGCTTAAACATCATCAGGAACAGTAGCACCAAAAATGGAAAGTGTTTGAAAGTAGTTAGAATATAATGTACGGTTGCACTGCACTGGTCAAACTAGCATGTTTTCTTCAGAAAGATTACTATAGTTTATATAAACAGGTTTCTGTGTAGCCATGGGGCAGCTCTTCAAGCTGGAAAAAGGAGAAAGGTGTCTATCGATAAAATTAAACTAGATGCTTCAAATTTGTGGATAAATTAAATGTCCGTTCCCAAGTTGGAACTCAACGGAAGTGCATTTATGACCTTACATTTGCATTTACACCTGACCTGAAAAAAAAATCTTTGCCTTGGTTCAACATATATATATATTTTTTTTTTCAACATGATCTTGGGTAATTGAACCTGGGCTACACTCTCTTGACCATTGTAAGCTGCTCTTCTGGTGGCACATTGTCGTGACAGGCTAGCAGCATTCTGGGTAAGGGTTAATCACATGGCAGGAAATTAGGGAAAGAAAAAACGATGGACTCCCAAAGACCTGACAATGCATTTCTAGCCCAGAAAACCCAACTTTATTCCATACTTGATACTATTTTGCTGATCTTCAGGTTAACTGTGCTGGGGGTGGTTATCTCCCTGCCTGAGATATGCATTATAGGATCTATGATTTGTTTCTTGTATTGAGATTACAAGTTCTCCATATATCACTCAGCCAGGGGTTTTTGCAGAATCCAGAGAGCCCTAAACCAAGCATTGCCTTTCAGCATTTTTGCAGGCCATTAACTAAGGTCATGTCAAATGCGTCAGACATTCAGGAGTGCATGGTTGACTGCACTTACAGCACCTCCATGCACATTTACTTTCTCACTACATTGTTCATATTCCTTTTCCAACTGTCACAAAGTGCTGAATGCAGTATACTTGTAGCATGCAATGTAATTTTAACTCAGAAGGCAGTTAAAATCTAAAACCTCAAAAGCACTCAAATGATTAAAGCGGATAGTGCCACAGTTTATCATGGTCATCCTGAGCTTTTATACACCGGTTTCTTCTGTACTTGCCTGTGTCTGGGGACTCGTTTAAGCAGATGTTCAGAGGAAGCCTTCTTGTCATATTTGAGCATTAAAGGGACAATGCCTGCTAGACTACTCCAGTGAGGTGTCTATGTACTTAGCCTTCGTTCAGGCATGTGCAGCCCTATAGCTGTTAAGCTGTCTGTCTGTCTGTCTGTCTGTAGGTTTATGGGACAGAGTTTATTAAAAACTCTGTTTGTTTTGAAGAACGTGCACATTACACATACCTTAAGGAAGCGTCTGTATTTGCTCAAAGTGATACTGACACTAAAAAACTACTGTTTAAAATATGTAAAAAGAATGTACATTAAAAGTTACCTATAGGTCATGCTGATCGTTTTTTGCGGAGAGGTTTGTTTTTATAAGTACAGGTATGGGATCCCTTCTCCGGAAACCCATTATCCAGAAAGCTCCGAATTACGGAGTGGCCGTATACCATAGACTCCATTATAACGAAATAATCCAAATTTTTAAAAAATGGTTTCCTTTTTCACTGTAATAATAAAACAGTACCTTGAACTTGATCCCAACTAAGATATTATTAATCCTTATTGGAATAATTCATCCTTATTGGAAGCAAAGCCAACCTATTGTATTTAATTATTGTTTACATAATTTTCTAGTAGACTTAAGGTATGAAGATCCAAATTACATAAACATCCAATATCCGGCAAACTTCAGGCCCCGAGCATTCTGGATAATATTTCCCATACCGTTAATTGTTGGTTAAAGTTCCTAAACCTGACTGTCACATCTCAGCCTGTTAGTTACAGTTTGTAATGATAACAGATGCCGGGTGCACAAATATAGCCGCCCCCTCATACAGGAACATGGGGGATCAGATAGGTAATGTAAAAGCATCATGCAAATACTTTATGGCAAAGTTAGAAGTAGCTTTCAAAGCCAATATTATAATAGATGTAAAAAAGAGTTTAATTTCAGGTGTCAGTATCTCTTTAAGTCCTCTCTGCCCTGCTACAATTGTTTATGGCATAATCCTTTCCATATCATTGGGCCTGTGAACATTTTAGATATTTTAAAGTTCACCCTCTGCATGTACATTGTTGCACAGTGCTGCCTTGTTCCAATGCATACACAATGAGATATGTCAACACAAGATTGTATCAGACTGCGGCCGCGTAACATGAACAGGTCATCATCCAATTAACTAAAAGTTTCGGATCAAACTTGAGAAGGATATCTTTGTATCTATGGTTCCAAGTGCAGAAAAAAACTATTGCTTTAACTTGGATTTTGTTCGTCAGCAAAATATTTTATTTCTGAAAGACATTAACGTATATAATGTTATAATCGTAATGCAACTGTTCCTGTGTAACAGGACTATATTGCCCAATCTAAGCTGTATTCAGAAAAAGTTCATAATTTTTTATATTCATTATTCTGTATTCTTGTAGGCAGTTCCAGGGCCACACTGATGGAGCCAGCTGTATTGACATCTCTAATGATGGTACGAAATTGTGGACAGGAGGTTTGGACAACACAGTAAGGTCCTGGGACCTCCGGGAAGGACGACAGCTCCAGCAGCATGACTTTACATCACAGGTAAGAGGAGGGAACTAGAGTGCCGCTGGAGCAAATACTTAAGGTTAACATGATCGGGGCTCATTTACAAACATGCATGCATGGTAAAGATGTACCAGTATTGAAAGCATATATGATTGGTGCAAGAAAAACTAATGAAGTCACATTTTTTACTTATTTGGGTCAAAGCACAAGAAGAATCAGTGGGCAGTGCAAAGTTATTAGGCATCCCAGTGTATTGGACACCCCAATCATTTCTAGCTGCCCACTTCCTACACTGGGCTGCTTCTCATTCAAAATGATTTGCTAGATTTATTCAGGCTTTTTTTTTTTATAAGAGGAGTCATGCAGGGCCCCAGGTAGGTGTAATCTGTTATACATGTACATATTCTTTAATGCACTAGGGCATATTTATACTAGGGCAAATATATACCTTGAGGAAATGAGCCCCACCTTGTAGAATAAGGAACTCTTTACTTTCATGTCTGTTGTATATATTAATTTATATATAACAAATAAATGACCAGCAACTCTGAGATATCTTGTGAAGATTCAAATTATATTGTGAGAATACATGTAAGCAAAATTAGCATTTTCACAATATAATTTGAATCTTCACAAGATATCTCGGAGTTGCTGGTCATTTATTTGTTATCTTAAAACACTTTAGGCTGGGGACAGACAGGGAGATTCGGGGAGATTCTGTCGCCTGGCGTTTAATAGCAGGCGACAATCTCCCCGAACGTCCTTCTCCCTGTCCGTCGCTAGTTTAAATGACAAAGCGCCAGTGCTGTGCACACGCGGCGTGGCGATTTCCGGAATCGCCCGAAGTTTCCTCACGAAGTAACTTCGGCCGACTCCGGAAATTGCCGCGCCGCGTGTGCACAGCGCTGGCGCTTTGTCATTTAAACTAGCGACGGACAGGGAGAAGGAAGTTCGGGGAGATTGTCGCCTGATTTTAAACGCCAGGTGACAGAATCTCCCCGAATCTCCCTGTCTGTCCCCAGCCTTACTGTGCACCCGAGTTGTGGCTGCCCGCATGAAGTTTTAATTTATATATCTATATATATATATTGTCCTATACAAAGTTATTTTCCTTAAGAATGGATTGAGATCTCGACTCTTGTTTTTCTAATTCTCGGTTATGTTCATTATTTCTGTCCTAGATCTTCTCACTGGGTTATTGTCCAACTGGGGAATGGTTGGCTGTGGGTATGGAAAACAGCAATGTTGAGGTGCTCCATGTAACCAAACCAGATAAATACCAGCTACATCTGCATGAGAGCTGTGTTCTCTCTCTTAAATTTGCACACTGTGGTAAATATTGTTTATTTGCTTTTTGGAGTTGGGAGGCCTGTATTTTATATTTTAGATGTAATCTCACTACACTTCCCCGGGTGACTGGCGCTTAAGTGTTGATTTCCTCCTCATTAATTTTTTAAAGGATTACAGAGGATAATGTATCTCAGTATAGTGTCACTGGATTCCAAAAGAACAGTTACTTTGAAGTGCCTTTTAACCCCTGAGGCTCACTGAGACACTTAGGGGCAGATTTACTAAGAGTCGAATTCGGTTAGGGGCAGATTTACTAAGGGTCGAATTCGAGGGTTGAAAAACCCTCAAATTCGACCATCGAATTTTTATCGAATTTCCCATAGGGTTATACAGCAATTCGGTAGGTTTAATTTGGTGAACTAGGCAATCAAATAAAAATTTGAAGGGCAAGTTAATTTGACCATTGAAAGATCGAATAGATTTTTATTCGATCTATTCAAAACATTCGATTCGATTGAATTTTTAAAATTCAAAAACTATTCTAAAATTCGAATTTTGTAAAAAAAAATTAGATCGAATTTAGAATCAATCACACGAATTTAGTAAATCTGCCCCTTAGTTTCCAAAGATTATACATAAACATTTCATGTTAAAATAAACACTAAGGGGGTTATCAAGGGCTGAATTTTTATACCTTGAATGAACTCTCAACTTGAATGGTTTCTAATTTAAGAAAAAACTTGAATGAAAAAACTGGAATAATAGAGTTTGGGGTTAACAACCCGAAACTGATCGAGTTTTTTTTGGGAAAAAAAAGAACTTGAGTTTTCAGGCAAAACCCTCCAAAAATCTTCAAATGGTTCAAGCGACCTCTGCCATTGACATCTACATGACCTCGACAGGTTTTAGATGGTGTATTTTCAGAATCAAGCTATTCACAGGGTTGGGGAATACTAAATCTCGAAAAAATCTATTTTTTTTTTTAACCTTAGAAATCGATTACAATATAACCTCAAAACTTTGAATCCCAGTGGAAAACACAACTCGAACCTTAATAAATCTACCCCTTAATGTTGATTTTTGGACTATATTACAAATAAAAGTGTGAGCAAATGGGAAAAAAAGTTTTTGTTTTGTCAAAACTGTTGCGTAGAAATGGAATATGGTTAATAGATTTACATACAAATCAATTTAATGGACATTTAATAAATGTATAATTTTTTTAAATATTAGGAAAATGGTTTGTGAGCACAGGAAAAGATAACCTTCTAAATGCCTGGAGAACACCTTACGGAGCAAGTATATTCCAGGTAATGCATTCTTGGGTGGGGAGAACTTTGGAGAATATTCTAGTGTAAGCAAAGTAATATGTACTGAACTGGCAAAGGGGGTGTATTTTATTTGTGAAGATCTGTGTGCTTCATGTGATTTATATAAAAGACTTGATGTGCATGATCGGCTTTTATTTTTAAAGTTTAAATTAAAACTTCCTCTGACTAGAGGCTTTTCCAGTTTCAATGTACTGATCTGGTACCTCTTAATTATTGGGACCTGGGGTTTACCAGATAAGGGATCTATACCATAAGTCTACTAAAAAAAAATGGAGTCTACGATACGTGCCTTCCAACTCATTAGACCAGTTGATTCTACTTGACTAAAGTAGAACATTTCATACAGTAAACCTATAGACCCCGTTTTATTTTTTAGACCAAAAATAGTAGCAAAAATGTTCTACTTCAAAGCACAGTACAATTTCACTTTGTAGCTACATTATATTTATACCCAACACGGTGCCAATGCACATCTTGTTAACTTTGCCTTAATATCATTCTTTTAATTTTTAATTATTTGATGGAACACAGAACAATGAATAACATTTAGTGCCTTTGCACCAAAATACAACCACACTTAAGTCATATACTGTATTGTACCAGTTCATTATGACTTAGAAAGCAACATTTATAAAAGACTTTTCTTGCTGAGTCAAACAGTGATATTCCTATTAACCAGCAACAGTATTATTTAAGAATGTCCCCTTTCGTACACCATGAAGCTTTCCAAATTTGTACAACAAAGGCCATGATTGTATTCAATGAAAAAAGGCAAGTAAATTATTTTCATGTATTTTGAATACTTGTATAGTTATCATTTACAGGTCAGGCTGTTTAGCTGTAAAAGCACACTTGTTGACAAGGTTTTTTTTTTCCTTTGCTAGCAAGTATTGGTTATTGGGTGTTGCGATTTCGAAAATGCTGCAGTGCAAATGGTTGTGTTTGAAATTGTGCTAATAAATCTGCTCTCGTATATCAGTATTGTGTTCTATGTAGTTGTTTAGACATTGTTCTCTTATCTAACGTGTTTTTTTTTTTGTCCCACAGTCCAAAGAATCTTCCTCAGTGCTGAGTTGTGACATCTCTGTGGATGATAAATACATTGTCACTGGGTCAGGGGACAAGAAGGCCACAGTCTATGAAGTAATTTATTAGAGACGAACTCTGCCAATGGACGCTTACTAGTAGCACTTTTCTGTAAAATTTCTCCCACCACTCCCCAGGTCCAAGGATCCCAAAAATGAAAAGCCACACATTATGATGCTCATCCCCTTATTTGCAACATGCTCTACCCAGATTCCTCTATAATTTTGAAGGCTTATTAGGAACTTGAAACCAAACCTTCAGGATACCCTTTAGCAAGTCCCACAGAAACAGCGTGCTTAACTTTGGACTTGTGATTCTTTGATATTGTATTATACCTGTAACATATTTATTTTGTGTAAAGAAGACTTTCTAACAAATGAAGAAAAAACTTAAGGAGTTGCCTGCCCCTGCAAAGCAAATGAAGGTAGGTCTGTGTTTTATCTTATGTTTGTTTTGTTTATTTGTCTCCGGTAGTGTTACCTTCTCACCCAGCCAGGTACATTACAGTAAGTTTGTTTGGGATTGCATAGTTACTGAAAGAACATAAATGCTTTTTTTTGTTAAAAAGTCTTAATCAAAATGTGTCAATATACAATTTAGTAGGCATCTAGTAGCTCTTCTAGCACAAGAATTAATTCTTCAACCCATGATCAAAATGTGTCAATATACAATTTAGTAGGCATCTAGTAGCTCTTCTAGCACAAGAATTAATTCTTCAACCCATGCTTTTCTTGTGTGTTTATTAAGAGGCTATACAAATATATTCTTTAAAGATATTTAATCGTAGAAATTCTCCAATTGTCCTGTTTCCAGACCTCCCACCCCCAGCATTGTCTCTGGCCCATGCACCTTAGTAAATGATATAGCAGACAGATAGGAAAGACAGATCTCTAATACATCTACACATGCCTCTCTTCTTCAGGCTTAAGGTAACCATACATGTACTGATGAAAACTGCTAACAGACAGTTGGAGAAGTCAACGGCTTATTGACTCATGCATGGGGTCCCACAACGGACTTTCCCGACCAATATGGCTGAAAACCATACTGATATTAATCAGAGCAGTTTAAAAATCCTGTTGGAGCAAGGAACTCATCAGTTTATTAATGCGGCCCTTGCTCCAACCATTTTTATTCCCATCATTGCAATTGGATAATGGAAATACCAGGGAAAGATCCATTTGTTTGGTGACCTCACTAGACAAGCGCATGTTCAAGAGTTTGGCCAACTTTAATTTGCATGTTATTGAAAAGACTGATGCACATCAGTTTGATCAGTGGCGTTGGTTAAGTATTTATATAACATTAGTCTAAAAGTGAACACCCACTTAAGGGTATCAACATAAATATTTCTCTTGCTGTGGGCCATACTTGTCTCCAAACAAAGGTATTATGGCATATTATTTTTATTCATACAGTTCTCTCCCTTTTTTTTCTATAGACTCTTTATTTGTCCCAAGAAATTCTGGAAATACTCCTTCTGGACATCTCTGGCATGTACAGTTTGCACCGGCATTTACTGTCATTGCCGATACTCGAATCGAACATGCTACAGCAATCCAAAGGGAATCGTACTACTGCATTTATGCATCTAATAACATAAAGTAGAGAAGGAATTCACAGGCTAGATTACTCAGAAGAATGTAACTCCTCTGTAGAGGACTTTCAGTAATCCAACTTTTTTGTTCCCGGTTTAGAGGCATAGTGAGCCGCCATGCCTCCGAAAATATTTTAACTTTTTTTATGTCCTCATTGTTGCTGTTTAACTACAATATGTGATTCTTTTTGTATTTTTACTTTTTTTTTTTTAATTTTAAATGCTTTACAAATCTTAAAGTCTGTGGATCTGCTGATGTACAGTGCCTTTTGCTGCTATGGATCAAAATAAAAACATTGTAGATAACTCTTACCGTACACGTAGAAAATAATTTCCTACTAGAAATGAATCCATACTGAAAGTTGGACTGTTTTACTGAAGTTGCAAATGTGGTAGCAAAAATGGTGTTTTAAGTACTCAGTGTTTGATGTCATTAACAGTTTCGTAATACTCTACAGTGTAGAAAATTTTTGATACTAAATTGTGTCATTGTATATAATTATATGACCTTGTTGACCATAAGTATATCTATAATATTAGATTGTTTGTGCATTCAGACTTTTCAGCATTAAACTTAAGTAACTTCTAGATTTTGTGTTTGTTAATTTATGTGCAATATATGCTATAAAGCAGGGGTCCCCAACCGTTTTTGCTCGTGAGCCACATTTAAATTTAAAAAAGAGTTGAAGAGCAACACAAGCATGAAAAATTCCATGTGGATGTCAAATAAGAGCTCTAATTGGCTTTTTGGTAACCCCTATATGGACTGGCAGCCTACAGGAGAGAATGTTTGGCAGGACATCTGTTTTTTATGCAACCAAAACCTGCCTCTAAGCCATTAATTAAAAAATAAGCACCTGCTTTGAGGCCACTGGGATCAACATCCAAGGGGTTGGAGAGCAACATGTTGCTCGCGAGCTACTGGTTGGGGATCACTGCTATAAAGAGACAAATATCTGCCTTCAGAAAAAAAAGACATTGAGTTTCTAGGTTGACAAGATCCTTGAAAAGCTTTTTGCTGCCAAACTTTTATTTTCCATCACTTAATGCATCTTCCTTTCTATTATTAATGAAGCTGCATTATTATATCTCTAGCTGGGCACATTTTCACACAAATAGTCCAGATTGTTTAAATACTTTCAAATCTGACAAGGTATATGTCAGTATCAAATTCCATCTGCTGATAGTCTCTGCTTGATAAAATTCAAAGAGGGTTCTCAAAATACAACTTGTTACAAATAACTGCAATTTACATGTGAAAACTGAACATAAAACAGACACATCTATATCTGAGACCATGCAAAACACTATTCCCACAACTGTAAATGGAGAACAAAATCAGGATGATCCTATTGTTTTTCTGTGATCAGGTGGGGAGGTATGTAGACCAAAATGGCAGGGGACTGCATCAACAGACTGGAATCAATAGGATTCTTGGGCTACATATTCTTCACTTTCAGACAGGCAGGACTTCAGTTTGGCCCCATAAATACTAAACATTCCAGATAATAAATCCTATGGCTATTTATAACTAGAAGATTAAGGCAATAACATGGGCAGATATGAATGGGAAGTTTTACAAGTTTACTAGCAGTTCACATTTATTAGTGTTTTAAACAAATTTATACATATAACAAAGATGATTAATGAGCCACCACCAGAATGTGTTCTATTGCTTTAAGTTGAATACAATTGTATGGATGGTTAGAGCTTAACGGCAAGTTTAAAAACCCTACCAAAGCCTCAAAAAACAAATAGCACTTGTGACTTGATGATTGGGGAAGGTACTATCTTATAGAGCACAAAAAATAGAAAATTAAGAATTATTAAAATGGGATGCAATGGTAAATGGCAGTGATTTTACTGCCTTCCGCAAAATAATTTTTCATGTGCTCAAAACTTTTTTCTTTTTTTACTGTTTATAATATATAAGTATGGGATCTAATATGTGAAAACTCGTTTTACTGATTTCCCCTTTTCTCTGCAACATTAAATCACACTTTCTAATTGATTGTAACAAATATAGCAAAAATCTATTTTGATGGCTTGAGAAATCATCTGGATCAGTAAACTGCTCAAACACTCTGTTCATGTGGGGTGAAAACGTTACTTTATTAACACCCCTCCAAAGAGATAGTGGCCAGTAACTATGATGTCTACCCTCTCCTAATCTTTGGCAGTGCAGAATTTTACGTCATAATTTAATAAGAATACTGTAAGCATCTCTCCAACACGTCACTGGGCCCATGAACATGACATTCCAAGAGGAAACACCACTAAGCTGGGAAATTTGGGGATAATTTTCTTTGATACTTCAAGTATTTTACCCAAGCGTTGGAAGGATTTTGTTTATTAAATGGTAACACAGTGTGGGAATTTACACCAGTGTTAGGTAACTTAGAAATCTGTCTGTTTTATTCACAAGGGAGATCAAGACTGAAGGTAACAGCGTAACAAAAATAACAGCAGCTTACAGTTCTTGTTCAGAATTGGGTCCACAGCCTGTTCCATTGGCCACACAGGGCTTTCTTTTTACAGCAAGGTTTTAGCCCCACTTAAGAGGTTAGACCACTTAACATAGCCTTGGTTTTCTCTAGAGTTTTTCACACAAACTCCCTTTGCTACAAAAAAAGGTCTTGTCTATGTCCCAATCCCTTCAGGAAGCTCCCTCCCCCAGATGGTAACCACTCCTAGCAGCTGCACTAGTTACCCGCTGATTGCATCCAGCCTCTGTTCATCTCCTATGCTGGGTCTCCTAGAGCATTTATGGAGAAATATAACTTTCCTCTAGTGTTTTCCCAGTCACTGTGCCACAACAGATAAACAATTCAAACAAGATTCTCCACAGAATTTATAGGGTCTTTTTAAGGTCTCAAGGTCAGAAAGATCTAACTATAGGCTCAATTTCGACCACAATTTCACAACATCTTTGTTCTAGTTATGACAGATGGCAACTAACTGAACAAAATACAATACTGAATTACAGGCTTACCTGTATATAATCGTGAAAGCTATATTTCAGATCCTAGATGTGTAGGCACTAATTGCAAACAGAGTTGTAGTCACCAATCGGAGCAACAAATTTCAACACAAGTTTTGTTTAAAGAGGTCTTATGTTTTTAGTACTCTCAAATTAAAGTAGAACAATGGTATCCATCGTTGTCATACTCCTAGCTCTCTATGCTCATTTTATATCATTTTTAGTTTTTGTGCCATGCCAAAAATCTAATTCCCAGTACTAGGAAAAAATATTTGCATTTCACACAAAAGATTAAAATAATTTCAACTGTACCATTTCAGGTGCCTATCTATAAATGGCTTTAAATGTATGAACATCATTTCAAGGACTAAATATAGTAATTACTGGTGGTGATGTCTCACCAGTGATCTATTATGTGGCATTAGTAACACATTTCGTGCTGCTAAAATCTTTTTCTATTTAACCTGCTAGCTTTTAACACAATTTTGCTCCATTGCTTGGCTATATTCAGGTCACCTGAACTTCTTGATGCTGTTGCAGTTAAATGCCACCACTGCTATTTTAACTCTCTGTCCTAATGCATTATTTTCAAATCTGCAGAGATGAAAGAAAAATATCAAGTTACTAGAAACTACGTTGTTAACTGTAAAATATGAATCGTTTTTGGTTTTTGTCTTCAGCAGAAAAATGGAATCGTTTTCTCTGTAGCATTTTAGTAAAAAATAAATTGGCTTTCAAAACTGCGTAGGTATGAAATAAAAGATATGTTATCTACGATAAGAAATACATATTTTTCATGTAATTGTTTGTAACATGCTGGATAATCAGATAGCTTCTCCACATTTGTCTTTGAACTGGGTGTTTTACTCGTATATTAATGCCCAGCAGACCAGTTCTAGAAATCTGTCAGACTAAATCTTCAGCTCAAGAACAATTCCACAGCATGACAATGCACTAATACAGTAACAACATAATGAATATTTACCAAGTTATAGCTGTTTTAATTTCTCAATTTCTCTACACAATACATGAACTTTTTTTGTGGTGAACATGTTTACAGTAATTCATAAAATACTGTATATGTTGAACCCCATTTATTAGGAAAAAATAATAATGATAAGCAATTTAAAGCGGCCATTTACTTAATGCAACACAGTTGCAGGCCCACAAATTTCCCCATAGTCAGCTGTGCAAAAATCAGGTACTTGTGTCAATATAAATTCCTTGCACTTCTTCAGTCCTACTTCCTATACCAAATTCAGTGCTGCTGCGCTTAATGACACAAGCCCTGTCACCTCTTATCCAGGCAGTAACTCCAGGGTTCCCACAGCAGCCTGTGTCAATACGCCCAGCACATATACAGATGCACATGTCAGTCTCATACCAAAGTTGCATCAACTGGACTTTCAGCACAATTGCTCCAATTTGCATTGACATTTGAGTACAGCAACACTAGTTTAATGTGTCACCTGCAATTGCATAAGTTGCATTCCATTGTGAGAACAATAACAATTATTCTGGAAGGAACATTGTATTATGAGTACAAAATTCTTCTCTTTTTGCTTTCTGTATTTGCTCTACACCCATCTTCTTTCCATAGAATCTCAAACAATGGATTGAGACTCATATTTCAACAAGGATGCAGTGAATCTGCTTTAATTAAGCCAGTTAATAAATCCTACATAAAGCGTTTGGTAGAATCCCAAACCCAATCTGAACCTAATTGGCATTTTAAAATTTATGAAAATTAAAAAAATGTTGCATTCAGTTTGGTGGCTTAACTTAAAATAACAGAATCCATAGAATTACTTCTGAGCTAGTAAAGGGTATGGACAGTCTCTGTGATGAAGAATGATGAAGGTTGGGGTTATTAAGGCTGGAGAAGAGGCAATTAAGGGGCACTTTGTTTACCAGGAGTCCTTACAACAGACACGAGCATCTATTCTGAGAAAATAAATATGCCTTTTTTTTTTTTTACAGTTAGGGCTGTGAAATTCTCTTCCTAATTTAGATGTACTGTCAAATATATATCTTAATAAGAGATTGGAAATATCTTCTCTCTGAGGCAAATTGGGGAGGCTTCAGAAGGGGGTTTGCCTTCCTCTCGATCTGCTAGCAGTTATGCTGGTTTTATAAAGACATAGAAGATTGAACTTGATTCACACATTTCTTTTTGACCAATGTTATTATAAAAAACCCTAAGGCATCTTTCTTATAAAAAGCATCTATTTCTAGTGCTGTGCCATGTGGAGGGTTGTGGGCTTCCAGCACAGAATGAAGAGTTATTGTTCATGCTTCCTTTATTGCATTCTGTTTTAGCTGCTTGAAGGTAGTAATATAATAAGTAATGTAACTAATTTGTTTGAGTGGCTTTGGCGGCCACCAATGAGGCTTCTTTAAAAAGGAATTTCAGTTGAGTACGCTGTCTAAGCACATCGCTACGAAACAAGTTGGTGCTATAGAAATACATTTTAATAATAATAAGCTGGTGGAGTGCAGGCAACGCCTTAATCTAACAGTATACTAACCAGTTAGGATACTGACACTTTTTTTTTATAAATCATAAAGAGGGGTACAAAAAAATGGGGGGGGGGATTTTATGCCATCATTACACAGTGAAAGTTCAGAATCTTAAGTACACACCGACCACACATTTATTCTTTACATGGACAACCTTATGAGCCATAGTCCCAATTGGAACTGCACTTACTTTGTTAGCCCACTTTTCTTAAGGGTGCAGGTCGTTGAGCCCGTTCACAGCAGCTTTCTTGAGGTAGTCCATTGACAGCACTCCAATTTCTTATTAAAACTGCCTTTATTACTTGCAGATATTTGCATGGCAGAGCAACATGATGCAATGATATCAAGCATGCTTGATAAAGAGTGGGGAGGCACTCAAAAAGTTGCATCATGTTGCTCTGCCATTCAAATATCTGCAAGTAATAAAGGCAACCTCGTGAGCCTACAGTTAGTTTGTACTCAGTTTCTTTAACCAAGTATCCCTAAAATCTTTTCTTTGCTGGGAAGTATGCATGGAAAGTTCCTCAAATCTTGCCAATTCATCAACTGTAAGCAGCCAGTCTTTAGTTGAAGTAGGGGGGGTGTTGGTGCCACCGAAAATCTGGACACTTGGTGATTCAACTGAACAGCTTCACTGCTGTGGTTCTGATGGGAAATTTAAATGGTAAAGAAAGGCCAGACAGGCATTTCAGTAGACTTTTTTTTTATCTCTAATTAGCTCGAATTGAAGAGTTAATGTTACACAAATAAAGAATATTCATAAGGTCTGACTGTATACTGAACTTACCCAGCTTATACTATATTGCCAAAAGTGCCCGGACACATTTTTAGACAAATGTATCCAGACACTCCTTCTAAAATTACCCATCCTCAGGTGGAACACTCGCTGCTGAGTTCCAAACTCTCGGAAAGCACATGAACTATTCATAATGGTTTTGTTTTGAGGATCAGCGATGCAAACAAATTTAACATGAAACATGCAATGTAAAGTGCTAACTGTTGTGGTGTAAAGTTCACCACCATTAGACTATGGAAACATGAAATGCATTATTCCATTTGGCAGGCTGAAGGAAAAGTCTGGGTTTGGAAGATGCAAGGAGAACACTACCAGTTTGAATGCATAATGCCAATGTTATCATTTGGAGGAGTAATAGTCTTGGGCTGTTTTCTATGATTTTGGCTATGGCCCCTGTTGCCATTGAAAGAAGTTTTGGACTAAAATGTACTATGACATGCATGACTATTGCATTCTTTCAACGTTGTGGCAACAGGCTGGGGAAGGCTTTTTCTTATTCAGCACCATAATGACCCCCAGAATGGGTTTGCTTGTGGGAGTGGAAGCTTGACCTCAACCCAACTGAAAACCTGTTGGATGAACTGGAACACTGACTGAGCCAGGCCTGATCACCTAATACCAGTGACCAACCTCATTAACACTCTTGTGAGTAAATGTAAGTAAATCCCAACAATGTTCCAAATTCTATCTCAAAGCCTTCCCAGATCAGTATAGATTGTTAATAGTAACATAATAAAATAGAAACTTAGGTCATAAAAAGACCCATCATTCGAGTTCATCCTTTTATGTCTAACTAAAACCTGCCAAACTCCTGCCTGATCCAGAGGAAGGCAAAAACCCCATCTTCATCTTTGCAATAGGAGGGAGTCTCTTCTATTTCACTAAATTGAGGGGGTCTAGAGCATACAACTACGATTCTTTTGCTGGACTCTTTACAATCTGTAAAATTTCTTCTCTTCAGCTCCCTCACTCCCCACCACGTCTTCCTTTATATTGGCTTTTAAATCCTGCTTAAGAAAACAAACATATTACTGCCTCCTTTTCTATTTCACCTGTCCCTCTGAATCAAAGTATCACCTCCTATATTTACTGCCCAGTCATGTGACTCATTCAGCAATATTTCAGCAATACCAATTATATTTGTCTTCCATTGCCAGTACCTTGAACTTGTTTTACCAGTCGGCCTTTTGCATTTGCAAACATACATGTAATACTGGCACCAGCTTATACATTATGAAAATACAACTTGTGGTCTTCCCTGCCTTCCCTCCCCCAACCAGATCTCCACCCCCATATTCCCTTACTACACCCACTACCTTATCTAACCTATCTTATACCATCAAAAGGAGGACCCACTTCATATTAATACACTTGACTTGGGAATGATGATAATCAGGTGTCCTTATACAGTACTCTGTAGTATAGTATATGAGTCATTTACATTACAGTTAATATTATGTTAATTTTGTTTAATTTTTAAAGCACTGGAGGTATAGGACAAGTTAGGGTGAGGTGGGCTAGAAGGAGCTGAATGGGTCTTGATGTTTCAACATTTTTATTGGGTTTTCCAAAGCCGGAATAGGTCTTTTCAATTAAAGAGAAACTATGCACACAGGATTGTACCATAAAATCAAAACTATAAACTGTTCTAAAGTCATATAAAAAAGATAACTGCACGACTTTTCCCATGTATAGCTAACCTAGTACTTATCATTTCTTGCTATAAATTCTGGGATTATAGCTGCTTGACAAATACAAAAAAAGGTAGTACTGTATTATTTTTGTGCTTTCTTACTGTAAAGATTTGAAATCACTCTAAGGGAATATTTTTCTATGTTTGTCTTGTGCTTAAAAGCTATTGATTTGTGATGGTTTTATTGTGTTTGTGTAATGTACTCTATAGGGGATAGGCATATTTGTACAGCAAAGTTAACTGTAATAAAATAAGTATGGTTTGAAAATATGATCCTCTTATTTCCCTGTTTACTTAAGTCAGGGAATGCGGCCAAAAAGCAAATGGCAGTTCCCATTTACATTTCAATTACTATACTATTATATTCCAAATTGGACAGTAAATGTGGTTAGCTTAGATGTGGTAGCTGTGGTGGAATATTGTTCCATGTGCTCTGGCCAAGTGGTCTAGCATCAGTTATGATTATAATCTGACCAAATGAATGCACGAGGAATGAGCAAACTGGAATAGAATGCCAGAGAACATTCTTGAATCCAGTGTTATTATATATCAATACAACTCTGCTTTCTTTTTTCCAAGCCAATCGTTTAACAAAATATCATGTTATCTGCTGGCATATTAACTATTGTAAAACACATTTTGTTTAAAAGGCAGTTTATAACATATAAATTTAACAGATATAATTGATTTTTTAGGGACATTTCCCAGCATTTCCTTTACTGATCGTTAATACCTTGGTTGCTGGTGGCATGGTAATCATCATTTTAAAGGGGTTGTTCACATTGCCAATTGATCATTTTTTGTATGTTACTACAACATAAAAATATTTACAAAAAAAAATTACTTTAGTATGATATAGAGAGTCATATTCTGAGCCAATTTGCAATTGGTTCTCATT
>CM044431.1:144186380-144211602 GCA_024363595.1 Xenopus borealis
GGATACTGTTTATTCTATAAAGTTGGCCCATATATTGGCTAGCAGTCGGGCTAAAATCAGCCTGTGGATTTCGGGAGGCTTTCTACCCTGTTTGGCCCTAGCCTTAAGCTCTAAACTCACAGGCATTTTGTTAATATTCAAGTATTTATAGGAAAGTCATCAAGAACATCTGTATTTACAGTGTAAAACTCAAAGATGCTAAATAAATGATAATAAAGCAAAGGTAGACATATTTCCATCTTACCATAGGCAGCTGTGAGTGCATTTAAAGCCCTATAAACTTTTTCTTAAAAAGATGAATATTAGAATCAGTATCTTCACCTGGTCTGAAAAGAGTCAGCTTAGTGCCGCAAACATTTTAATTGTCTGCTACAGAGCAAGGCAGGAAACTTCAACAGATTTTCCATTTTACTTATTGGGTTACAATCTTCCTTATTGTGGGAAAATACATTTCCAGCTTGGGCAACTTCTGAAGAGAAAATATCATTGGCGATTTGGCTGAGACTCACACAAGCTCACATAGTATGCATGTGTTTAAAGTGGTAACAGTAACGCAGTGCAAAGAGATTCCGTTTCATGATGTATTTATTTAGCAATGTTGTTAAATTTAGGATCTATATTTTTTCCCACAAGTATCTTTTGTGACACTTGCAACCTATAGAAAAAATACAGGAGTCCAAAATTGGCAAGCTGTAACAAAATGAGAAGAAGGGTTTAATTCCATATAAAAATTACGTACACTGTATTAGAAAAAGTGGAACAGATATTGGCACTCTAATTCTCAGGTATTTTTATGATCTAAGACTATCCAACAACAGTAATTCCAGGGACAGATATGATGGAGTTTCAGATTTGCTATGGTTGCTTCTCTATGCATCTATACCCATAAGGTATTGATCTGATTGGATAGTATGTTCCCTGTTTTGATTTATTACAATCCTTTTGAAGAGCCTGCACAGGGGTGTGGCTATTAGCCTATCAGTAAGTGCCCTGTATGGCATGAAACACATTAGGGCATCTTATTTTTTAATTGATTTTCTACTGCATCTGTTATTATTATTATCATGTATTTATATAGCGCCAACATATTTCGTAGCACTATTTTTGACGATGCTCACACTCAATCTTTTGTTAGGTAATTACAAGTGATGAACTTTAAATGGACAGGAGCCAAGGAGAAAAAACTTACACAGATCCCTGCAGGCAATTGAAAATGGGACAGACAGATAAAATAAGCACTTGAGACAGGCAGCAGGTCATTGGCAGGCAGCAGACAAAGGTAATCCACAAACAGACTGAAGGTTGGGACAGGTAGAAGAATTGCAGGAAACAGGCTGAGGTCAAACTGGGGAGTCAGAACCAAAGGGAACAGGAACAGGAGCAGCACTTACTAGGCAGAAGCAGGTTATCAGGAACAATTGCAGGAACCGGATCATGATTTTAAAATCACGGACAAGAACTCAAGGCTAGGAGTCAGCAGGAAGGTCAATGATCCAGCATCAGGTGATTGGTGACGTGAGCATAAATAGCTGTTTAATGAGCAACTGCCCACAGCTGGAAAGTTGGTGTTGACAAGAGAATATTGACCTGTAAGAAGAGTCACAGCTGAAGTTTTCTCAGTGTCAGGCTGATGCCACACTGCCTCCTGCAAGCAGAGCCCTGGCAGATATATTACAGGTCCCTGGTTTAAACCCAGGAAGTTCCTGACATTACCTGGGCCAGTAACCACCATTAAAAAGCTGGAAAGTGTCAGAAGAAGAAGGCACATAATTAAAAAATAATACAAAAAAATTAAAAAGAAAATGAAGACCAAATGAGAAGTTGGTAAGAATTGGCCATTCTATACCTTACTGAACATTAACTTGAAGGTGAACTACCCCTTAAAGGAAGGCATGTCAGCATTAATGTTATTGAACATTGAGTATTTTTTTTATCTTGCTGTATTCTAATTTTGTTTTCAATAGGCAGAGACACAATGCTGCTACTAGAAAGCTCTCCAGACTTCAACCACACCATCCGGAAGCTCTTATATAATGACATAACACCAAAATATTTCAATGGAACAAAGAACACAAAAAACCTAATAAAATTTAACAGTGTATTTCTATACACTGGTTTGGGTTTCTTTATCCACAGTGATATAGAACCTTTTGGAAGGTAAATGGAAATTAAGGAACTGTTAAATCAGTTTCAGTTTGTAACATGTTAAAAAAAGGTTCAAGCTAACACGATTAATAGAAAGAATGCAGAATGTGCACAAGCAGATCATTAAATGTGCACAGACTTTCCAAGCACATACACTGTTCTGGAACAATGTACAGTAGGAGATCATCCTTGACAAGTTCTTGAATAATGCACCTGCAATGTCTGTTTCTTGACCCAAGAGTTACTGAACATAACCCTGGAGACTTCATGTTTCTTCCGGTATTTGGAGTGCTGCATTTCCACCTCACAGCAAGTATTTTTTTTAAATGTCAGAACCAATAAATGTTCTTTCTGTTACCAAATGATTTTCTGTCGTGGTTACAAGAAAACAGTATTACCGTGTCTGATAAAATAAGAAAAAAAAATCTGACAATTAAACTCCCCTGCTAAAAAAATATTAAAGCATTATGGCAAGTCCTTTTAATGCAGCTGTCCAACAGCTTCCTCAGTTTTTGACTCCTAGATATTCCTGAATATACTGCACATTTTACTTTTAAAGTGGCCATCACTGCCATTTATTGATATTTCAGTTTATTTAAAATTTTTGTATTTTTCAGTAAAATTTTCTCCTCTTTGCATAAAACTGCCCATTAACCTGGCACTTTCATTTCTATGATTTCCCCCCCCCCCAAGGGGTTTATTAACGGTTGAATTTTAGTGATGCTAGAGTTTTTTAAAACCACAAATAAATAAATTTTCTCTAAGACCACAAATGTCATGAAAATTATAAAAAGAGCTGTAAATGAAAAACGTACTAATGGAAAAAAAAATGATGCAATAAAAAAATACAAATATCTCCAAAACCCCAAAAAATTTGAATTTTTCAGAAAATGGAAAAAAACGGAATGTCAAAAAAAAATTCAATAGGATCAGTGCAGCTCCCAATGACTTCTATAAAACCTCAACTTGGTGAGGTTTTGTATTTGAGTTGAAGGGGCAGATTTATCAAGGGTCAGATTTTTACAGAATTTTAACCCTTCGAATTCGATATTCAAATTTGAAGGGTTTTAGCGCAATTCGACCAACCAAACGATCGAATAAAAAAAAATTGATTGATTGATAAGATCGTTCCAATCTAACGATTCAAACGATTTTAACCATTCAATCGAATTTCTCTTATTCGATCTAAAAATGCTGGAAAAACCCTATGAGAGCTTCCCATAAGTTTATACAGCAATTAGGTAGGTTTAATCTGGCAAACTAGGGATTCGAATTTAAATTTAAAAGGCAAGTTCTTAGACCATCGAATGGTCGAATGATCAAATCGATTTTTATTCGACTGATTTGAATGAATTTTTAAAATTTGATGGTCAAAGTGGCCAGAAAAACTATTCGAAAATTCGAATTTATTTTGAAATTCGATCGAATTTCAAATCATTCTCACGAATTTAGTAAATCTGCCCCTTAATCTTAAATTTTTAAGTTTCATGAAAAAAACATGATTTTTAAAAGAAAAAATATGATTCATCAAAATAAAGAATCTATTTTAGGCACAAAAAAGGACAAAATCTACGGTATGAATAGAAATGTGTTTTTAAGCACCATAGGACCTGTTTACAATAGTGCATATATCAACGTTGTGTTAGAATTTACACAATTATTTATCACTACTTTTGAAGTCAGTGGAAAAATCCTCAAAAAAGGATACCAGTGTAAAAACTGGTATAAATCTGCAAAACTTTCAATGTAATAATGACAAATTACTATGATTATTTATTTTATATATGTTTTTTTATTACATGCAACATTTCATTTAAAGGGGTAGTTCACCTTTAAATAAACCTTTAGTGTTATGTAGCCAGGGACACTTTTAGACAGTTTGCAACTGGTGTTCAGTTTTTATTTATTTGTGGTTTTTGAAGGATTTGGAGTTTTGTTCAGCAGCTCTCCAGTTTGAAATTTCAGAAGCCATCTGCTTCCTAGGGTACACTTTCCTTTGGCAACCAGGCAGGGACATAAATGAGAAATTGGAGATGAGTAGGAGAGGGCCTTCATAGAAATATAAGGAATAACAATAGCAATGAAATTATAGCCTCACAGAGTAATAGTTTATGGCTGCTGCAGTGACCCTCATTAAGTTAGAAAATAGACAGAAGAGGAAGCAAATAATTCAAAAACATATACTGTACATATGAAGATCAGTTGAAAAGTTGCTAATTATAAGACATTCTATAACATACACAAAGCTGACTTAGAGGTGGACTACCTCTTGTGAGAGTCATACTGCATTATCCACATGCATTTTTGTGTGTGTATCCTTCAGTTTGTGATCCTTCCTTGTGCCCACTTGCTTGAGTACTAGTACCCAAATCTATTCATACATTGTGTAGCCATGCTAATTTTCATGTTTGTGAGTATTGTTCACAGACAAATGTTTCACCAACAGAGCACGCTAGATCCCTGATGCGTAGCTGTATTTGAACATTCATCAAGTTCCTTACCTGAACCTTGCTGTCTGCCCTGATCTAGACCTGTCTTCGACTCTCATTGTCAACTACCAGTGCTCTCCCTGAGCATGCTCAAAGGATTGTGCCTGCTTAGTTTCCTTAGCAATGCATTGCACTGATAAAGACCAGCAACTGCACTGAGATTCTCTCTTACCACCAGGTTATCAGATTTATAACCTGAAACTTTTTTTTTACTCTCATAACTCCCCTTGTGTAACAAGCCTGCAATAATTGGTTCATCTCTGTTAGGATTTCTGTCAAAAGTACCCCGCTTGTATCATGTGGGGTTGAGTCCAGAATGATTACATATACAACTTCATCAATTAGGAAAGGTTCCATGTCCGGTCTGTTAGCACATTAAAATGCAGTTACACAGACAGTCTTTTGATGCTTCATTGCTTTGTTTTGTAAGGTTCACACTTGGCATGTTAATGGAAAGAAAGCAAATTTGCAATCATGTCTTTGCTTTGCACTAATAGGTTTTGTTAGCTACAGGAATATGTAGCTAAGGAATATTTAAAGTCCAATAAAATTCCACTTGAGTGGATAAATGTATCACTACTTGATCTAAGAGGGCATTTTTGAAATATAAGACAAAGAAGTTGAAAGCTATTTCTCAACTAAATTTTAAGTCTTTAACTCTAACTCTAAATCTGATTCACACCACTGTCTAGTAGAAGTTGATTTCAGTGCAGTAAGATTTTATATTGACTCTGCTTACAAAAGAACTTGATATGGAGATGGAACCAGTTGTGTAAATATTATGTGAATGTAGAGGCTCCAGAGATAATATCAATGTAGATTTGGGCAGTTTTGTTGGGAATTAAGTTGTGATGTTAACCAGACACAGAGCTCTTTCTGTGCTTGTCTCCCACTTACAAAGACTATTAAACAAACTTTCCGTTACCATAGGAAAATTCACAACTGTTTATGTGAAAATGGTTCAGATACTTCTTTTGATATAAAGTGTGCCTCTGAACAGGTATATTAGCTAGTTAATACTGAAAACATTCTGACTTTAGGAAAACATTGACATCTAAACCTGTTTTAGCAACACTCTTGTGCTAGCCTTTTTCATCTGACAATATTGGTTCATATTACCCAAAGAGAATCTGTTTACATGACATGAAATTAAATCTCAGTATGTGCAAATGTTGATATAAGACTCTTGGGGCGACAAGGGCAAAGCAGTTTTCAAACAGGTACCTACAGTAGCTTATTCAATAAAAAATAAATAATTCAAGGCAAGAAAATAAAGGATTTAAAAAATCCAAGCAACATTTGCCCTCTCCTTAATGTTTTATAGGTATTCTCAAGGTAGGGAAGAGGTGTGACCTATCATGACCCACCACCCTGGTAAATCAATGAAGCACAACCTTTTTTCTTATAAATAAATAGCAAACTGTAGCAGATTAACTAAAGTACAAGAGATTTTTTCACTTGTTCTCAGTGTATCTTGTGTTACTTTTGATGTCATGTGTTTATAATTTTTTACCTTGCATAAAGTTCAAGAAATTCAATTGATTAAATAGTTAATTTTAAGATCCTTAGAAATGAGGCCCCTCCCTATAAATGCTCCCTAAAGACCCTGTATAAAGGAGAACTAAACACTAAAATTTAATAAGGCTAGAAATGCCATATTTTTTATACTGAACTTATTGATCCAGCCTAAAGCTGCAATGGTAGTCATGATCCAGGCTTAAAGTTGTGAAAGGAGTTTCCCATTTTGGATTTTATCAGTGTCAGTGACATGCACATGTCAGTGTGCTTTGAGCGGATGTTGAAAAGCTAAGCTTAGGGGTGATTGCAAAACTTCAAGCAGAGAATTAGGGTTATTTGTCATATAAGCTGACACTAGAGGGTTATAGAAGCCCAAAACATAATGTACAATAATTCTGCCCTACTTATTTAAGCTTCAGTTTTCTTTTATGGGAGCTTATAAATGTATATTGATCATGAATCACCAATTGTTTTCATATTCCTTTTGTTTTGAATATAAACCTAACCTTTTAGATTGAAAGCTCTTGTAAGGCCCTCTGATTTTTTTACTTCCTTTTAACAGTTGTTTGTTCAATTATTTTAAGACCCCTGTTTGTTATGCCTTGTAACCTTGTGCTAAATAAAAAAAATCATTATCACCATCTATTTCTATAGCGCCAACTTGTTTCATAGCTTCTTCTGAATGTATCTACTTACCAATTTGAAATTTTATGACGATACTAATTGTAAGACCGTGGAGTGTTACACTATGTAACTTGCTAACTCCTGAGATGTTTAATCAAGAAAACGCTGGTGAGAAAACATGAGAAAGTTGGGTATGAGAGAAATCTCCATATGCTGGAGAAAACTAGAAAGAATATCTGTCTCTATGAGATTTCACAGAGCCCTTCCAGTTTTTTATGGGTGTCATAAGATTATCCAGATGCACCCTTGTTTAACTTTTGACATAAACGTTTGAGTTATAGCTCTTGTCTCCACAATAAAAATACACTAAAAGACAACAAGGCCCCTTTTTCCTTAGTGTTCCTGGTCTGATAGAAACTGCAACAATTTTTAGTACATATGAAAAGGTGCTGTCATTCTAAGTAAGACCAGGTTTAGCAAAGAAAGGATAACAGAAATGTAAAGGTTTAAGTTACAAACTTCAGTTATACGGTCTGAAACCTTTATTTAGAGGCAAAAACCTCTAACCTGTGGTTCTCATTCTGTAGATGAATTAACAAATCCAAGATCCACTGACAGCCAACAGTTAGTGATGGGCGAAACGGGCGCGTTTCGCTTCGCCGAAAAATTCGCGAATTTCCAGAGAAATTCGCGAATTTTTCGCCGATTCGCGAAACGAGTCGCGCATCATTTTTGACGCGCGTCGCGTCGTTTCCGACGCGTCGCGTCATTTTCGGCGCGCGTCGCGTCAAAAACGACGCGCGACTCATTTTTGACTCGCGAATTTTTTGGGACGAATTTCTTTGCCAGTTTCGCGAATTTATTCGCCAGCGGCGAATTTATTCGCCAGCGGCGAATCGCGGGAATTCGCCACGAATTCGCCCCTGGCGAATAAATTCGCCCATCACTACCAACAGTCTATAAAAACAATTTTCACAGCAGTGCTATGGTTATAACCTGACATTTTGATGTATATGCACATTTAGTATTAGTATCACCATCTATCTATGCTTGTGGTCCTCTTTGCACTTTCCAAAACTTTGCTTAGTACTAAATTGCCCTCTGTCACAGAGATTCGTTTTATCCAAGGCCTAATATGACACAAAAAAATGTTTTCTCCGGATTGTAATCTGCAGTATGACCCCAGCCCTATATTTATTGACACACTAACAACGTCAGCTTGACCCTGTCTTGCTCCTTCTGTGATAAAATGAGGATCTAATGAACTGCGTTGTTTGCAGTATTGCACAGGCCATAAATAATATTTTCCATTATTTATAGAAAAAAAGGACTTGCTCTTGTAGACAGCAGTTTGACAAGATATATATAAGCAGTAAGTAAGTCATAAAATTACTATTAAGAAGTATTAAGAAATACATGGCAATAAAACATGCTTTGTAAAAATGTATATGTTTAAATCCTGGCAAGAAATCGAAACAGTTATATTTCTGTAAATGTTGGAACAATTAGAAGCTTTATAAGATTAAGAACATTGTTACAACTTCAATTATAACTATTTATTCCTGGGTTTGTAAGTATGAATTGTGAAAGTGAGCCTTGCTGCTTCCTCTTGCTTTATTGTTAACATTTGCTTAAGGCTGTGTGAGCACACAGTAAGTCTTGCTGCTGATAACCATGCATATTTCAACAGTAATAAAAGATAATATACATATCACCCTCTCATTGGTATCTACAGTTTGCCCTCCCCAAAATATTACGGCAAAGACTTTGCCTGGTCAAACTTGTCAAAATGTCATTATATACTGGGGAGCATAAAACATATCTTTTGGGGAAACTAGAGAAGTGATTGTGTAACAAATAGTCATCTTGGGTTTGCCATTATGTGCATGTGTTTATGGCCTTATATACAGTATAAATGTATGTGTTATATACTGTGTATGGGGGAGTTTTCACTTTTTCTTTGTAACATATAGATTTTACTGCTGTTTTAAATTGAATGAGACTAAGACACAGACATGAATGGTACAAGATGTAAAAAACAGCAAAAAACATAACATACTTAACAGCTATAACTGATAGTTAACAACAAATACCTACTGTATATAACTGCTTTGGTAGTGTACAGTAGGAATAAATGGTGTTTTTTGTCCTATCCCTATATTAATAGTCTTAGTTTGCTGGTAGCCAATGAACAATTAAAAGAAAATAATAAATAATAAACAAGTATATAATATATATATATATATATATATATATATATATATATATATAATTCAGTGTGAGGAAGCTTATCTTACATTGTAATTTTCACAATACTTCCCCTTTTAATGAGGATAGAATTAACCTCAGTCGAGAGGCATGTGGCTGCAAGAAATTGGAAAGTGTGTTAGTGGATCTGCAGCTTTTTGTAAGAGGTTTTCCCAAAAAAGGTACACAAAGTTACTGGGGTAAGGTTATGTAGTATTCTTCCCAATATTTTGGACCATATTGGCAGTATGACTGGGTAGAACCAAGATATGTGGGGGAGGGTACCAATCTCCCCACAGTTCCTCCAGCATAATGGTGAGTGATCAGGAAATAAAGAATGCAGCTTTTCTGGGGCATCCTACCAAAACATACCTTCACTATTCTTTTTGTGGTATTCCATATAGAGACTCATTCTTCATCTGTTAGAGGTTGAGGGAGGTATGAGTCACATTTAATCATATAGGCATGTCTAGGGTTGTTTGGGTCTGAGGTTCACAGAGCATTTTATATAGAGATTAAACCTTTCTATTGGATGCCTAGTTTTGCTGCTAATTCAGATGAGGTGGGGAGAGTACATTTTGCACAGTCACTGCAGGGTTTAACAAAATTTCTAAGCTGGGAATATTCAAAAAGCAGACAGAGATGTATTTTATCTAAGATTTTTCCCGTGAGCCACATACAAATGTAAAAAGAGTTGGGGAGCAACACACGCCTTAAAAGTCCCTTGGGGTGCTGTGTGGACTGGCAGCCTACAGGAGACTCTACTTGGCAGTATACTTTGTTTTTATTTAATTAAATCTTGCTTATTCAAAATAAACAGCTGCTTATTCAAATAGCACGTAGCATATATTTCATTGTCAATAAAAATCCATTTAGTAGTGGGGTACCAATTAGTTCAGGCTAAAAGCTGTCTGAAGTAAGCTGCTTCATAATATTTAGTAAAATAAGGGACTGAGTATGTCTATGGTTACTCTAGATAAAGTCATAGCACACTTTAAGGGTTTTGAAGCAGACTGATGTGGGTAAGTTTTCAAAGAGATGTAGGAACTTTGGTAAAATAGTCATCTTTATAGTGGAGATTCTACCAAACCAAGAGATGGGGTGTTTCTGTATTAAGGCCTTTGCTTGTTGTATCAAGGGGACAAAGTTATGTTTATACAAATCTGTGTCTATTAAAGTCATTTTTGTACCTAAATAAGAGAAGGGGGAATGCTTATGTTATATATATGTATATGTATAATTAAGATTATATTTATAGCTAGAGAGCTTGCTGTAAGTATCTAAAACCTTGTGTAGATTTGGGAGGGATATTAATGAGTTTGTCAATATCAGCAAGACGTCATCCTCAAAAAGTGAGATTGTAAATGTGGAGGTGCGAAGTGTGACCCCTGAGATATCAGGATATCCATTTTATTGCCTGAACATAGATAGCCAGTTAACTCACAGTGCCTGAGGCACTAGCAAGGTAGCTAGCGTTTGGTGCCTGGGGCACAGACAACGGAGACGGTTTGGTGCCTGAGGCACAGACAACGGAATAGGTTTGGTGCTTGGGGCACAGACAACGGATGCAGTTTGCCGAATAGAGGTAGTCAGATAGCCGCTAGTGCCTGAGGCACAAATAAGGTAGTGCATATGGAACACTTGGAGCGTAAACAAACCATGGTCTCCAACTCATGCCATCTACCATCTGGTCTTTACGAATAGTTAGACAGATATAGTGCCTGAGGCACAAGCAAGTTAGTGGGTGACTGCTTCGTGAGACACGGGTTTCCTCAAATTCCCTTTTGCGGCTACGCAGCTTAGTTAGACAGCAACAGTGCCTGAGGCACGAGCATAGTAGCTAGGCACCTAAACGAGCCGCAATCTACCCCTCCTTTTTCTTATTCTGTATCCAATACCCATTAGCCACCTATCTTAACATAGTTAATGGAGGCACTAATGTTAATGGTGAAGTGATACTTTGTATGCATGGTAGAGGGTGCCCTGTGGAATCGTAACTTTTAACCCACTTGTTTGTAACATACACCTTTTTTAATTGACCAATAAAGGTTACGTTTTATTCAATTTATGTATATCGGATTGGGCTGTTTGCTGTAAGATGGGAGGGTGCAATTATATGGGTCAATTCCCTTCTTCTTTCTGCTATCCATTTTATGTCTTTGAGTGACACCATAATTGTTCCTGAACTTAAGACCCCCTCAACATGGTATATAGCAAGCAAAGCCATACTTAATGTATCTATTATTTAAATAAAGGAGAGTTAATGTATCTGATTTGTTGATAATATAAATGTACCTCCTTACACTACCTTGTGATCTTGGAACTCATTTTTGGCATTCTGAGGAAAAAGTTACATCACATTCTCTGTCATCTAAATCAAAAGCCATGGAATGCTCAGCAAGAGATTGATTATTTGTGTCATGCAGTCCCAACATAGTTATACAGTAAATATAAAACTCAGGGTAATTTAAATAACAAATTTGCCCATTATTCTTTCCTTGCATAAAACCAAACATAATCTGATGAGATTTTAAAATGCAAATTTCGAATAGTGTAAAAAAAAACATTAATTCTGAGATTTGTTATGCTCAAAAGGCTTATATATTTACTACTCATGCATGAGATGTCTGTATTTAAAACAGTTAGCTAAAAGGGTGGCATTTTATTGTTATGCTAACTTCCATTTACCATATTATAAACCACATAAGCAAATAATAAGACTTTCCCAGAGTGCTGCTTTTCTTCAGCACACATATTTTTTGCATTAGATGACAGTTTATTGTACCATGCAGTTGGCCTTTTAGGGAGATTAGCAGATTTAAATAATTTAGACAAGTTGTGGGTTTTGACTAACAGTGACAAATTACAGACGAATAGCACTGCTGATGGCAACCAAAAGTTGCTGGATATTTCTGAATATATATATTGGAATAAATAAAGCGTAGCGGCACTGGAAAATCAGCAGCTAATGCATAATCTGCTGTTTAAGCTTGGAATTATAATAGACAATATACAAGTGTTCAAATGGCTAGGAAATCATTTTACAGATTTCACTATGTAGGAAAATGCAACCTTAAAGGGTTCCTGTAAACTAAAAATGTCCCTGTTGCATTGAGCCCAGTACAGAGTAATGCTTCTGGTTGCAAGATCAGAGTTCCACTCATCACTGTGGGTAAATAGTCTTATGACTGGTGGAGATGTCATGCTGACAAGTTCTCAGGTGACTCTAATATCTGGTCTGTTTATTTTTTGTCAATATTAGATCCAGACAAACAACTCCAAGGAACATTGCTTCAGGACTTGGGTCTGTTTTTATTTTGGTGAAATTACAAATTTGAATGCAAAATGAGGCCACAGAAGGGCGTATACTAAGAAGCATGTGGTCTTCTCTGGCACAGTTGATGCACTGGTATAAAACAAGCTTATCATTTCTTTCTTTGACACCTGCTTTAGGTAATATTTTGTAGAGATGGAGTAAATTATGAATCATTTAGCCAGATAGATTGATTTAAAGGTTTGCTACCCAGCTGGCCATGTTTTGACTCAGGGTCCATAATTTTCAGAAATCAGACAAATATCAAAAAAAGTACTCGTGGTCAACCAATCTATTGTTGTTAAAGAAATATTGTCTTTTATGTTACCATCCTGCATACATCTGTTCTCATATAAATACTCTTTATTATTACTATTAATTGCTCAGTCAGGGTTTCATTCACATTATGTATTTTAGCAAAGATGTGAATTGGCTAAGATTGGTACCATTAACCACTTACCATGGTGCTGGCCAATACTCAAATAAGATCTGCTTTTTAATGACAGAGCAGGGACCTCCTTTGCCCTGTGTCTATTCCCATATACCAGTTCATCTTTGTTACATTGTATATTTACTTATATTTTCAGTACAGTTTTGATAATATTATTATTAATAAGAATATTACCCCCCCTTACTAGGGTTACAGTTATTAAGAGCAAGCAGACAAAGAATCTACACCAATACATGTGTATTAAAGTGATTATTTTGAATAATAAATCAATGAAATAAATTATAAAAATTTAACTAAAACAATATTTACAATATTTACAGTTACAAATGTTTTATATAGCCTACATTGTTATCACCAGGCCCTTATTGTGTCTTTTGGGGTCATATGGTTCAGTCTCCATCTTCATCCCAGTCTGCTCCCCAGCTGATTCCCAGACTACCTCATGACTATCCATTGTCCACCTTTATACAGATTTTTGATACCTGCCCCCATAGCTAACCTCCTAATTGACCAGATTGAGGAAGATAAACCACATATTGTTGAGCAAGTTCTTTGCATATGAAATCAGTTTTATGGCTCCCGAAGCAAGCAACCAGTCCCCTTTCATCCCGTTGAAACCATTTAATATGTATAATTTGGGTAAGGGTGTGACTTGAAATGTAAGATACCTGGAATAACTGACTAATTAATACAACCCCCATACACTGTAAATAATACAAAAATATGTATACTGCCCCAACACATACATAAATATACAGGATAAATAAAATGAAATCATGGCAAACCCAGGATGGCTATTTCTTACACAGGTATTGCAATGTTTATTCCACTGTATGTAGGTATGACTTCATTTAGATATATTTGGTTCACAATTCATTCTATTGCCAATGATACCCAAGATGATCCTTAAAGCTTCCACAATGCCACCTTACAAGGACTGTAGTTATACTTCCATAAATTGAAACTTCTTAAAATTGAGTTTTGCATCTTTTAAAGAATAACTGTGTGCATGCCATGTTAAGTTGAAATTGTTGAGTTGAAATCTGCCTGAAAATAAAATTACTTTAAGAACACACTAGATTTACACTGTAGAACATGATTTTATTATATTATTCCAAAGTATTAAGCCTAACATAGGCTGATTTATATCCTCCTTATTTAATATGTACCTATGTCACAAGAAACAAATGTCCCTTTTGGGCCTTATGGCCTACTCATCAAAACAAACTGAGGCATTCTAGGGCTGGAGGAAAAAGTCTACAAATTAGTTTTAGATTTGAATAGCCCACCTTAATAAAGATCTATTGTTCTCTTTGTTATAATTCCCTTATTCCTTTCCATAGCTCTCACTTCAACCATACTCGTCCCCAGTTCTAAAGACCATATATTCAAGCAGGTTTAAAGGAAGATTTATCAAAGAGTAAAAACACAGTTCTCCACAAAATTTCCAAGTCAAAAGAACAAATAGAAAATGTTGACTATAAAGTTCTGTAAGAAGAATATTATTACACTATTATTCCACATTTGCTTCAACAGTTTATAACCAGTGTTATAGCTGAAGGTAGAGAAGTTCAAAGTCAGTTTACATTCTTGTGCCTAACTCTTGCATTTGAAAACAACTGTGGTATAAAGAAACCCAATGCTTACTCTGTTCCAAACAAATGACGTCTACCTTGTTATTTGGCTCAATACAGCCTATTCCTATGCAATTATGATGTGATATTTCTATTGTTGATCTGCCTTGACAATGATTTTTGTATTAGGGTTCTAGGGGGTTTTCTGCTTCACATGAGCATTGCAAAGGTAACATATATAAGGTAGTAGTTAAAGAAAGCATCAAGGAAAAAAACAGGACCAACTTATTCACAATATACCATAAATCAATTGCACTGATACTTGATGTTAATTTTTATCTTTTTATACATTTAATACAATTATATTGACTTTTTATAGGATACAAATTATAACTATATTTCCATTCCTTCAATATGAATATAATACTCAGATACAACATACTTTTTCCTTTGCTTAAATCCCCTGTGTGGTTTCATTTATGGGGTTGATGGTTTAATAAAATACTTATAATGAATCTACTTCTGTAACTCAACCATTAAAAGCTTAGTCAGTTTGGGCATATTAAATGCTTTTAGTTTATGATCCGGAACAGGCCATATTTTAGTATAAATTGTTTTAAAAATGCATTGCATTAGCAGATTACTATTTTTCTATTTTATTTATTTCAATAAATTTGTGCTCAGAGGAAACGACTATTTGAATTGCATTGTACATGTATTAGACCTGTTATCCAGAATGCTTGGAGGATTCTGGATTCTGGTTGTTTCCATAATTTGAATCTTCATACCTTAAGTCTACTAGAAAATTATGTAAACATTAAATAAATCCAATAGGCTGCTTTTACTTCCAGTAAGGATTAATTATATCTTTTTTTTGTAAATATCTTTTTATTGGTTTCAAGATAAATGTCAGGGGTACAGAACAAAGAAAAAGGGGGGGGGGGCATGATTGAATATTTATCAACCATATGCATATACAGTATTCCACTCCAATAAACTTAAACATGCAGGAAAGAAGAAAGATTCTTTAAGAGGTAGAGAGGTATAAAACATCTAGATTTTTTGTTTTGCCATACCAATTTTGTTAATACCTTTTGTATGGAATCTAAAATGGAGTCAGGTGTATAAAGTGGGAGGGTTTAAAAAATATATAGTATTCGTGGGATGATGTTCATTTTAATCACGTTCATGCGGCCAAACCAAGAGAGGGGTTTATTGAGCCATCTATCTAAATCCTTTTTAATAACTGAGAGTATGTCTAGGATTAATTATATCTTAACTGGGATCAAGTACAATACATTGTTTTATTATTACGGAGAAAAAAGGAAATAATTTAAAAAATTGCGGATTACTTGGATAAAATGGAGTCTATAAGAGATACACTTTCCATAATTCTAAGCTTTTCTGGATAATGGGTTTCTGGAAAATGGATGCCATACCTGTATATTTGTTCAATAGTTTTGGCATGTATATATAAGCAGCACCCTCTTGTTCAGTAAGATTTTATGCCAGGGTGCTCAAGAGAATATAATTGTAGGCAAAAGCAGGTTAGCACATATCAATACAGTATATCAAAATAGGAGTCTCCAAGACACTTTTAAACCTCTGTATGTTGGAAATCTCCTTTCAGTTGTGCCACAGTTCCTACCACTTATGTTCCCTGTTCAGTTAATGCTGAGAGTGAGTGCCATATTATATCTGTACAAAAATATACTCGCAGATGAATTTAAGAAATGACAGACTATGAACCCTGTGATATGGTCATTCTGCTCAGGAAGGGAATGCTTCTGAGCGGAAGCTGTCAGTCTGTCTATGTCAAACACAGACAGGAGATATTTGTGTTTTGACAAATGACCGGTGGGTCATAGGCCTAACAAATAACAAAGCTGAGAACCTAAGTTCTAAGGGTCGGACTGGCCCGGTGGGACACCGGGAAAAAAACCGGTGGGCCCCAGCCTGACCAGACCTCCTCTCCTAATGTCCTTGGCCTTCATAAACAATTTAAATTTGGGGCACCGCACTTCCAGCAGCGCATGCGCACTGCACAGCTCCAGCTGCACTCTTGCACCGGCCCAGCTCCGTCTTCATAATAGTGGGACCAGGGGGTCTGGAGAGGCCCTGAACAGCAGTCCTGGTGGGCCCATGGGCCCCCCAGTCCAACCCTGTATAAATCACATTCTCTTAAATGAGCTTGGATCAATTAGAGGCAATTAGATAAGAATGTTTTGCAAAACAAATTAAATAACTCAAAGCAGTTTTGGAAATATGTAATTCTATGTTACCTTAAAGTCCCTTAAATAAGAAACTGATGTTTTTCTTGGCTCATGGTATAATCAGTTACTATTCAATTGTTCTTGAAGTGCTTTTTTGCTCCTATAGGAATATGCAATTCTTTGTTTATCAGAAAGCTGTTCCAAAATACAATGCATTTTAACTTGCTGTATTTTCCTTAAAATTCACTAAAAAGACAAAAAAAAGATCATATGAAATGTTGATAATTTAGTCTTAAATGTCTTACAAAGTTTTATGATTGGCCACGTCTTTTTTCACCCTGTAAAGTCATTTGCAGTTCTAAAATGTGATGTTTAAAGGAATAGTCGAAATATAGCAAACTACAATTTAGTCAAAAATAAAAACGGCATTTTATGACATTGTAAAATGTATTCTGTATGATTTCCAGTCCTTGTCGTGAAAAATAATCTGTTTGACATTCTATGTAACCTAATTATCTACTTAACTGCAGACACTTATTTTATATAAAGCATGACTGGAATCTATTGCACTGGAACTATAGTCACCTAAAGGGATACTGTCATGGGAAAAAAAAATTTAAAAATGCATCAGTTAATAGTGCTTCTCTAGCAGAATTCTGCGTTGAAATCCATTTCTCAAAAGAGCAAACAGTTTTTTTTTATATTTCATCTAGCAATTTGACATGGGGCTAGACATATTGTCAATTTCCCAGCTGCCCCATGTCATGTGACTTGTGTATTGATAAACTTCAATCACTCTTTACTGCTGTACTGCAAGTATGAGGGATATCATCCCCTCGCTTTCCCCCATCCAGCAGCCTAACAAAAGAACAATGGGAAGGTAACCAGATAACAGCTCCCTAACACAAGATAACAGCTGCCTGGTAGATCTAAGAACAGCACTCAATAGTAAAAACCCATGTCCAACTGCGTACGATTCAGTTACCTTGAGAAGGAAAAACAACAGCCTGCCAGAAAAAGTGCTGGCACAAGTCACATGGCCGGGGCAGCTGGGAAATTGACAAAATGTCTAGCCCCATGTCAGATTTCAAAATTGAATATAAAAAAAACTGTTTTCTCTTTTGAGAAATGGATTTCAGTGCAGAATTCTGCTGGAGCAGCACCAATAAAGGATACTTTGGAAAAAAAAACATGTTTTCCCATGACAGAATCCCTTTAATGCTATAGATTCTATGTTCTATGGCACACTTCAATTAAATATGCCTCTATATAAGCCTGTGTTATCCTTTTTATTTAATGAATATTTAAGAGGTTAATAAATAATTTTTTAAATTATTGCTGTCAATAATTGTTCAATAATTGTCCATACTTCCCTTACAATATGCCACAGGCCTTCTATATCATACCCTTACAAGAACTCCCTTATAAAGAACTCCGGAGTTTTAAACAAGACATGGGTGTATAAAGCTTAACGTCAGAGACATAAAGGTACAATATCCCATGAACACTTGAATGAGTTTAGAGGGAGAGATCCAACAATCCCTGGTGCTTCACAATATTTGAGTCACATACATCTTGTAGAGAAAAGCTGCCTTGGGTATATAAAGCTTAAGGTCAGACACCTAAAGGTACAATATTCCATGAATAGTGATGGGCGAATCTCCCGGGTTTCGCTTCGCCGAAAAATTCGTGAATTTCCAGAGAAGTTCGCGAATTGGCAAAAAAATTAGCGAAACGAGTCTTGCGTCGTTTTTGGCGCGCGTCGCGTCAAAAACGACGCACGACTCGTTTTTCTTGGCGAATTTTTCGGCCCATCACTATCCATGAACACTTGAATGAGTTTAGAGGGAAAGATCCAACAATACCCGGTGCTTCACAATATTTTGAGTTACATACTTCTTGGAAAGAAAAGCTGCCTTAAAAAGACATGATTTTTATAGCAAATAATTATGGGTTTGGATTCCAGGCTTTAGTTAAGAGCCTACTGTAAAAAAAATAGCAAAGGACAACAGAGAAAATCTAGGTGTCATACAGTATAGTTTGGACAGCTGAGAAAATGAGAAATTGTTATTTTATAACTGAATATATATATATATATATATATATATATAGTATCATACCCCAAATTGTTCTGATTTGATTGAGAACCACGTACCTCAAAAAGGATGGACAGAGTTTGGGGCTGATTGTATTGTGTCTGAGCATTGGGTATGGCCTAAAGAGTTCCAATCCTTTGTTACCTGTGAGTCACATTCAAATTCAAAAAGAGTCGGGGAGCAACACAAGCATGAAAATAGTTCTAGGGAGTGTCAAATGAGGGCTTTGGTTTTCAGTTTGGTAGCCTCTATGTGAACTGGCATCCTACAGGAGGTTCTTGTTGGCAGAACATTTGTTTTAATGTAACTCCAAGTCAATAATTCAAAAACAAGCAACTGCTTTGAAACCACTAGTAGTAACATCCAAGGGGTTGGTGAGCATCACATTGCTTACTAGCCACTGGTTGGGGAACACTTGCCTAAAGTGTCCAATTTTCCTATTTTTAGATGTTTTTGAATCATTCACAATCTCAGGAAGGCCTAATCATATGGATAGACATTAAATCAGGGATTTTAAATTCATAATTACTATGTAAATATGTTTAGAACTGTTACTTCTTGCAAAAAGTATAGTGTATAATATCAGAATAACATACATAGTTAAACTGGGTTGAGAATAAAAACCAAAATCCAATAAGTACAGATAGAGTCACTTGGATTTGTAAGTTAAATGCGTCATGACTCAGGGCTAATTGAAGAAACTGTGTTATCTAAAGTTATCTTAACTCATTTAATGCATTTAACCTTTTCATTAGCATACCAAAGCACCATTGTTTTCAATGGTGAACTCTTTAATTGGATGGGATGCTGTGACACAATATTCTGTGCTAAGTGGGATAAATGAGATAGATGAGTTAAGTCACGATGCATTAAACTTCCAACAGTCCAAAGTGACTGTATCTGTATATATAAACTTATTTATACCAACCCCTCTGTTATATAAACTAGCAAGTTCTCTATCCAAGTACAAACATTAAGGGGGTTATTTATCAAAGGTCCAGTTTGTTAGGTTTGTGAGGTTTTTTCTACCTCAAATAAACTTAAATGGAATGCAGTTGAGGGGAAAAACCTTGAATACCTCAAACTGATTGAGTTTTTGATTTGTAAAAAAAAAAAAATGATGAAGGCACAAACATTTTAGTGAAACTTTTCCCTTGAAAAACTTTTCAGGAAAAACATGCAGTAACTTTGATAAATAACGTGATTTTCAGCATGCATTCAACGGAACAGCAGACAGAGGTGTGATTAAAACATCTTTATTCACGTGACAATCCCCCTAATATGTTTCGTGTAACCACACATGTACTCATAGAGCAGGCCCGGACTGGCAATCTGTGGGTTCTGGCAAATGCCAGAGGGGCTGCTATAAGGTCCCATAGAAAGTCAGCATTTAGGGGGCTGTTTGGGGCTCTATGTGGGCTGGTTGGGCCTCTGTGTACCTGAAATGTCAGGGCCTATTTTTATTCTCAGCCCAGACCTGTCATAGAGTACATGTGTGTTTACATGAAACGTGTTAGGAAGATTATCAGGTGAATAAAGATGTTTTAATCACACTGCTGTCTGTTGTTCCGTTGAGTGCTCGCTGCAAGGGAATCATGTTCACTGTGAAGTCTCCCCAAGCTGCAGGTTCGGGGCGATGCACCTGGACCAGAGACGTGGAGCGCTGAATGACCTGTTGACATCAAATGTTTACTGAACAGTGAAGTTGAATTTTTAGCGAAAGGTCTGGGGCAGCTGCACCCGAACCCACTCACTCGCAGGGTGAGCGTCACATGATTTATGCCTGTTTAAAGGGAATGTAGTAGGGTTGGAGTGCTCCCTAATTGGTATATTGGGTACTTTAATAAATCCCTAAGTGACAGTCCAATATTCTTGGTTTATGTAACATGCTACAGGGTAATAGTGTATTCCTTGTCATTTTAACACATTTTCTAATGCTTTTTTGTGTTGCTTTTAACAGTGTAACTTTTCATTCTAAAACTCTTCTGTTTGAATTTTAAGATACTTTCTTATTATTAGGGTCCCACTTACTCTAACAACCATGCAGTGGTTAAAGGAAACAATGGTAATGAATAGAGATTGATAACGGCATTGGAGTGAGCCAAGCACATATATATATATATATATATATATATATATTCCAAATTAAATTTCATGCAGACATGCTTATACAGTATACTATGTATATATTTGTCTCCTGATGATTTAAAGGGCAAATATTGCAAATACAGAAATGTCATAATTATGCCTGATCTTTAGAATTAATGTGCGTTACAAGTTATCAAACTAAGGCATTCCCAAAACACTTTAGCAACAGTTTTTTCCTTAAATATTGTGGATAAACATAGTACTGCTTAGTACCCAAATACTATAGGGTTAGATTAACTAATGAAGCAGGAAATTAAGTAGTGATATTTCCTACTAATTTTACCAATGTAAAATACACAATTTTCTCTGCAAATAGCACAATATACTAATTAGAAAACTCTGCATTCAAATTAACATGGGATTTCAAAGATATTTTGTGGAGTTTTGTAGAGTTACACTGCAGAGAAAACACCTGTTTTGACTTGCAGGAAAGATAAATATTGCATAAACTGTTATAATAACTCTGGATCGGTTTTTGACACAATTATTCCAGATCTTGCTTATGTAAACTAGACCAGCACATCTCACTATACGCCATAGAGAACCAGGTCCCAAAGCAAATTCTAGCACTTTAACCTAGATGTTTCTGGCTACTGCATGAACCTAAAGATAACTCACCAGCATATCCTGGCCTCTGAAAAAAAGCCGGTCCGGTGCATGGCATGAGGGAAGGCACCCTTGAAATTCAATTGAAAAAGGAATTACTGGCACACAAGACTCCATGCAAGTGGGATAAACCCTGCGTGCTTAATGAAGTGTAAAATTTCGGGGGGCACACCCCTTCAACTTACCTGCACACCACTGCACGAGTGAACATTTCAACCCATAATAATATATAATAATTATCACACAATTAACTACAATTAGCACCTATAAAACACACAATCTAGCTAGTTGATCCAAAGGGAAAAAACCATTTGAAGCCTTTCCAATTTGCTTCAGATAGTCGGAAAATTCCTTCCTGACTCCAAGATGGCAATCGGACTAGTCTCTGGATCAGCTTGTACTATGAGCTATCCTTCATAACCCTGTATTCCCTCATGCCTAAAAAGCCATCCAACCCCTTCTTAAAGCTATTTAATGTATCAGCCTGTATGACTGATTCATGGAGAACATCTTGACAGTTCTGACTGTTAAAAAATGGTTTACATAATTTTAAATCCCAGGTGACTTTACATTTATCAACATTTCTCAAGAAGAGGCCATACCAGGGACCCACAGTATAACAAGGCCAAATTATGTTTTCATCCCTTGAGCTAATGCCCTTTTTTTACAAGACAGACCTTTATTTGCTTTAGTAGCTACAGAATGCCACTGCTTGAAATTAGACAACTTGTTATCTACAAAAATCCACAGATCCTTTTTAAGTAAGGAAGCTCCCAACACACTGCCATTTAGGGACCCATTTATAAAACCTTGATTTTTTCTGGTTAAAGTTTTTACGGGGAAAACTCAATTTCTATGGAAAAAACTAGAATTTTTACAGATTTATCATACCCCAAAGATGCCAAATATCCAAATCTGAAAATATTCCATCTCAAATCTGTTTAGATCATGGAGAAGTCAACGATGTCCCTGAAGTTCTTTCTTGGCATCGTGATTTGCGCTGTATAATGTGAAAAAATTTGGGGTTTTCATCAAATAATCCAAAAAATTTGAATTTTCAGAGCATCAATACAAATTGACGCTCGATTTTGACGTGATGTTTTGTCGTCACAATATTTTCGAGAAAAAGTACTGATACAGTAAATGAGTTTAACCGGTGAAAGGGAGTGTGCTCGAATTGATTTTCATAAAAAACATTTTTTATTCATTTGAGTTTTAGTAATTGTGCCCCTATGTGTATGACCTTGTATTTATCATCGACTGTGAACCACATTTGTGGTGTTGCACCTTCAAAGATCATAAACAATATTTTTTATTCCAAGTGTTGTATCAAGACATAATCACACCTCTACTTAAGATGTCTGTTTTAAAGACAAACATACATTTCCATTAACTTTTCTTGTTACTTGTTAGTTATTATGGCTAAATTAAGCATACATTACTGTATAAATATATGATAGCTTATATTTCTCAACCTAGAACTTCAGTTAAAGACTGGGTATACATTTTATATTGAAGAAATGAAGAAAACTAAAATGACTAGTTGTGTTTAAAAAAAACAAACTATTAATAAACTGTCACTCCTACATTATATTTACTAGATTAATTTACCCAGTACATGTTAAAGGCCACCTGTTGCCAGAATACCCATATTCCTAGTTGGCTGTCTTGTAGCTGTCATCACTTCAAAGCAATCTGCACCCACCATGCTGGAATATTATGAATATGTCATGAGCTGGAGGTCAGCCATCAGAGTACATGAAAACTTGGCTTGCATACAGTGTTAGCATGGAGGACTCAGCTATCATCTTGTGCAAAGTATTTCTGCTCCACTTGATTTGTTTGCACAGGATTTGTTGCTGTTGGATAGAGCACATATACTCAGGGACTTTTTGACAGCTCATTGAAATATTTTCACTTTTGATAATAATACTTCCATGAGTCCCCAAGCAAACTATGTAGGACATTTTAACTGGCCGAGTTCTTTATTTGTTTTACTTATTTATTTTTCAGCTGGCTAGAGTTGCTGTGTTTTGACTACTGAGAGACAACAGGGAATAGACAAATAAGCAGTATGTAATGTGATCGACTTGAGTTATACTTTAATTGCTGGCCATGAATTTTAATATTCTAAAAAATGGTAACTGTGGTCTTGCAACCATATAAATAATTTAAACAATATTATAATGTTTATGTTTATAATAGAGGTGACCATAAAAGAGAAAAAGCAATTGCCAGCACACAAGGGCAGCCTATGTAAACATAAAAAATTGTGGAAAATGCCCTTCTTTGACCAGAATATGTAAATTCATGTGCCCTCTCAAGGTCCTTCTTTTTACACTTGTGCTGCATAATCCACCACTGTTGTGATAAATAAGGTACATTTGGCAGATTGTAGTTATACTAAAAGCTGGATGACAGTTAGAAGAAATAGGCTACAATAAAATAATAATAGATTTTACTTGTTTTACCTGAAATGTTGTACCTTTTCTGAATATACTCATATTACACTCCTATAAAAATCAATGTTTTCTTGATCAGATCTTACCAATAACCAAATATCTTACTGTCCAAAAAAGGCAAATAACATAATTTCTTGAATTGACCAAATACTGTATGTCATTTGCCATAAGATGTCTTGTCATCATTTAATCTTTGGGCCAGGATAGTTAAGTTAGAATGAAGTGTGCACTTATTAACATGCCTCATGTGTTGCTATTTGTTTAGCACAGTGCTTTTTATAGATAGAGTCCCAGACACATGATGATGTCCACCAGTCTTTAGAAAGACTAAAAATATACCCTGAAAATGCTTCTTTTCCCAAATGGGTTTAGAGTATTATCAGCGATAATTTAAATTTATCCTGGCAGCGGTGTTAAGAATTTGTAATCTGATAGCCTGGAAAAAAATCATTATTTTACACAACAGGATGGAAGTGCAATGGTCTCAGATGTCATATTGCCATATGTCAGTCTCTAAAATAAAAAAATTATGAGCACAACATTTCCATAGCTGCAATTTTTACAACCAGTGGCAGATTTTTTGATGCTTTAGCATATATGTCCTGGCTAGTGATCTTACTGTGCTGAGACTAATATTAACGAAAGGAATGAATATATTTAGTATGTCAGTTTAAAGTGGCATTCCTGACTCAATGATTATCAAAAATGATGGAAAATTGGAGATCTGTATTTCAGTCTCATTGCAAGAGCCATCATATTTATACTAAAATTGAACTCACTTCTATGTAATCAGCAGCAAGATTACATGGAGCCCTTTCCTTGATGTATGGCTTGTAATGCAACAACAAGCAATTTAACATTGAGGTTGGGTAAAGGTATTAACAAATTCAAGTCAAGATGAAAGTTCTAGTTAAAAAAGGTCACGCAGCTGAAAAAAAATGTATAGTTTTTTTTACTAAAAAACTATTTAAACAAACAAATATATAATTCTTCTCACCTTAAAGTAGAATTCAACTTGATCTAGAAAAACCCCCTACACCTCTACCCTGGGTAGACCAACCTCCCTCCTCCCCCCCAGCCTAGCTGCCCTCACGGGAAAATGCCCCTAATTTTTTACTTACCCCTTGTGCAGATTTTGGCCTCTGGAGTTCATGGGTGCCATATTCTTTTTTGTGTCTTCTTCGGAATCGCATTTGTAGTAAATTTCCAGTCCTGAACAACAGTGCATGTGCCAAAAACCGTGATAATTTCCAAAAAGTTTTTGGGAATTTTCATGACTTTCGGCACGAGCAGTTGTTCAGGACCGGAGATTTACTACAACTGTACATGCGCCGAA
>CM044431.1:144212160-144224634 GCA_024363595.1 Xenopus borealis
TGAACTTGATGGACTTTGTCTTTTTTCAACCCAATGTCACGAATTGCTGGAGGGTTTTCAGAGACAGGAGCTTTGGTGCTGGAGAACTTAAACAGTTTATTGAACAAAAACAAAAATGCACAGACCTTTGCAGGAATACACAAAAACCAAGTCCGGTAACAGGAAGAATTTCAAAGGCAGGCGGCAGACAAAACAGAGTCAGATTTTGGGCAGAAAGGTCAAGACGTGCAGAGTTCATGCAATAATCCAGAATACAGGCCAAGGTCAGAACCGGGAGATCAAGTATAAAAAGGATCAGGGACAAGGCAAGGTTACTGGATACAGGATACAAGAATATTCAGGATACAAGGATTCACGGGATACAAGGCATGGAGACAGCGTTAGAGGCTAATAATCCAGCAAGGGGCGTATATAGTGCTCTAACCACAAATTGCACTCAGTTCGATTTGTGGCGTGCACTATGAACGGCTGGCCTGGAGATAGCAAGAGCATAGTCTTAATAAAGCACCACACCATCTCCTGTGGCTCAAACAGGAGGAGCAGGGTCTGGAACCCAACAGGTTCCTGGTTTGAAACCAGGGAGTTCCTTACACCCAATTTAACTATGTAACTATATGTGGAGTATTGTTTTATTTGGGAAAATAGTGAAATCAGAACTGGTGTCTATAGAGTGGTGCCATAGTGTGGGTCTGTTCAGGAATTATTCTAAATGGAGGTCCAGTGTAGGAGATGGACCCATGCCAACATATACAAACATAGGTGGGTGAGTTCAGAAGAAAGAGTTCAGAGGATTGAAAAATAATAAGCATTTCATTGCAAATACAAGGAGGGCAATACTGTTTATTTATAGCGAATTTTTAAAATTTCTGAAGGGAGACTATAGTGAGTTAATAGTATAGACCCTGGCTTTATTGTATGAATAGCCATTGAAGCTATTAAATGCAAATAATTCATGTTGTAGTAGGGAAAACTTAAAATCAGGGGATTTAAAATTGACGTTTCACTGTAACTTATTTATTATGTGCAAATAATCTGTGTTGTAGTAGGGTTATCATGGTAAATCAGAATAAACTAGAATAATTTGTCTGTTACATACAGTAGAACCCCCATTTTACATTTTTCAAGGCACCATAATAAAAACATGTAAAATCAGAGAAAAGTATTATTATTATGCATAATATATTGGTGGGACCACAAAAAAGCAATGTAAAGAGATGGAAAACTTACAATCAGTTACTGATTAGTTTATAAAGCACCAATAGCATTCCATAGCCTTTTTATTTCACATCTGTTACCATCAGCTGCTAATTGCAATTTCTAACCATGGTATATAAGAGAAAGATGAACTTATAAATGAGTTATAATTTTGTAATTTACTGGGAAATGAAGAGACTAGGGGGTAGATTCATCAAAGAGTGAAGTTAAGAGTGAAGTTCCGCCACTAGAAGGAAATTCTGCAGCTCTCCATTAATTTCTATGGGATTTTTGAAGGTGTATTTATCAAAGGGTGAAATTTCACTTTCACCCATTGATAAATACGCCTTTCAAAATCCCATAGAAATGAATTGAGAGCTGCGGAATTTCCCTCTTAACTTCACTCTTTGATGAATCTACCCCTTAAAGTCAGCATTACATATATGTTTCCATTTATGGGGTGCATATCTGTATGGTCACTCTTCACCACTATACTAGTGTACATTTGAACAGCACTAATTCCTTAAATACCCATATTAAGCAATGACAGACCATGCAAACAAGCAACTTTTCAGGCTCAATATGGCCATTTATCAAGCTGTCAAAATTTACACTTTCTCTTTTTATGTCAGCAGCAGTCAAAATACCAATCCATCATAAGCTGATGACAGAATCTGGATTCATGGCACTAATTGGTTACCCTCTGCAATAAAATTAGAGAAAATCTGGAGCATATTGCCGTAGTACTTGCAAAACTAATAGTTCTTCAAAGGTATGTCTATTTTTGGATGGTCTAGAGTTCTGAACCCTGGAGAGATGCTCTGTCTGACACCTATTCCTATTTCTCTTGAATCAGTTACACCATAGAAAGTTCAATAAACCATTATCTATGACAGGGCTGTCCAACTGGCATGCTGCCCCTCTGTGTTTGGCCCCCCACACACAAGTCTGCCTGCTGTGTCTGCTTACCATTTGCATACTTTAAAGTTTGCAGAGATTAACTGGACCTTGTATTGTTTAAACCTCAAATTCAGACTGTAAATTCCCTGTATTTACACATGTACTCCCCCCTGCATTTTTCACATTTGTAATACCTCTATTGTTCATGCCCCTAAAGCCCTGAACTGGTCACACCTGAGACCCAGACTCAAACTGCCCACAATGTTCCATGTTCACACTTCAGACAAAGGGGCATCAGCACTGTACCACTGTATGCATCGTGGTCCTGATAGGTTTCCCTGTCTCCTGCTCTGTTCTGCCTATCCTATGCTCCCTATGTGTGCCATACTCTGCCTTCCATATGCTTCCTGTGTATGTCATACTCCACCTGCCCTATGCTCCCTGTATTTGCCATACTCTGCTTTCCCTATACTCCCTGTGTTGGCCATACTCTGCCTACCCTATGCTTCCTGTGTGTGCCATACTCTGTCTGTCCTATGTCCCCCTGAGTGTGCTATACTCTGTCTGCCATATGCTGCCTGTGTTTGCCATACTTTGCCTGTCCTATGATCCCTGTGTTCTCCATACTCTGCCTTTCCCAGCTCCATGTGTGTGCCATACTCTGCCTAACTTATGCTGTCTGTGTGTGCCATACTCTGTCTGCCCTATGCTCCCTGTGTGTGTGCCATACTCAGCCTGCCCTATGCTCTCTGTGTGTATCATACTCTTCCTTTCCTATGCTCCCTGTGTGTGCCATACTCTGCCTGTCCTATGATCCCTGTGTGCACCATAATCTGCTTTTCCTAGCTCCCTGTGTGTGCAATACTCTGCTGTCACGGTCGGCACCCAATGCCAGAACAAACGCCAAGAACCCTGGTCTAGGCTCGTGCTTCACTAGTAGTGTGACCACCTTTGGTTTCGGGAGGAGCCCTCAGCTACTCAGATGCCACCTGGACTTAAACGAGAGGTGCGGGGCGGCCAGTTCTGGTAGTCAATAACAGGCACGGGTCAGGATAATGAGATCAGGGTAGTCAATAAGCCAGGCAGGGTCAAACACAGGTGGCAGAATTAGATAAGAAGCTTTAACAGCACAGGAAAGGCACCAGGAGCAAATCCTATCACGGGCAATGTAATCCACAAAAGTGCCCCATATCACACCAGCGCGCATGCGCTATAAACCCAGGAAGTGCGTCCCCGTCGCACCACTAGACCACCAGGGAAGGTATTCCTTACATCTGCCTGCCCTATGATCCCTTCCTAACTTGTTTCACATATGAGTGATGAGTGATATCCCTGCAGTGAGCACCAACTATTTGGTTTTTTGGTGTGCTACCACCATTAATCTGAACATGGTCTTGTGGTAACATGGGTATGGTTTAAAAACAGGGAGTGGTCAACACTGTCTTCCATTATAGACCCTCCACCACTTCGGCCAGAATTATTCCAGCCCTTGGTACCACAGTAGTTGAACAGCACTGATTTATGATATGAGATTAGTTGGGGAGTGTGTCCACACAGCAGTTCCTTAAAACCTAGGATTTAAAACCTAGGTGATGACATTGTCATAGGACAGGAAGTGTGATTCTTGTGAAGTCCCTGTTCATGGTTTTAAATGTAACCTGAATAAAGCTTGTTGATTTTAAGGAACTGCTGTGCAGAGACACTCCCAAACTACTCTTGTTATGTGGGGAGGGGCAATACTGGAAGCTACTCCCTGTTTTTAAAACACACACATTAAACCACACCCATGTTACCACAAGAGCTTTTTGGGGCATTTGACAAGCAGAGTATGGCACACACACAGGGAGTATAGGGAAGGCAGAGCATGACACACACACATGAAGCATAGGACAGGTAGAGTATGGGGCACATGGGAAGCATAGGACAGGCATAGTATGGCACACTCAGGGAGAATAGAGCATGCAGAGTATGGCACACACAGGGAGCACAGAGCAGGCATAGTATGGCACACTCAAGGAGCACAGGGAAGGCAGAACACATCAGGAGACAGGGAAAGCTATCAGGACCACTCTAAGATCTCCATACTGTGCTACATACAGTGACACAATTCTGGTGCTCCTACAGCAGTTGTGAACAGGGGAAAATGTGGGCATTTTCAGTCTGGGTCTGAAGTGTGAACAGTACAGGGTTTTAGGGATGTGAACAATAGAGGTATTACAAGTGTGAACAATGCAGGGGGGATTCCAGGTCTGAACATTGCAGGAGGTTACTGTCTGAATTTGAGGCATAAACAATGCATGGGACAGTTAATCTCTGTAGTGATACCTTTTAAAATTTACACAATGTAAGCAGTCAGAACAGGCAGACTTTCATGTGGGGGCCTATGTGATTCCTTGAGAGCAGATTACATTTTTGACTGATTCTGTCTGATAATGCTAGAGAACAATATCTGCATTCAACAAGACAGGATCATTTTATCGATCTCATAGCAACTAATGTGAGAATATAGGACATGTTTATAAGTTTGTTTTCTCCTAAAACAATAGTCCCTGGCATTGCATGGTAAATTTTAATCACCAGACAGCAGACTTCCCATGTTGCTGAAATCCACCGTGTGTCCCATATATTTTCATGCCTGACATATCTTGGATTGAGTGTCATGTGTAAAATATATCTGCTGATTATTGCTTGAGCAAAACTGTCTGTCACTCATCAAGTATAATCCCAATTGTGGAACTGCCAGATCCCTGCAGGGAACCCCGCTGTTAGAGTACTTCGAGCATGTGGCACCTATAACAAGACTAAGCAAATGTGTCCCCCTTGGAAATATAGAAAACAAATATATGATATGTGGAGTGAAAGATGGACCCACTACAATACTGTTATGTTCAGTTACAAAAACTACTGGAATAGTGGCCATTGTGTTCCACACACTCCCAAGTTATCTCTCTGAGCTTATCAGAACACATATGGGGGAATTTAATTAAAAGTCGCAAGTGTTATTTAAAATGGTATCTTTGCAAATGTTTAGCACTGCTTGCAATGTAAAATCAGTCGCTGGTGAATATTACATTTGACATTTTTTTGCTAAACATGTAGGGGTAGATTTATCAAAGAGTGAAGTTAAGAGTGAAGTTCCACCACTAGAGGGAAATTCCACAGCTCTCAATTCATTTCTATGGGATTTTGAAAGGCTTATTTATCAATTACATATGAATTAAAGTCTAATACAAAGTCTAATAAAAGCACAACATCTATGTTAGTTCAAACGGAACTCTTGCTAACAGCACCCATTGCAAAATGAGTGTTGTAGTGCTAAAACAAATATTTGCAACAATTATTCTTATGAATGTAATTAGAAGAGGGATATACAGTACAGTAGTCTGTAAATCATTTGAAATTTGAATTTTGCTTACTGTCATGGAGAAAAGAAATTATTTTTTCAAAATGCATCAGTTAATAGTGCTGCTCCAGCAGAATACTGCACTGAAATCCATTTTTTCGAAACAGCAAACCGTTTTTTTTAATATTTGATTTTGAAATCTGACATTGGGTTAGACATAGTCAGTTTTCCAGCTGCCCCCAGTCTTGTGACTTGTGCTGTGATAAACTTCAGTTAATCTTTACTGCTGTACTGCAAGTTAGAGTGATATCACCCCCTCCCTTTTCCCCCCAGCAGCCTAACAACAGAACAAGGAGAGGGTAGCTAGATAGCATCTCCCTAACACAAGATAACAGCTGGCTGGTAGATCTAAGAACAACACTCAATAGTAAAAATCCAAGTCCCACTGTGACACATTCAGTTAAACTGAGAAGGAGAAACAACAGCCTGCCAGAAAGCAGTTCCATCCTAAAGTGCTGATTCTTTCTGAAAGCACATGACCAGGCAAAATTACCTGAGATGGCTGCCTACATAACAATATTACAGCAAAAATACACTTGCTGGTTCAGGAATTAAATTTTATATTGTAGAGTGAATTATTTGCAGTATAAACAGTGTAATTTAGAAATAAAAGCTGCATCATAATAGTCATGACAGAATCCCTTTAAAATCTCACAGGAAATGATGGCACTGTATCCAAAAGCTCCACCAAGAGGAATTGAAATAACCACATTCTGGGTGAATTATTTTGCACATATCAACCAAGGCATTTTTTTTTAGCACAGACCTTAAGTACAGCAATATATACTCAGGCAGCTGTTTTTACCCTATTGGGTCTCATCAGTGTGAAGCTTAATTGTGGTTACAGCATATGAGACTGGAATGTATACCCAACCCAGGTGCACAGATGGGGGTAGAAAGGTTAATCGTAAATCTCCACTGAACAGCATATAGCACAGAAAAAATAATCAACATGTCTCCGTCTAGCCACAGTCATTATTTACCTTAGGCTTCCACACAAAACAGATGTAATGAGCAGTGATCTGTTATCTGTGAATACAGTAGGTGTTCTTATCAGGAGACATGCAAAAGCAATTTGTGTGCATACTACTAGGTTAAGGGTGCATAGTCACATTTTCTTTAAATATATATATGAGCCTTCCCTGTTCAAATATTATAAATTGATATGATAATCCTATATGATTCTGTATATATTTATTATGTGATTTTACTTCCCTGTGTATACTTATGTATATATATGTATATATATATATATATATATATATATATATATATATATATATATATCTTTTATGTACCATGCTGTGGCTCCTTAACAGCACTTTACAAATAAATTTATACACGCATACACGCTTTTTTAGCACATGGTAGTTTTTTTTACTGCCCCATTGCAGAGAACAGAATCTAAATGTTTCTCTTTACCTGCCACTTCTGCTGTGTGAAACACATGGAGAAGTGACAGGAGGACCTCAGCTAAAAAACACTAGATTTTTGGAGTGGAGGTCTGCTTGTCACCACTGTGTGCTCTTCACACACACAGCATGCCTCATCCAATAACATTAGCAGCAGTGGCAGGGAGACAAATGGAGTTTGACAGCAGCTGTTTTCCGCTGGATTGCAGAGTTCATAACTTTTGTCAAAGGCCTTATTGCAATGTGCACATTAAAAACTAATTTACTAACTCAATACAATATATACAATATGCCATGCAAACCAATACGTTTTTTTTCCCCCCAACAATGGAGTGTGTTTTTCAATGTGCTTATAGGTGGTTCACCTTTTATATAACTTTCAGTATGTTATAGAATGACTAGCTCTGAACAACTTTTCAATTTGCCTTCATTTTTGTTTTTTTAATGGTTGTGAATTTTCTTCTTCCTCCCGACTCTTTTCAGCTTTCAAACTGCAAACTGTCAGAATATGACTCTCTACATCATACTAAAAGTTAATTTAAAGGAAGATTGTGAATAACTATACACACAGAGTGAGTAGAATTCATAAGGCTCATTTTCTAACGCAAGCTCATATTACAATTTGCTAAAAAGGGTGCAGCATTGAGCATCCATTGATGATATTACCAAAGGTACTAGTATACACACATAAGCCTTAAATTATTATGAATGCTTATGCACCTGCCCAGCTTGCTCCAATGAACTGTACAATTGTGGGAACCCTGAGAATCCTAGCAGCTTGTAACAGACAGTACATGGTTCCCTTAGTGGCTAGCATTCATAACCATAAGTGACTCACTCCAAGTGAAATGGACAATAATGCTGTTGTTGATGTCACATACCAGAAGTGAATGTATTCACACACAAATGAAAATAACAGAAAAGTCCACTGCAGCTTGTTTATTAGTCAAATTAATTTACAAGCACATCCACGTTTGCGCCCCTTAGTGTTTTTGAATGTGCTTCATGGTCAATAAAAAAACACGCCCCAGGAGGGTAAGATTTATGCTACCTAGCTATGTTACTTTACTACTGAGTGATGTACAGTGGAACTTTGATTTTACATCCCCTGATTTTAAATTTGCTCTCATTTTACATAGTTTTTTGTGGTTCCTGGATGTTACACTATTTTATTCTGGTCCCCTGAAAAACGTTGGTGTTTGCTAAAAGAGAAAACAAAGAGCAGTCACAATCAGATTTTATTGATTATTATATATTGTCAGTTTCAATGCTTTCATACAATAACTGTTTGCAAGGGTTTAATTTCAGTGGAGCAGACTCTGTAGTCTGCTCCAACATTTTGGAAATAAAAATAGGGACCAAAAAATTGGCAACATTTTTTTTTGTCACAAAAGGGACTGCTCCTCTAAAAACAGGACAGTTGGGAGGTATACCTGTAGCTGAAGGGGGCCCAGGAATGTAGGGGGCTCAGTAAGGCTGTAATTAATGAGTAATTTATTTTCAATAGGGTTTCATTAACAGTTAACAGTTATAACTACAAGATGGATATAGTGCAGGGAGACCAGTTTTTCTAGTAGTGGTCGGGAGGAGAGCAGATTGTGGTTGTAGGGGATTCAATTATTAGGAAAGTGGATCAGGTAATCTGTCATCCGGATCGCTACAACTAAACAGTTTGTTGTCTTCCTGGTTCCAGGGATCAGCATGGGGTTTATCGGGTAGATGACATATTAGACAATTTATTGTGTGGGGCTGGGTAATATCCAGTACATATTGGTACTAAAGACAAAATAAATAGTAGATCAAGACCTTCTAGTGCGAGTTCAGTGATCTAGGCTTTAAGATTAAGGGAAGGTCTTCCAATGTCGTTTTTTTCTGAAATTTTGCCTGTGCCACATGCAAGTTTAGGAAGACAGCAGGAGCTTAGGGAGCTAAATGTGTTGCTAGAACACTGGGCTGATTGCTCCTTGGGGTACAGCCTATACAGTCATGACTGATTGCAATTAATGTGTTAGGGAGAATGAATGGCTAAGAGCAGTGCCAGATTTCATGGGCGGGCCCCAAGGCTGCGTGGTCCTGGTGCCCGCCCACATACCCACCTCCAGTACCAGTGCGGATGCGTGCCGGCTCACGCCAGCACCTTAGCACTGGTCACATGCGCTCCCCAGTGCTCCCAGCAAAGCGGCATGCCACCCCTAACATTCTGCAGCCCTAGTCTCGGGTCTATGTGGCCTTGCCACAAATCCAGGCAAGAGGTTGGAGGAGTGTTGAAATTAGGCAAGGGGGTGGGTAAGATAAATATTTATGGGGAAGCTAGGGTAGACAGGGCAGTGGATAAGTAATGGGTCATGGGGGAGGAGTGAAGGGGGCATACAGTTTACCAGCTAAGGAGGTCCAAAATTTCAAAAGTAAAAGTAGTAACCCCTGCTGTATGCTGATAAATGCATGGAGTTTGTCAGGTAAAATGGAAGACTTAGAATTAATTGTATGCTCTAAAATTATGATATAATTCGTATAACGGAGACCTGGCAGGATGAAACATGTGACTGGACTGTGAATTGAAATGGTTACACCCTTTTTAGGAGGGACAGAGTGATTAGGAGTGTGTTTGTATGTAAAGCCAGAATTAAAGTCAAAGATATAACCATTGCTTGCACTGGTGAGGGTGTTGAATCCCTCTGGGTAGAGATTTTGACTGAGCAAAAGGTTAGAAACATTGGTGTATGCTATTAACCTCCTCGTATAAGTGATGATTATGAAGTCCAGCTATTGTTACAAATAGAAGCGGCTTCACAACTAGGTCAATTTATTATTATGGGTGACTTCAATTATCCAGACATTGACTGGGGTAACAAGGTTGCCAAGACAGAAAAAGCTAGTAGGTTTGTAAATATGCTGAATGACAACTTTTTATCCCAGCTCGTTCAAGAACCTACTAGGAATAACTCTCTTTTGGATCTTGTAATAACTAATAATACTGAACTCATCTCTAGCATTTGTGTTGGTGATCATTTAGGGAATAGTGATCATAACGTCTTCTTTGAGATTCTGTTGCAGAGGCAATTCTGTAAGGGAGTAACTAAAACACTACATTTCAGATGTGCAAACTTTGAAAGCATAAGGGCATCTCTGAAACATATTAAGTGGGAAATGCTTTTCACAGGGTTAAACACAGAACAAAAATGGGAAGTCGTTAAAATGCTGCTTAATAAATATACATGTCAGTATATTCCCCTTGTAAGCAAGGAAAGTTGTTATAAAGCAATACCTTTTGGGTTTAAGTGTTGGTGTTGAGGTGGGTAAGAAAAGACGTGCTTTTAAGGCTTTCAAGTTAGCTGGGACAGCCAAAAAATTTATAAGGTACAAGGGAGTCAATAAATCATGCAAAACAGATCAGGCAAGCTAAAATCGATATTGAAAAGATATTGCAGCAAGCGGTAAAAAGAATCCAAAATATTTTTTAAATATGTTAATAGTAAAAAAAGGAAGCAGGAAGCGCAGTAAATTTGAGCGTGATGCAAGGGACTATCTACAGTAGAAGGCCGTGTCTACATGTCCCTTTCATCAAATAACAGCAATTACAATCCATACAAGGAAAAGTACCTATTTTTGGTATTCCTTTAAAGATGTTCTCTTCATGGTTTGAAGCTGAACTGGGGCAAAGGATGTCACGTAGGGATCTACCCCTCTTATATGCAAATCACGGTGGTTTAGAAAAAATTGATCCGAATTTAGGATCATATTGAAGTAGTGACCAGTACTTTCTTATCACGCTTTCGATATTCCTGCTGCGTCTGTCATATTTACTGATAAAGGTCAGTCTCTCAATAGCCCTTGTTTTTTGTTTAGGGTTTGATAGATCGCTGCAAGCTATTTTTTGGACCTCTTGTTCTGTTAGATAAAGTTGGCCCTTAGGGTATACTCTGTCTATAAAGCTTTTTGTAAGTTATTTTGCTGCTTGGTTATAAGCTGCATCCGTAGATGCAATTTTTTTGGCTCGCATGAATTGGCCTTTAGGGATGACTTTTAGAGTCTGAGGGTTATGGAAGCTTTTCCTATGTAAAAGATTATTCCTGTCCATTGTTTTTCGATAAAGATTTGTACTTATTTCGTTGTTTTTTAATTTTATATTAACGTCCAAGAAATTAATCTCACGCTCTGAGGTTTCCATTGTAAATTTTACAGTATGGTGTAATTTATTTGCTTCACTCACCATTTCCTCGAATCCAGCAGTCGTACCTTTCCAAAAAATAAGTATATCGTCCACATATCTATAGTAATGTTTGCTATACTGCAAGTATGGTTCTCTTAAGAATAGTTTCTTTTCTAATTCATAGATGAATAGGTTTGCAAAGGAGGGGGCAACTGCTGAACCCATTGCCAGTATAATATATCCTATCTTTTTTAGTTCTATTTCTAGACAATCTAGAATGAAATAGACCTGTGCATTAGGTAAGTTTGTTTCAAGTAAGGCCTCTTCTATAAATTTGATACCCTCTTCTTGAGGGATAGAGGTGAAAAGACTCTGAATATCAATACTACAGAGTAAAGTGCCAGGTTTTATCACTGTGATCTGATTTAATTTATTTAACAGATCTTTTGGATCTTTAAGGCAAGTTGGGATATTAGACATATTTAAATAGGGGTTCTAAAACTGACCCAATACCCAACACTGTAGGTCTACCTGGAGGATTCACAAGTGTCTTATGCACTTTTGGTAAAATATATAACGTAGGAATCCTTGGGAAGTCTGTAGTAAGGAATTCTTTAGTTGTCTTGTCTATAATGCCTGTAGCATAAGCATCCGAAACCATTAAGTCAATCAATTTTTTCAATGTGCATGTAGGGTCTATATCTATGGGGGAGTAGTGGCCTGGGGTCTCAAGCTGATGTTTGATTTCTGTAAGGTAATTAACCTTATCCATAATAACCACCGCCCCTCCTTTAATTACAATGTCAGTATTGTTTTGGATGTTGAAACGTGCAGTTCTTTCATCTGCAGATAAATTATTATGTTTACCCCCTACACGACAGTCCCAGTTATTCTTAACCTCTTCTGACACCACCTGTACAAAAAAAGCTAATGCATTGCATGTTATGTCCGGAAGATCGGTGCTTTTTTTCTTTAGACCAATTGGTCTTACAGGGGGCTGTGAATCTGCAAAACACATCTTTAATTTAACTGTACGAATAAACTTGAAGAAATCAACTTCCCAGTCAAAAAAATCAATATTGTAACTAGGTACAAATCCTAAACCCTTATTCAGTACACGCAGTTCAATGTCAGTTAAAGCAACAGAGTATAGGTTAACCACCAAATTATTTACCTCTTGTTGCCTATGTCCCTGTTCTTTTGTCGCTGTGGATACGCTTCTCTGATGATGGGGTACCTTGGGACATCTATGGATGCAGCGGTCGATCCTTCATTTGCAAATATTTATGTCCACAAATTAGAAAAACTGTACCCTACATACAACATATTGTAGGATATTATGGATTTGTGGACAATATATTGGAAAATTCTATCATACTTACCGTAATTTTCATTTCCTGGACTGACGCATGGCA
>CM044431.1:144228714-144239852 GCA_024363595.1 Xenopus borealis
CCTTCCGCTGCGCGAGGGTTAACCCATTAGTGCCCACTGCCATGCGGAAGGACAGGGAAATTAGTTATATGGGGTGGCCCAATTGAGGGGTTTGATGAAATAATAAAACCCACCCCACTATCAAATTTACAACCGAAATTGGGGGCCATATTATTAACTTCTTAGATGTTACCCTAAAATTTGATGAAGGGAGAATCAGTACTGGCCTATATCATAAAAACACAGCTACCATGCACCTAAAGTAATTAGAGCAATCCCAAAGGGCCAATTTATTAGAGCAAAAATGATCTCCTCAAAAGCTGAAGAGTATAAAGTGGCAGCTACTGCTTTGAAGGAAAGGTTTATAAGAAGAGGTTATAAACCAAAAATTAATGAAATGTGTAAAAGAAGTAGGGGACATTGAAATTGAACACATTATCCATAGATTTTGGCCGATTTTATTACAAGATAAAAACCTAAAAGGTGTGTTAACCAAACCTCCACTGTTCAGCTATACCAAAGGCAAAAGTCTAAGAGATTCCTTATGTCAAGTGGAAATAGGCTATAATAAAAGAGGCACACAGAGATTTCTGGGAAAACCTAAAATGGGTACTTTTGCATGCTTGAATTGTATTTGTTGCCCATCCATAATAAAAGGAGAAACATCGAGACACCCTACACAAGGTATTCCAATAAAGGTTAAACACTTTGCCACGTGACTCAAATATGTTATCTATCTACTAGTGTCCCTGTGGTATGGGATATGTTGGCCAAACATCCAGTGCGGTTAAAACCCATATAAAAGAACATAGGGGTAGTATACGGAATTACAAACATGGAACGGCCACAGATACAACGGGCTCTAGACATTTAAAAAATAATAACCACAACCTTTCTCAATATGGACAGTTCTAGAGGTTATACAACCATTTGCAAGAGGAGGTGATATTCAAAAATATAGTTTACAGAGAGAAGCATTATGGATTAAGAAGTTAGATACGCTGCAATCTAAAGGTTTAAATGATAGTGTTAAATGCTTTTTAGGTTAATCTTTAATAAGGTATTAACTATATCGCTTTCCCCTACAGATAAAGAGTTATATATCTGTATGCCCAATTTTACAAGCAAGAATATATTGAATGTCAGGTACCAGACAAGCTAATGGTAATAAAATGGGCATTTTCTTCCTGATGTTTATCAAAATACTTATGTCAAGTTTATTGGTGGGCTCGATAATACAGGCAGTTCCATTTGTTGTTTTCTGTTCTTTTGTTTCTTTGGACAATGTCTTACAAGATTCTTCGTATTATGGACTTTTGATATGTGATGATACACCGGTGGTGGATTTAATGGACTGATATGCTAATATTTTATTTACCACACCTACTGATTAGTTGACATCACATCCTGTTATCACTATATAGCACTATGTAACCTGCACACTATACTTGAAAAAGGGCCCTTGCGCCCAAAACATGTCTTTGAATAAACACACCTTGCAGCAAGTACTGCCTATTGGTAGTGATGGGCGAATGTTATTTTCCACCAGCGAATAAATTCGCAAAACACCCATAAAAATTTGCCTGGTGAAAATTCACCTGCTTCTCCTTTTGGATACTGGCATCTGATTTTTTCACTCCGGCAATGTGGGTCGGCATCCAAAAACAGACGCCCACACTCAAAACGAGACGCCGGCGGCGTTTTGTGAATTTTGCAAGGTTTTGCAAATTTCACCCATCACTACCTATTGGCTTATTCAGTTTTTTGTTCTATTTGGAGTTTGCTATTACATCTGAGGCAGGGCTGTACTGTTGAATCAAGCCTTTACTTGTGACCCACATAGTGATGGGACCCTTAAAAACAAAGCTGAGATTCTAAACTCATATTTTTCATCTGTCTACAGAAATGAGGAACCAGTTAATGAAGCTTTCCTAATAGTCCCAATTCTAGTAAGACAACTAGTGATGCATGGGTCACACATGAGGAAATTCAAAAGAGACTAGAACATGTTAAGATAAAGAAAGGTCCGGGGCCAGATGGTATTCATCCCCAGGGTACTTATCAAGCTTAGCTCTGTGATTGCCAAACCACTTTACTTAATTTTTCAGGATTCATTGAGGGACTGGCAAATTGCTAATTTGGTGCCGCTATTCAAAAAGGGATCCTGTTCTCAGCCGCAAAACTATAGGCCACTTAGTCTGACGTCAGTGGTAGGAAAGGTTTTTGAAGGATTAATAAAGGATAGGATACTGGACTTCGTAGCAAATAACAATACTGGCATGGTGCTGAGAGACTGGTGAATTGCTAATGGGGTGCCGCTATTCAAAAAGATCCCGTTCTCAGTCTCAAAACTATAGGCCAGTTATTCTGACATCAATGGTGGGACAGCTTTTCAAAGTGTTAAAAAAGGATAAGATACTGGACTTCATAGCAAATCATAATACTATGAGTTTGTTCCAATATGGTTTTATGAGCAATAGATCTTGCCAGACTAACTTCATTTCTTTTTTGAGAAGGTGAGCAGGAACCCCAATTCTGGGATGGCAGTGGATGTGATTTACTTAGACTTTGCTAAAGCATTTGATACAGTGCCACACAGAAGATTTAATTAATTAATGAATGTTGGCCTGGAACATAGTATTTGTACCTGGATAGAGAAACTGGCTAAAAGATAGACTACAAAACGTGGTGGTTAATGGAACATTTTCAAATTGGAAAAGTGTTGTTAGTGGAGTACTGCAGGGCTCTATACTAGGTTCTTTTGCTTTTCAACTTGTTTATTCATGACCTGGATGTGGGTATTGAAAGTACTGTTTCTATTTTTGCAGATGATACTAAATTGTGCAGAACTATAGGTTCCATGCAGGATGCTGTCACTGCAGAGTGATTTTTCTAAGTTGGAAAACTGGGCGGCAAAATGAAAAAGGAGGTTAAATGCTGATAAATGCAAGGTTATGCACTTTGGAAAAATAATATTCAAGGTATACACTAAGGGGCAGATTTATCAAGGGTAAAAGTGAAAATTCAAATTTTGAATTTCAAGTTTATTTTAGTGTAATTTGACTAGGGAATAGTCCAAACTTCGATTCAAATTAAATTTTTTTTAATCAAATTAGTATAAAACATGCCTAATGTATGCTCCAAAGGTTCTAATGATAATAATTATAGGCTGTGCCCTGATGACCATTTTATTAACTAAAGCTGTGGCATGGCCCTTCATATGACTGTAGGTTCAGGATTTAGACTTAATGCTGCAGGGAACAACCACATAAAAAGAGGGGTATTGACATAAGCCCTAACATTTTGATGATGCACAATTCATGGCTGTTTCAGTGTGGGTTGGAGAAAAGTAAAATTTAAATCAGAATTTGTTGCCACTTTAAATTATTTAGACTTTGCCTTCACATATGAAATGTGACACCATGATAAACCTGTGCTCAAAATGATATTCCTTTAAATAAATGATGGACAGTATAGTTTACTGAAATCATGCTTGGGGAATTAAAATAGTTCCTTCTGTCAAGCCTGACAGCTTGCCAGCTACCAAAGCTGCTATGCAAATAATATTTAATAGTGTATAATACCTGAAATTCAGAATAGCTTTGAGACATTTCATAATAGATAATTTGAACCAGCAACTGCAAAATCAGTTGTAAATCTCAGTTTTCAACTGCCACCAATAAAGTGTAGCAATTATATTTTATATCTGACAATTGGGTCATTCTGAGATGGTACCATTTACATTTTTAATTCTTATTGGTTTTAGGAACATAAAGTGGGGGAGGGAAAGGATGAAGGGCAGTGGGTTTGCATGAAAAGTTCAATAATTAAATTTAAATATTTTTTATTTATCTCTGACCAAAATGTCCAGTTTTTGACAAAGGCTGGTAGTTACATAGTTAAATTGGGTTGAAAACAGACAAATTTGATCACGTTCAACCCCATCAAATTAAAACCCAGCAAAAAAAACATCAAAGCCCCTTTTAAAAGCATCAACAGAATCAGCCATCACAACATCACCCGGCAGTGCATTTCACAACCTCACTGTCATCACTGTGAAGAACCACCTACGCTGCTTCAAATTAAAGTCCTTTTCTTCTAGTCTGAAGGGGTGGCCTCTGGTGCAGTGATCCTCTTTATGGGTAAAAAGGTCCCCTGTTATTTGTCTATAATGTCCTCTAATGTACTGGTAAATGTAATCATGTCCCCTCGCAAGCACCTTTTTTCCAGAGAAAACAACACCAAACTGGACAGTCTACCCTCATAATTTAAATCTTCTATCCCTCTAACCAGTTTAGTTGCATGTCTCTGCACTCTCTCCAGCTCATTTATATCCCTCTCAAGGACTGGAGTCCAAAAACTGCACTGCATACTCCAGATGAGGTCTTACTAGGGATCTATAAAGAGGTATAATTATGTTCTCATCCCTTGAGTTTAAGCCCTTTTTTATGCAATACAGAACTTTATTTGCTTTAGTAGCTACAGAATGCCACTGCCTAGAATTAGACAACTTGTTATCTATAAAAACCCCAACATCCTTCTAAGGAAACTCCCAACACACTGCCATTTAGTGTATAACTTGCATTTATATTATTTTTGCCAAAGTGCATAACCTTGCATTTCTCAACATTGAACCTTATTTTCCAGTTCGCTGCCCAGTTTCCCAACTTAGACAAATCACTCTGCAGAGTGGCAGCATCCTGCTATATTTCTGCACAATTTAGTATCATCTGCAAAAAAAAAAACTATCCTTTCAATGCCTACATCCAGGTCATTGATAAACAAGTTGAAATGCAAGGGACCTAGTACAGAGCCCTGTGGTACACCACTAACAACACTGGTCCAATTAGAAAATGTTCCATTTACCACCACCTCTCTGTAGTCTGTCTTTTAGCCAGTTCTCTATCCAGGTAAAAATACTATGTTCCAGGACAACATTCCGTAATTTAATCAGTAACCTTCTGTGTGGCACTGTATTGAAGTCTAAGTAAATCACATCCACTGCCATCCCAGAATCTAGGTCCCTGCTTACCCTCTCATAAAAAGAAATTAAGTTAGTCTGGTAAGATCTATTACTCATAAAAACATTCTGGCACAAACTCATAGTATTGTTATTTGCTATGAAGTCCAGTATCATATCCTTTATTAATCCTTCGAAAAGCTTTGCTACCACTGACGTCAAACTAACTGGCCTATAGTTTTGAGGCTGAGAACGGGATCCCGTTTTGACCAGTGGCACCACATTAGCAATTAGCCAGTCTCTCAATGAATCCTGAAAAATTAAGTATAGAGGTTTGGCAATCACAGAGCTTTGAATCCCATCTGGCCCTGGACCTTTGTTTATCTTAACATGTTCTAATCTCTTTTGAATTTCATCATGTGTGAACCATGTATCATAAGATGCATTATTAGAATTGGGACTATTAATTAGGAAACCTTCATTAGCTGGTTCCTCATTTGTGTAGACAGAAGAAAAGTAGGCTTTCAGAATCTGAGATTTCTCCCCACTCTGATAAAGGTCCCACCCATTCCCGCTTCATTTTTTTTTACTATTAACATATTTAAAAAATAATTTTGGATTCTTTTTTACTGCTTACTGCAATAAATTTTTCCATAACGATTTTAGATTGCCTCCTTGTACCTTATAAATGATTCGGCTGTCCCAGCTAACTTGAAAGCCTTAAAAGCACGTCTTTTCTTACCCACCTCAACACCAACACTTCTATTGAAACAGAAAGGTTTTGCTTTGCAACAACGTTCCTTGCTTACAAGGGGAATATATTGACATGTATATTTATTAAGCACCATTTTAAAGACTTCCCATTTTTGTTCTGTGTTTAACCCTGTGAAAAGCATTTCCACTTAATATGTTACAGAAATGCCCTTATACTGTCAAAGTTTGCATGCCTGAAATTCAATGTTTTAGTTACTATAGAATTTCCTCTGCAACAGAATCTCAAAGGAGACCATGTTGTTATCACTATTCCCTAAATGCTCACCCACACAAAAGAGGGTTATTCCTAGTAGGTTCTTGAACGTGTTGGGATAAAAAGTTGTCATTAAGCATATTTACAAACCTACTAGCTTTATCTTTCTTGGCAACCCCATTACCCCAGTCAATGTCCAGATAATTGAAGTCACCCATAATAATAACTTGACCTAGTTGTGAAGCCGCTTCTACTCGTCACTTATACAAGTTGGTTTATAGCATAATTTTCTTTGTAACCTTTTGCCCAGTCAAAATCTCTACCCACAGGGATTCCACACCCTCACCAGTGCCAGCAATGGTTATTTCTTCAGTGCATGGCTTTAATTCAGCCTTTACATACAAACACACTCCTCCACCATTTTTAATCCCTCTGTCTCTCCTAAAAAGGCTGTAACCATTTAAATTCACAGTCCACTCACATGTTTCATCCCACCACGTCTCAGTGTTACTAATTATATCATAATTTTTAGAGCATGCAATTAATTCTAGGTCTCCATTTTTACCTGACAAACTTCATGCATTTGCTAGCAAACAGTGGAGGATACTACTTTTACTTTTTAAATGTGCATTAATTTGAGGAGAATTATATAAGTTAGTATTAGTCTGTTTTTCTTGTAACAGAGGGATCTGTTTTCCTTGTAACAGAGGGACCTCCTTAGCTGGTAAACTGTATGACCCCTCACTATACCCCCCATGACCCCTTACTAATCCCACTACCACATCTACCCTAGCTTCTCATAATTCTTTCTTTCACCCACCCCCACTTGCCTAATTTAAACACTCTTCCAACCTTTAAACACATTCTTTCCCCTAGCACAGTGGACCCCTTTCCACTGAGGTGCAATCCGGCACAACGCTATAGATTGTACCCCAAGGAAAAATCAGCCCAGTGCTCTAGGAACCCAAACCCTTCCTTCCTACACCAAGACTTTTAGCTCTCTAAGCTACCTAAACTTAGTCTACCTAAACTTGCACGCGGCACAGGCAAAATTTCCGAAAAAGTTTTATTAGAAGACCTTCCCTTAATGTTAGAGCCTAGATCCCTGAATTCACTCTTTAAGGTCCTCCATCTACCATTTATCTTGTCATTAGTACTGATATGCCCAGCCCCACCCAATAATTTGTCTACCCGATCAACCACATGCCGAACCATGGCAGCAGGTAAACAGCAAACTGTTCGATTGTGACAATCCAGACAACAGATTACCCTATCAACTTTCCTAAAAATGTAATCCCCTACAACCACAATCAGCTTAGGCCTGACACTCCTCCCCACCACTACTAGAGAAACTGATCTCCCGGCTGTTAGAGAGATCAGCCCCATCTAGAATTGCGAATCCAGAGTTAATACTCCCATCATCTTCACACAATCTTGCACAGTTGTTGGGATGTATAAACCCAGGATCAGTCTCCATTTTCCTTTTGCCCACCTTAGATTTTCTAACTGTCAGCGACCGCAGTGTTGCAATTTGTTCCTCTAATGCTCTAACTCGTCAAAACAGGTATAAAAAAAATTAGGGTTTAGAACAAACTTTTGACCTAGTTTGAACCTCCTTTGGTTTGAAACTCCGGTGTTTGTAACTCCACTTATAGATCTCCCACTTAACTCTGGTGTTTGTAACTCCACTTATAGATCTCCCACTTAAAGAGCAAAATCTTAAAAGCAGCTAGTCCCAGGAGTTCTATTTATACAGTCTGTTCAGGTGCAACTAATCAAACCACACACCCTCAAACTGAAGGAAAACTAAGTGCAAAGTAAAGCAGGTTATGATAAACTTGCTGTAAGCACAATATCACACCAAACTTTACTATTTAGCACCAAATACATAAAAAAAATTTAAATATACCACGTTACTATAAAATAACAGTTAATAACAAATACTTATCCTTTTCAGTTGATTTGTTTGTTTTTAGTTGCTTTTTCCAGTCAGCAGCATGTTTGAAGTAGTCTAGCCTCTACTGTGGCTTTTTTGTGACATAATGACAGGCTGGGGTAAGTATAAATTGAGTGGCACCGTTATTCTAACCACTAGCTTTACCCCTATATTTGCACCAGATGAGACCTATTATCCTCAAGGGTGAGTCCTGGGTTTCAAGGCAAGGTACAGTAGAATTTCTAAAGAATGGGTGCCAATGGTTCTGGGAACATTAACAAGAACTGATTTATTAGAACAGGAGAATATGCTAATGATACAAGGCTCAGTCATTCAGTAGTCAATACAAACCCAATATAAAGACCATTAGAAGACATCACTCCAATACAGCTTGAGAGAGGGTATCATAAAGCCATCCAGACATCTCTTGTTTCCTCGGGGATACCTCTTAAGCGGAACCCAGATGGAAATCTATCTATCCCTATAATCTGTCACTGATTTCCTGACTAGGCCACATTGCCCATGGGAATCTAATCCCTAGTTATTGGTGGAGCCGAGAGACACTCGTCTAGGTAGCCCTTAACCTGGCTGGCTCTCTCTCTAGAGATACCTGTAACAGGCTCTAGCTGTCCCTTTGCCAAATCCTGCACTAATACTGTACCCCACAGTTGACTCCCTTCCACTTAGGGGAGTCTCTGGTACAAAACCTCTAGAGGCACATGGCTTACTATTTTATATTAAAGCCCACTGCCACCTAATGACCCAATTCATGAAAGCTTTGAAGCAGGAAGGGGATAATTATTCCCTACAAATACTAAGTGCCCCTTTAGTGGTAAACCCTTAGGGGAATGCACAATAAATTAGGACACCAGTCCCCTACACAGTTCCTAGTAATTAAAGGGCTCTTAAAGGAACTCTGTCAAGGGAAAACATCCTATTTCAAAACGCATCAGTTAAAAGTGCTGCTCCAGCAGACTTCTGCAGTGTTTTTTGAAAGAGCAAACATTACATTTAATTTTCAAATATGACATGGGGATCGACATGTTATCAGTTTCCCAGGTGCCCTCAGTCATGCAACTTGTACTCTTATACATTTCAGTCATTCTTTACTGCTGCACTTCAAGTTGGAGCGATCATCCCTTCCCTGCAGCCAATTAACAGCATACAGCTCCCTGATACAAGATAACAGTTCCCTGGTAGATATAAGAACAGCACTAATAGTGAAAATCAAGTCCCAATGTGACTCCAATTTCATTAATTGGGATAAACAATAGCTCATCTGAAAGCAGTTACATGATATAGTGCTGGATCTGAAACCACAGGATCAGGCAGGCATAAGGACCTGAAATGGCTGCCTATACACTAATATTACAAATAAAAAAAATGCACTTGTTGGTTCAGGGATAAAGTTTTATATATTAATATATTAATATATTTTATATATTATTGGGGTTGTTTTCTCTGGAAAAAAGGCGCTTGCGAGGGTACATGATTACACTTTACAAATACATTATAGGACATTATAGACAAATATCAGGGGACCTTTTTACCCATAAAGAGGATCACCGCACCAGAGGCCACCCCTTCAGACTAGAAGAAAAGGACTTTCATTTGAAGCAGCGTAGGTGGTTCTTCACAGTGAGGACAGTGAGGTTGTGGAATGCACTGCTGGGTGATGCTGTGATGGCTGAATCTTGTGTGCTGGTGATTTTCTCTTACCTTATTGGGAGGTTGCCGATTCTTCTCTCGCTGAGCACCAGGAGCCATCTTCACACAAGGGTGTGTGGTGTGCAATTTCTCCCAACTGCTTTGGACTGAAACCTGTTGGCTGAACCCATTGTTACAAGATAACAGTATGTCACTTGTCATTTGCTCTTTCCTATAAAAATATGGACAGGTCCATATTAAATATTTTGTATCACCAAGTTTTATTTTCATTCTAGTTCAATTATTTATAGATATTTAAAAAAAAAATCAGCTGCTCCTTTAAGATGTTACTGTGGCTTGATGAATGTTTTGATATTATTGCAGTATATGCTCAGCTTTTCTATTTTCAGTATTAAAACACCAAAAATATATAAATAACAGACAGGGGCATGATTTATTTGTCAGCTTAGGAGTATTGCATTTAATATGATCAACTTGAAAATGCAATATACACTACAAACATTTTGTTCCTTTGGGGGAGGAAATAAATTTATATACAATAAAAAATTTCTGACATGTTATTCCATACCGCTGGGGTATGTAGGCAGCAAATATATTAGTTCTGCTGCTTTTGAGCAATGCACAAAACCAGGGAACTTACATTTGTGGGAAAAAGCTAGCTTTAATTAATAAATCAAAGAAAGAAAGATAAATGCTAAAGATGTAAAAGGAGATTGGTGAAAGATGGACACATTAATATGTAAACCCCTCATGTCAATTGTCTTTTTAAGTAGCACTAGAGGCAATTCGTCATCATTTAACATTGTAACAAGCACAACAATATATTTGTTTTAGAGGGGATGTGAATTATATACGCCAAGTGTTACCAGTGTTATAGCACTTTGCAAAATAAACATATTTCCAGGTATTATGCATTAATAAAACTTGCTTAGTCTATTTTCTTGTGGCTGAATGTCACCATACGAGTACAGAATGCACACTAAATACAAAAGAATAGTGTAAATGATTAATTGTGGGCCTGTATCAAATCTCTCTCATGGAGGCCTGCTTATCAAAATTCTAATTTCTGCAATTTTAATTTTTTTTCTACTTTGGATAAACTCACATTAAAAAAAACAAATCTTTGCTCCTTTATAAAAAAAAAAATAAAATCAGAAAATAAAATGAATAACAGTGTGGAAAAAAAATTGTATACCTTGTATAAGCTCAAAAAACATTCTCAAATTGAAAAGAGTGCTTAAATTTTTCCATTTTTTTACATGAACTCAGCCGCTATTAGAGCTATTTCAAGTTTTTTTGCTTGATAATGTTCAAAGATTACATTTTTAAAAAAAAATCTAATTTGTGAGTTGTAGCTAAAAAAAACTTGAATTGCAGCAAACATTCCCTTATTTTTTTTAATACATTTGCATAACTACAGTATTTAGAATTCAATGCTTGTAACATGCCGCAAAGGCCACTCTTTTTAGCATGCTAAAACCATTGAAATCCAAACTCAGAGTTCCCCTCCAACTATGGTCTGAGAAGATTTCAGTGATGTGAAAGCTTGTTTTAGCAGATGCATTAAAAAGTATGTACAGTGGTGTGAAAAACTATTTGCCCCCTTCCTGATTTCTTATTCTTTTGCA
>CM044431.1:144272556-144286115 GCA_024363595.1 Xenopus borealis
TTTCAGTGAGTCACATGACAGAAATGACATCAGAACTCATCGTTTATAACTGATTACATCAGAACTCACCGTTTATACAGATATAATTTACAAGATATTCATTATTCAAATAACTATTATCCAGGAAGCCCAAAACTCCATTTTAATTAATAATTCAATTTTTTTTAAATGATTTCCATTTTCTTTGTAGTAATAACACTGTATATTGTACTTGATCCTAACTCAAGTCAAGTCAAGTCAAGTAGTTTTTATTGAGATTTTTTATATGATATAGAATTACCAAGTACAGTAATGATAAAGTGCAGTGACTGAGTTGTAATTAAGCCTCTTGAAATAATCCTTTTTTTCCCTCAATACTGTTTATTGAAATGTATCAAATTGAAATGTACATACAAAGATATGCAAAGGATGAATATCACATTTCTTGTTTGTGTTCATACAACAGTAACAGTTAACAATAAAATTTGGAACATACATTTTCCTTTGTGGATTGTATTGTGCTTATTTTCAAGTTTCAGTTTCCAATTATATTGTTTCATCTATATACCTTAATTATTACAATATGTCTTATTTCTAGGGGTGAATCCATTTAACATAGTAGGTTAAGTAAGGTAACCCACGGGGAGGGGTTATTATTAGTTAGGCGTATTAGTACCCCAGTTGTTTATTCATGTGTCTTGCTAAGTGCAATCTCTCCAATGATTCAACCATATCCACCATACCTTCAGAAATTTCCCTGGACAATTCCTTCTCATGTATGTTAATTTGTATAGGGGGATTGTTTTTTAACCAGGTTTTCCCAGTACTGGGTAGATGGGCCAGAGGCATCCTTCCAATCCACAAATTTTTTTTGTATCCAAACCCCTAAGTATTTGAATGACTCTGCCAATGCTAGGCAATGTAAGTCGGTACCCTCCACCTGATCCCTCTGGTCCACTGCAAAAGTATGGACTTGGCCCAGTTTATCTTTAGGCCCGATCTGTGTGTGTTAATAATGTTCAGTGCTGCCCTAAGTGCTTGTCGCGGATTGGCCAGATATAGCAAGGTATCATCAGCATACATGGATACTGTTTATGTAATATTTCCCAGCTTCATCCCTAACACCTCAGGGGCTGCCCTTATGCGGCAGGCCATTGGTTCCATGGCCAGAGAGAAGAGGAGAGGGGAGAGAGGGCAGCCCTGGTTAGTCCTTCTCTGGATAGGAAAGGGTTTCAAGACTGTGTGGCTTGTTCTGACTCTGGCTACTGGGTTACTGTATAACGCCTGGACCCATTTAATAAAAGTAGGTGGAATACCCACACGTTTCATTGTAGACCAGAGATATGGCCATTCGACCGAGTTGAAGGCCTTCTAATTGTCAAGTAAGGCAATTACCCTCTCTCCTGAGTTGTCATGAGTGATAGCTAGATTTGTATATAAGCATCTGATGTTAGTATCTGTAGACCTTCCTGGCATAAAGCCCGTCTGATCTGGAGAAATTACTTTACCTAGAATTGGGGCCAGGTGAGAGGCTAATATCTTGGCTAGTATTTTTGCATCTAAGTTTATTAAAGATATAGGTCTGTATGCTGTGCAGTCTTGTGCTGCCTTACCAGGTTTTAAAATTAAAACTATCAGTGTTGCATGCATGGAGTGAGGTAGGGGTGAGCCGGTCAGAGCTGCATTGAAGAGCTTGGCGAGAAGGGGAGCCACCTGCTCTTTGTACATCTTGTACCAGTCCATAGGTATTCCATCTAACCCTGGGGTTTTACTCACAGGGGAAGATGCAATAGCCTCCTTTACCTCATCCACTGTTATATCTGAGCTTAGCCTTAGGGAGTGTTGTTCCTCTAGTACAGGAATATCAGTTTTGAGTAGATACTCATCCAATTCCTGCTGCTCCTTCTGAATTTTAGAGTTATACAGTTCAACATAAAACGCTCGGAAGGCGTCATTAACTTTTTTTGGGTCGGAGGTGTACTCGTTAGGGGATATCTTAACCACTGGTATATGGTATGAGGTCTGTTCATTTTTTGATAGGTAGGATAAAAGTTTCCCATTCCAAGGTAACATAATCCTTATTTCAATTATTTTTTTATGGACTTAAGTTACTGTATGGCTATCCAAATTATTGAAAGACCCATTATCCAGAAAAATAAAATCATAGCACTGAACAGCATAAGATTTGTTCTACTAAAACACATTTGTATTTTATAATGCTGAACAGTAACACAATAGCAATACAACAATCCAGCCTTTACGTTACCTATCCTTTATCATATGGAAGAGAAGACAACTTAAGATAAATAACAAACTTTTGAAAGAAAAACAAAGTATTTAACAACACATATGAATACATACCTGTGATACATGATTGCAGAAATACAACAAAAACAGCTTTTGAAGAAATGTGAAGCAAGCTGCAAGAAAACATGAAATCTTTTATAAAGAGATCAAGGAGCTTTAGAGATATGTGGTCCAAGTAACAGTCTTTTATGTGATCACAGTTTATGATGTGACATGAAGTGTCAGGGGAATGCAGAGTTCTGAGGGGATTACAGAGCTTTGCTATCTTAAGATAGCTGACAGGTTTGGCATGGAAAGATAGAGAGCCGTCCTTATATTACCTGATAGCAAATAAAACATTCAGTATATGGCAAGACATTAGTGATGGGCGAATCTACCCAGTTTCGCTTTGCCGAAAAATTCGTGAATTGGCGAAAAAATTCACAAAAAGAGTCACGGCACGGTTTTGACGAGCGCCGCTTTCGCCACGCGGCACGTCGTTTTCGTCGAATCATGTCAAAAAAGATGCGCGACTCGTTTTTTTCATAGAATGGTACTAAAAGATTTGGGAATTTGAAAGCAATGTATGTAAGTTTGTTGAAGAAACAAAACTATGTAAAACAATTAAATCCATCCAGCTTGTGTCATCCTTGCAGGGAGAACTGTACCCTACAAATACTGCTTTCTACTGCAATTAGATTTATAAATAAATAAAACCCACTGAAAATGTGTAATTGATGTATACTGGAATTTGCCTAGGTGTGGCATCCATTATCCAGAAAGCTACAAATTATTAAAAGACCATCTTCCGTAAGTAAGTTTCCTAGCAAAATAGCTTACACTAGAAACAGAGGATCCACACACACAGACACCTCTCCATTACCAGATTCTCTGGTGTCCGTTCCCACTCTCACCTTCCACCTCCATCTTTTTTTTCCAAGGAGAAGTAGAGTGGAGACAAGGAAAAAGGGAGCTTTTATAACTTCCTTGTCTCCACCCTCTGAGGACCTTCCCTCAACTACGAGCAAATCAAAGCAAAGATGCGCTAGCGTTCAATTCTGCCTAGCGCTAATTCATTAGAGGTCTTGCTAATTTGCATGGGAAGGAGCCCAAGGCAGGAGGCCTCCATATAGGAAAAGCCTGGATCCTAAATTACTGAGATTACTTTGGATCTCCACTAGCATCCACTCCATCTCCTGCAGTAGAGTGAAAAAAGTAATAACATGGCTGCTTCCCTTTTTTACACCAAGTACTACCCATAACACTCCAGGACAAACTAGAACTTACCATCCACAGGGCACACGTTACACTTTTTACAGTAGGGAGAGTTAAAACTTTCACATCCCATCCACATAAATTAATTTGGTGACCTTGACAAAAAACATGTTCAAAGCTGAGGCATCTACCTTAGAAAACACTTGATATGCAAATTGCTTGAGAATCTGTACTGAAATATTATCTTCATCGAGAAAGATTGGTTGCCAGGTAAATGCTATCTGCTTAAAGCTATGGTCAGCTGATAGCGACTCTGCCACAAACACCCAGCTCAAAGCATCCTCATTTTTTAGGATAAAATATTTGTATATAATACTGAGAAATCTCTATGCCATAGATGCAACCGTGAGCCACCATATCATTCAGTTCTGGAATAAATGCATCTGTTCCAAGCCAATAAATTGGGCCCACTGCATATCAACAGCAATCCCTTTGCTGGATACTAATATCTAATTATACTCCAGTTAGTGTGTATGAAATAGGGTGAAATTCATTTGCCACACTTATTAGCATTTAACCTGAGGGGAAAAAAAAGTTACAAAAAAAATCTGCATTTTGAGGAACAAATTCTAACAGGTTGACTGGAAAATGTATAATTATGCTCAGCAACCTTGTCAGCATACATAGAAACAATTTTATTTCTAATCATCTTCTGCTTTTTATTCACAGAGGAATGCATCATTAAAACTGCCACAGAACAATGAGCCTTAATAGGCGCTAATGCAATTGCTAGCTGCGGTAATTATTACACAAATTAATCTCAGTGCATTCAGTTATTGCCATAAAGAACAGAACACAGGGAAACAGACATATGAAAATATATGTTTTCATATTTATACTGACAGCATTTGGTGGGCCCTGGCTACAAGAGTGATTTTAAACTAATACATATGTATAAGTGATGGAATATAAATTCACTCTGTTTTAAAATGTGTATTTATTCCAGAAGACTTGATTGTTTGTTATAGACTTGGCAAAATGTTATCATCCGTGGAATTGGAAATGAGGCATCTTTTCTTCACACTTACTCCTACATTTAGATGCAAATACATTTAATACTGATGAGAAATAATGTGCTACCTTTTGACCTATGTACTGCATATTTAAGATTTTTGCATTATATAATTATAGTGTGCTGTAAACAGAATTGGAGGTGGAACTACAACAGTTACCTTTTGTTTCCAAATCTAAAGGCTAGACTATTAAGTACTATTAAGGAAATTGTCTAAATGTGTGGATAGTATAAAACCCTTTATAGTCTGTCACATTTTTGTAAAAACTGGAAAAAATTGTAATCATGTTGACTACTATTGTACTTAATGTTTTTTAATGGAATAGTATCTGGGGACCAAGGGCAAAGTACATGTAAGGAACAGTCCCATTATGCATTCTTGTATTGAAAGAGAGGTGTAGACGTGCAGATTTGTGATATTTTTATTATTTCAAATTATGTTTGATAAATGTAATTGTACAAGTATGGGACCTGTTATCCAGAATCCTTAGGCCCTGGGGTTTTCTGGATAACTGATCTTTCCATAATTTGGATCTTTATACCTTAATTCTAATGTAAACATTAAATAAATAGGCTGGCTTTGCTTCCAATAAGGATTCATTTTATTTCTTAGTTTGGATCAAGTGCACGGTACTGTTTTATTTCTACAGAGAAAAAGGAAATCATTTTTAAAAATATTTAATTATTTGGATTAAATTAAGTCTATGGGAGTTGGCCTTTTCATAATTTCGCAACGTTCTGGATAATGGATCCAATACATGTATAATGTAATTTCAATAATGGACATGAAACAGAAAAACAAATGATTACAATTTTGGCAAGTTTCAACACTTACTGATCGTGAATTTGTATATGAAAGGAGAAGAGGATAGGACACACAGATAAACAGATAATATGAGAATTAAAGTTGTTCATCATTAAGGTGAGTCCATCTCTTCTGCACTGTGAGTCAGGGGAAGCTAATTAGTTATGAGTCTGTTGAGGTTGGTGTGCTCCATTTGGTATTGTTGAGTATAACTGTTCATACTTGAGTATCTGTTGAAGTTCTGTTTGTATATCTAGATTGGGTGATAGTAAGGGTTTTTTTCCAATTCTTGGCCAGGAAGGATCTTCCCACATAGACAGTTAAAAGAACTATACATTTTGCTCTTTGTCAATGGTTGAGGGGAGAATGCCCAGGAGTGCTAGTGAAGGTTGAAGCTGGAATGCTGCTTTGGTGTAGGTGCAGATCATCCTCTCTATGTAAGTCCATGCGCAATTGCGCATGACCACCAAATGTGGTAACGTGATCCCATTTCTGAGTTACATCTCCAGCAGTATTGAAATGAGTTGGAGAAGACCACATAACTTTTTTCAGGAGTCCAGTACCATCTGTTCATAAGTTTAATCACCATCTCTTGGTGTTGCAGATCCGTAAATTCGCTAGCGTTAGCTACGCAAATTCACTAAAGTACGAATTTACACTCAGGTCGGCGAACGGTAGCATAGTTGCGCTAGTGTTACTTCGCTAGGCAGAACGCAGTTATGCTAGCGAAGCCTAATTTGCATTTGCTTTAACTTAGGATAGAAGTATATGTTACAGCCACTACATTCCACTACACAATCCCAGGAAACCTTTAATAAATTAAATAAAGTTGTCCTATTGCCCTACATGTGCCCCCTGTATAGTTGAGTTGCCATATGTTAGGAAATGTAGGGGTGTAGAAGGATAACCCCCCAAAAAATATCGATCTTTTTCAGACTATCACACTCCTATGCTAAATTACGCCAGTGTTTTTTTGGGACTTAGAAAAAATGCTAAATTTTTTTTCAACCTCCTATCTATTGTATTGAAGTAATGTCTAACGTAAGTGCTAACGTTCAGGAAAATGTTCATCTTAGTGAATTTGCGAATTTACTATCCTTCGTCAGTGCGCAACTTCGCCTGGCTTAAGGGTGCGAAGTTGCGCAAGTCTATCTACTTTGCTAGCGAAAATTCACCAGAGCCGGTGTTGGTGAATTTCCGAAGTTATGAATTGACGTCATGCTGGCGAATTAGCGCTAGCGTTAGACGCTTCACGCAATAATGAATTAGCCCCCTGGTCCCATCATTGCCTTTCTATGGACATTTTTAAGTCTTGTTCCCAATTCATCTTGGCGGTAGGATCTCGTTTACTATGTATCTGCATGAAGGTATTGTAGGCAATAGCTTTTGCATTCTTTTTGGATGGATTTAGAAAACTTCACAGTTTGAATGGCGTTGTATGGTTGATCACTCTAAACCATAACTCTGTAGTATTTTTGGATTTTTGGGCAAGGTAGGCCTACCTTCTTTTTGTTGGTATACATTACATCACTAGGCAGTCTGATATTTTTGAGTACCAAATAAAGGACATCAATAGTCATTGCAGAAGTTTAAAGAAGATATTATGTAATGAAATCAGTAGCGCTCAGAATTTATATAGGATTCTGGGCAAGACTGGCATTTTTACAGCGTTTAATCTTCCCCAGCCATGAAATAAAGGTGGTATGGCAGGACTGCAGATAATGTGTCTCTTGGAGCATGGTGGCATTGTTACATTAGGTGGTTATACAGTAGGTTATATAGGTGGTTAGGGTCTGCTGTTATATTCACTCCCAGATACTTAATAACAGTATATTGTCAGTTGTGGCTGTAAAAAAATGCAAATCTTAGGACCAGTCCACTAAACACTGTTTTTGGATTGTAAAATCAAGTGCAAAATGCAGAGCACATTGGGAGCTTCTAAAGAGATGCCCACATACTGCCCCAGCTGGAACCTTATAATGCAGCACTGTAGGAAAGGTGCAGGTCCTTCTGGTTCAATCCTACTAGTTTAATGCATGAGATAAAGTAAAGTGCAACAATCATGGTTTTTTACCCAAATTTTTGCACTTTGCACCTTGCTCTGAGTTTTAGAAAGGAAGCCCTATTTCCTTTATATTATATGAGGCTATGAATATTTTGCATACCATCCGATGTAAACTTATACACATGATGACTGACTTGTTTAGGCTACATTAGAGACACAAACAGTGCTCCTGACTAGAATAGAACAATGGTCCTTTATGGGGATTTTCCAATCTTTGAAAGCTTATCAGAGGACTCCTGAATGATTTAATCACTCCCATTTCATCATTATTTAGTATAATGAATGCGGCAATAAAGAATTTATTTCTCCGGCACTCTGTAACTTTATTGCCAGCAATTAAATTCTGTGTTATTGTCAAGGAAGAGAGGTGTGTGTGTACACACAAGTGCAAGATTCACTAGCATATCATATTGTACCAACTATATACAACGGCAAAAAAAGTTAACTTTTCCTTTACTTTTTTAATAAAGTAGTTAACCATTGAATGACAGGCAAGTGTGATGATTTTTATTCACTTGTAATTTGATGCTGTATGTATTTACATAATGTTTGCTAATATTTTGTTGAATAATTGAGAATTTTACTTGAAAATATCACCGCGAGTAAAATGTATCTTGTTGTCTGGTTTAATAATTGGATTGTTGATTATTTCACCACTGCAGTGTCACATGAATGCTTTTTCCAAAATGATTTATGTGTGAAATCTAATTTATATTGTATTGCGAATAGGGTTCTGTGTAGCTATACAATGTGCTATGCTGATATTTTAAATAGATAACTCTGGATTGTCTTCTGGATAATGGCATTGTAAATTATGATTTCCATGCATATTTTGAGAAAGTTTTATTGCAGTTCTGTACTTTTCTGAAATACCCATAAAACTTTTTTTGTATCATTGTTTATATCAATCCATTTGCATGGATATCCTCTTTTTCAATAAATATTTTATTTTACATTTGATTAAAGCACTAGTTTGCTGCAAATGAAATATAGCCAGAGATGTAGACAGGCAATTCACCCAACTCCCCCAACATGACATTTTTTTAACCCTGTACAAAAACTTATAAGACTTCATTGTAAAGCCAATATACTCATGTGCTGAAGCCCTGTGGGTGCCCCTTAGGAAACATCCACTAGGCACTTGCATCCATGATATTGTGGGAGTGTTGGTCCTGTACATTGGAAGGTAGTAAGTGCAAGGTCCTTCCATGTGCTGGCTCTGCATAGCTTGTCTCTGAAGCTTGGGTTTATCTAAGGGGATACCTAATTTGTCCCCACAGCTGGTTCCTTAAGAACGTAGCACTGTTGAATGCCACCTAAATGTGCAACTCACAGGGCATGGTGCAAAGTGTTAAAAATGCAGCTTTGAATAAGGAGCAAGCTAGGGACATCAAGTGGGAACACCTGCCCATATGAATACTGAATGCAGGTGGTACTGTAGGATAAGTGTTACCATACATATACCATAATGGTAGAATATAGTTTCTTTTTTCTGTGGTCAACAAAACAGATCCCCTTTAATTCTAAATAGCTTAAACAGTAAAATATTGTGTAGATATGAGTACACAGACAGACAAATTATTTTGATGAATGTTGTCAATCAGCTGTGTTAGTCTTGTAGTCATTAAAACCATAAACAAGAATGTACTGTCAAGTCCTCTGACTGACAATGATACAGCTCTACTCACAGAAAAAAAGTAAGATTTATCTTTTAGTACACCTTAATTGTGAAAATGTGCTTGTGACTGTTGTTATTTTTATTTAAACATTTATGCATACACCGGGAATATAAGTAAATGCAAATCACTAAATTGTCTAATTAGACAAAATCGTCCCGCGACTCGTTTCGCGAATTTTTTGCCGATTCGCGAATTTCTCTAGAAATTCGCGAATCTCTAGGCGAAGCGAATCGCGGGAGATTCGCCCATCACTGTTCTGTAGCTGAGAAGTCAACTTGCGGTTGTTCTCAGGCTCATATCTTTGTTGCATGCTATGTTTTTCTGTCTTTAAATTAGGATTCAGGACAATACTTTTTCTATTGTCTATTCTATTTCTAAATTCTTTTGTTTCATTTTGTAAGTCTTGTTTGTTCATTTTTAAGCCCGTTTGTTATATATTATTGTAGAGTTCTGTGTAACTTGCTATTGCTATATAAATAAATTCTGGTAATCATGATTTAATAACTAAATAATTTATCTGAATAGCCCCCCCTAGTTGTTTCCCAACTAAGGGATTCTGAAAAAAAAAATTTGTAATATATATTAATTATTTTTATCGTATGTTAAAAATTTACAATACCATGGGGCGCTAAGGGACACACTCTTATCAGCACTTGTGGCCCCAGGGGTTGTTGTGTGTCAAGGGACACAGTCCAGCCCTATCCTTATGTTTAAGTGAAAAAGCACAGTTTTGCTCATCACTACTTATATCACAGATATCTGATGTGGTCCTCATCTGATGGGATGTTCAAATTTGCTTATAAAAAGTATAGGTAAATAACAAGTTCTGCTACAAATGTAAATGTTTAGGCAAGTTTAATAAACAAGGTTAACTTATACATGCTTTCGATAAAAGCAAGGCAACCCATTGTGTACCCACAAGAATGTCTTGAAGGAAACTTTACTCAAGTCTAACTTGCTTTCTTTATAAGCATTTAGCTAGCAAACAAGGGGAATCGTTTTATCAGTGTCAGAGGGGCTGCCACAAAGAAATAACCATGGGGCATACAGTACATGTAGCTTATCTGGCTCCTGATAAAAACTGACCATAGTATATATGTATGAGGTATTGCCGTCACTACCTTTGTTTTGAACCCTTGCACAGAGTGCTTGTATCAGGAGCAATTGCCATGTTCTGCATCTTTGTCTGGATTAAAAATTAATTGCAAGGTTCAAAGTGCAGCACTGTAGGGTGCAATGCAACCATGTGCTTATGGCCTACCCTACACAACAGATAGGTACAGGTCTTTCCTGTTCCTTTTGGCCCCTAGTATTTCCAATAATATGAGTGGTTCCAGGACTGCTAGTCCAGCCCAGGTGTTTTAATGTTGTCCTGAGTAGTGATGGGCGAATTCGCGCGATTTGCCGCTGGCAAATAAATCCGTGAAACGCCAGCTAAATTTCGCCTGACGAAAATCCGCCGAACAAAACGAGTCGAGCGTCGTTTTCGACACGACGCGACAAAAACGACGCAACGCGTTGAAAACGACGCGATGAAAGCAACGCGCGACGAAAACGACGCGACAAAAACTACACGACGCGCGTCAAAAACGTGGCGCGACTCGTTTAGCAAATTTTTTCGCCAATTTTTCAGCAAAGCGAAACTGGGTAGATTCGCCCATCACTAGTCCTGAGGCATCTCAGGTGGATAATTAAAAGACAGCTCAAGCCAGAGCGTGAAGTGTGAAGCTCCTGTCTGGGGAAAAGACACAGGAAAGCTGCCTGCGTGAGCTGACTGAGAGGGATTGAAATCACCACAAGGTTTGGGATTTGTATATTCCTGAATGTTCTCTGTTTTTGGGAGACAGGTGTTAGGCCTCCTCCTGATTTAGTTAGATGCCCATTAAGTGGCAAGGAGTTTATTTTGACTTGCTTGTTTTGTTTATTTTGCTGCAAGTGACAATAAAGTGCCAAAAAGGACACTCTTGTGGGTTGTACTTGTGCTGTGGGCTGTGTTACCCCAGAACACTGATCCCAGCTACCTAAAACCTTACACTTCATATTCAGAGCAAGATGCAACCCTTTAAACTAAATTTTAGGCATAATTCTGGGACATGTACTTTGCATGTTGTCCTTGGCTTTGTAAATGAACACTAAATTGGTCTCCTGTATTAAGATAGAAAAGTCTGGCTAATTCCATGTCAATAGATTATGATAGTAGTTTAGCATATAATAGTTATATAATTTATATAAGAATATAATAATAATTTCACATACAATACCACAGACTCGTGGACTAGATTAAACTAGTAATGATGACATATTAAAAAAATCACTGGATTCCTTGGGTTATCTGGGCTAATCAAATTCCATGGAGGGTCTCATACAACCCATGTGCTTTGCATTAGTACAATAACTGTACAGTAACCAGGATTTTCTTCTTTTCTTGTAAATCCTCAGCCACAGCGAAACAGCATATAAATGTTATGTGAAAACTTTAATTTAAGTAACAGGTATCTTTATGTTTTCCAAGTCATTAGTTAAGGGAAGTAAATTCACTCTCCTGATTAAACTCTTCTTCGGTTTCCATTTGTTGAACTGTGGCAATTACAGTACATTATTGCAATTACTTTCAATTCAGCAAATGCATTGAAGCAAATGCACAGAAAATTTGACAAGCATTATTAGCACTGCAATTAAAACTACCCATTTACAGAAAGACAAGAAATGACCGATGACTGTTTATTAAAGACAGCAGATTTGTTTTTCTGTTTACTTTGGAAAAACAGAAAATGTGAGTCTGTGTATAAATGTAGCATCAACGATTCCAACCTAAACATGTGCCCCCTGTATAGTTGAGTTGCCATATGTTAGGAAATGTAGGGGGGAAGGAGGGTAACCCCCCAAAAAAATTTAACTCTTTTTCAGACTATCACCCTAAAAAGGTAAAACACGCCAGCGTTTTTCTGGGACTTAGAAAAAATAAAAAAAAAATTTCCAACTCCTATCTTTTGTATTGAACTTTGCCAGGTCTGACCTGGCAAAGTTCAATACAATAGATATTGTTCAATACAATAGATAAGTTCAATACAATAGATATTTGAATTCACACTGGCGAATTAGCGCTAGCGTTAGACACTTTGCGCTTTAGTGAATTTCCCCCAAAGTGTCCAGTTAAGTAGGGCTTTACTTTTGACCCATTACCAGCCCATTATAGTAAACACACAGAAACCACTTAAAAGGGATCCTGTCATGGGAAAAAAATTTTTTTCCAAAATGCATCAGTTAATAGTGCTGCTCCAGCAGAATTCTGCATTGAAATCCATTTCTCAAAAGAGCAAACAGATTTTTTTTATGTTTCATTTTGAAATCTGACATGGGGCTAGACATACTGTCAATGCCCCAGCTGCCCCAAGTCATGTGACTTGTAATCTGATAAACTTCAATTACTCTTTACTGCTGTACTGCAACAGAACAATGGGGAGGTAACCATATAACAGCTCTCTAACACAAGATAACAGCTGCCTGGTAGATCCAAGAATGGCACTCAATAGTAAAAACCCATGTCCCACTGCGTACTATTCAGTTACATTGAGAAGGTAAAACTACAGCCTGCCAGAAAGCAGTTCCCTCCTAGAGTGCTGGCACAATTCACATGACCGGGGCAGCTGGGATATTGACAATATGTCTAGCCCCACGTCAGATTTCAAAACCAAATATTAAAAAATCTCTTGACTCTTTTGAGAAATGAATTTCAGTGCAGAAGTCTACTGGAGTAGCACTATTAACTGAGCATTTGAAAATGTTTTCCCATGACAGGATCCCTTTAATATGTAGTAGCGCAATGTACAATTCATCTTTGGATGTTCACTAAATTAATATGATAGTTGAATAGCAAATGGCCAAAATACATTCTTGATGCTTGGTGATGATATAGGTGATGAAGCAGAAATCCTAATCAAAAACCAAAGTTAAGAACAAATGTCCTCTCTAATTCTTTTTTTGGCTATGTACATAAAAATTCAGCGTTTTAAAACCAATGTGCAATAATTATGATTGTGTGTGCGCGAAGGTGGCTGCCTTTCTCAAAATGCCTTTGGAAGCAAGGGATGTGCACTGGGTGTGGTTGATTTATGGGTCAGTCTATATGTGTTTTATCTTTATAAAGGTTTCAGCTAAGGACAGGCATTTGAAAAATTCCAAAAATAGAACTTTACCTTTATTCACATTGCAGCACAAATGCCAGTCTCTTCCACAGTTGAGAATGTACAGTAGTCTTGCAGACTAACACAGAGACTTTCCCAGACAATGAACCAGCACAAGGTTAGCACCCTGTATACTCACTTCTCTCTGTTAGCCAGGCCACGCCCTCTGTTTAGGCTGTCTTGCCATATTTGCCACTTAAAAATCCTGATGACTAATCGGAAGGCCTGCAAAATATAAAGGATATGTTAACGCCCAACAACACAATCCTACCCA
>CM044431.1:144294109-144330382 GCA_024363595.1 Xenopus borealis
CTAACACTCCTATTGAACCAATTTTTATTTTAAAATAATGAGATACATTCTATTTTTAGAGTTCAACTATAATAATAATTGTTAGGAGTGCAGGCCACAGTGACATTAAAAGAAAACTATACCCCCCGAACAATGTAGGTCTCTATAAAAAGATATTGCATAAAACAACTCATGTAAATAAACCATTTTCATAATAATATTCTTTTTTAGTAGCATGTGCCATTGGGTAATCATAAATAGAAAAAAGCCATTTTAAAAAATAAGGACAGTCTCCTGGGATCCTAGGATTCAACGGTGCACACAAACATACCAAACATACCAAACATACCAAGTTAGGTCATACAAGCCAATTAAAGGGGTTGTTCACCTTTGAGTTAACTTTTAGTATAATGTAGAAAGTGATATTCTGAGACAATTTGCTATTGGTTTTAATTTTTTATTGTTTGTGGTTTTATAGTTATTTAGCTTTTTATTCAGCAGCTCTCTAGCTTGCAGTGTCAGCAATTTGGTTTCTAGGGTCCAAATTACCCTAGCAACCCTGCATTGATTTGAATAAGAGACTGGAATATGAATAGGAGAGGGACTGAATAGAATGATAAATAATAAAAAGTGGCAATAACAATACATTTGTAGCCTTACAGAGCATATGTATTTAGATGGTGTCAGTGACCCTCATTTGAAAGCTGCAAAGAAACAGAAGAAAATTGCAAATCATTAAAAAACTATGAAAAATAAATAATAAAGACCAATTGAAAAGTTTCTTAGAATTTGCCCTTCTACAATATACTAAAAGTTAACTTGAAGGTGAACCACCTCTGTCTTTTGCTTCCACACTTCTTGTTACAGTTATAGTTGTAGTACTGTCTTTCTGGTCAGGTGACCTCTGAGGCAACACCCAGACCATCAAAAAATGGTGGTTCAACGCAAGAGATGTAAGAGGGCAATATTTACTTAAATATATATACAAGTTTGGTAAGATCCTTTAATTTGTCACTTAATTTGATATACTTGTTCATTTTCGGGATATAGTTTTCCTTTAAACACGTATGTGGAATCATTTGGGAATTATACTCCTAAACTTTGCAGGTTTCTATAAAAATTAGGGATGCACCAAATACATTATTTAGGGATTGGGTCGAATCTATTATGAAAGATTCTGCCGAATACCAACCGACTCTGAGCCCTAATTTGCATTTTTCAGATTAGGGCTACAAAAGGCCAAAGGTTTGTGTGATGAAAAGCCACATGATTTTAAGGATTCACATTTGTTTCGGCCAGGCACTTGGATTCAACCAAATCCATATCCTGCTGAAAAATGTTGAATCCTGGACAAAGCCCAAAAAGAATCTTGGGGTCCATTTACTAAGAATCAAATTTCATTTGTTTCCACAAATCTCAAATTTGTGGTTTAACTTTTTTTTAAAAGCTCTAAAAATGTTAGATTTATTAAGAATAAAAACCATGAAAACCACAAATACCATACTTCATGAGGAAAAAGATGTCAAGGTCCTATGAAAGTCAGTGGGAGCTGCGCTGATCCTATTGCATTGTTTTAAATTTGTTTTGGAAATTTTCAGATTTTGGATTTTTCAGATATTGGAATTGTCTGAAAAACTAAAATTTTTAGAGATTTTAGAGGTATTTGAATTTTTTGCACATCATTTTCTTTCCTGCTAAAATCGGATCTTTAAAAAATGTTATGACATTCGCAGTTTTAAAGAAAGTGAGTTAAGTTGTGGGTTCAAAAACCCATTTATCAAACCTAATGGTTGATAAATAGGCCTCATGAATTCCGTAAATCCCTAACAAAAATACATTATTGCAATATGTAAAACAAACACAATTCATAAAAAAAGCCTGTTTTACTAAGGATTGAAGTGAAAACTTGAATTAAAAAAATTAGAATTTCAAAGTAAATTTTGGAAACTTCGACTATCGAATAGGCTAAAATTCTATTTGATTTGAAAAAATTTAGTATCGAATTTTAAAATTTGACCATTCAAACTAAAACTGACATTTTTAAGCCCTTAAGTCAATTCCTTTGTGGACTAAAGTGGGTGACATATGGAGCATGTCAAAATTGTGAATCAATGCAAAAGATGAAAAAGGTCAATATTTACTGAGAACAAGAGAACAATGCATATTGTATGGCTTGGTCACATATTTAAATGGAAAAGTTGCACTTGTTAAGCCAGTTAGCCAACTGAGTAGTGATGGGCGAATTTATTTGCCTGGGGCGAATTTGCAGTGAATTCCTGTGATTCGTAGCAGGCGAATAAATTCGTGAAACACCAGTAAAATTTTGCCTGGCGAAAATTCGCCAGAGTTTCGTTTTGGATGCTGGTGTCCTTTTTGTTCACAGGCGTCAGTTTTTTTGATGCCGGCAATGTGCGCCCACATCCAAAAATGGATGACCGCGTCCAAAACGAGACACTTTGGCAAATTCGCAAAAAATTTGGCAAAATGAACCAGATTCGCCCATCACTACAACTGAGAGTTTCACAATAAAATCAAAAAAGGTCTTTTGATTTTTGGGTCTGGCGATGCTTTTCAGTCACACTATCTGAAAGATTTTCTGGCCAATGTCATTGCCCAAAAAGTTCCTATTGAAAATCTTCACATTGGGACTGCTGTTGATTTTTCCAGATGTAGATATTTGTTCCCTTTTACAATTTAACCATTTTCACTGTTTTTTGTAATTAATGCACCTGCAATTTTATAGCTAGCTATTCAGTTTATTTCAAAATATAATCCATTAGGTTTTCTCAATTACTTGTCTATTATTCTGTCTATGAATAATTGACTGTTTCTTTGTTTTTATATTTTAGCTACGTTCTTTAGATGTTAATTTAGTTACCCAGAATACAAATGGAAGCATATATTGTGTTACTGATAAATACTAGGTATACAAGGTATTTCATTAGCACAGCATCATCTGTGTAACAGGGGTAAATACATACAGTATTATACTGTAGACAGACTGTTTCGAAAGTAAAACCAGCACAGTATAATAATTGTTAAATTATACATTGGCAGGCATATATTTTTCAAATTTGTTTCTTCTGAGATGATTTCAGTTGGAAAAATGTGTATTGTATCGAAAGGCAACCATGCATGACATGGATAATTATGAATTTCTAGCACACCTGAAATTCTGGTACAAATCAGAACCCCTAAAATGACAAGCTATAATTGAGTAAAGTGAGCCCTCTAGAAGGTATAGATTAATGAGGGGAAATTAAATTGTCATTTTGCAGAAGCTTAGACCAATATAAATGCTCATATATGATGATCTCAATAAATATCCCTTTTGTTTTGTCTAATTGCTAGTTTGAATGTTGCAGGCTCGTCAGTGGGATTAGGGCTAATAGATGTTTGGTCACGCATAACATGCAGAGGAGGAATCTGATACATACACAGAAAAAAAAATACACTTAATGAGCTTTGCAAATGTTTGCCATATTTTTAATGAACCCTGAGGCTGTCATTTAGAAATGCTTAGCAACTGCTTTATCATCCTTGAAAATAGAGCAACTGAAAGACGTTAACACTGTGTACACCATAAATACAGACAGCTATATAAAGGTATTGAAACAAGTTTCAAATGATATCCCATTCTGTATTGGAGCCAGTGACACTTAACACTCTGCTGGGCTGTCACATATCTGAAAACACTGCTTGCAGTAGATATATATATATATATATACATTTCCCCCCTTAAAAGCTCATTAGTTAATTTTTAAAGCAAGATGTACACTGATTTTTGGAACATTGAACATATGCAAACCTTAAAGGGATTCTGACATAATTTTTATGGTGTAGTCTTTGTTCCTAAATCACATTGTTTGCATGTTTACAAATAACTTACTCTGTCATAAAAAATTTCATTACTAATCCAACAGGTGTATTTTTTAGTTGTAATATTGATGTGTAAGTGCCATCTCAGGTGATTTTGCCTGGTCATGTTCTTTCAGAAAGAGCCAGTGCTGCCCTATGGAACTGCTTTCTGACAAGCTATTGTTTCTCCTACTCAATGTAACTGAATGGAGTCACAGTGGGACCTGGATTTTTACTATTTAGTGCTGTTCTTATATCTACCAGGGAGCTGTTATCTGGTTACCTTCCCCCTGTTCTGTTAATGGACTTCTGGGTGAAGGGGTGGTGATGTCACTCCAATTCGCAGTGCAGCAGTAAAGCTGGCCATACATGGGCCGATAGAAGCTGCCGACAGACCGAGTTGGCATCTTATTGGCCCATGTTTGAGGCCCTCTGAGGGGCTTCCCCGATTGACATTAGCAAATGAGCAGATTTTTTCATGGTGCCTTTTTTTGCACAAAATCTACTGAGGTCCATGAACTTTTTGCTGCTGCATTTTTTCACAAAAATATTTGCCAATGGCAAAAAGCATAATTTTACAGCAAACTGTAGAAACCTTTCACTGATCACTACCATACAGTTTTACCCATGTGTTGCTGAGTATATTGGTGCTTTCTAAATATACTGTACATTGATAATAATATTAATAATAATGTTCTTAAATTCCTATATTTTGTATGGCCCTCACTTTGTGGATGAGGATATTATTGTGCTAAAAAAGGGAAGGCTTGCCCCAAATGGTTGCCACAAAGTAAAAAGCACATACAGTAATTTCATCAAACACATAAAAACATTTGAGTTGCAATTTTGACATGATGCATTCAATCGTGGCAAAATTGAGATTATGTTATTGCCGTATCAGATTTTTTTTAAAATTTGTTTTACCTAAACCTGTCAGGTTTTATTCTTTAAAAAAAAACATTTGCAATAAAAAGTGATTGCAAAAAAAATACTTGTGATAATGGAAAAAATTTATAAATCTGCCCCTAGGATGTATATGTATTAATGCCAGATTTAGAATTGTAAAGACCAGCAGTTTAAAGTACAGTATACACAAATAGTGTTAGACAGAGTTGTAGAGAGTTGGATCATTAGTGGGCTTCCAGTAAACATTGCAGCAAGTAAGTTGCAGGCAATAGAACACTGGAATTTTTGGTGTTGTTTGTTTACAGTGTCGGAAAGGGGGACACTCTGACTGGCATCCTACATTTGGGGACTGGGAAACAAAAGAATACCCAACACCCCAAAGGACTGTAGAAGATCCCATTGTTTTTATTATCTGCAAGCATTTTAATTGTAAAATGTGAGTACATATTCATTGTTTTAAGGATTTTAAATATTAAATAGTATTACACTATTTTGTATCTTCCCCTGTTTTATACCTCATTGAGAAATCCATTCGTCTGGGGATATCTGACGTCCAGGAATCGGAACTACTTTATTACGGGCTATACACCACAACAGTGGTTTGTAAGTAGGCAATTTAGCCATACCTCTATCACCGGTTTTGTTTCACCAAACACTTGGCACAGTTTTAATATAAAACATAAAATCACTCAAAAAAAACCCCTGGGTAAACACTATCCCCTGCAGGTTAAAGCTATAACCAGTTTGAAATCACGGGGTGAACATTTGATATAAAGACAATATTATACTATATTGGTTTTCTAAAATTTCCACAGCTTATGCGCTGATCTCCAAAAAAGGATAATATATTCCCTTCTTGGCCTGGATTAACACACGTAGTGGAGAGACTACGAGGAGACCGGCAGGAAACCGTTTGGACTGACATTGTAAATTTGGGTTGGCCAAGAGAAAAAAAAACTTTTTTTTTTTTTTTGACCACCCAGCCATTTTTTGAATACCCCATACCTGGAGATTCTCAAGGTCATAGGGACGGAAATATTCTCTCTCAAACTCTATCCATTTTAAATTCTCTTTTCTTCACTTCATTAGAGGTCCACAGCATACACTAATCTCACTACATATTGCAGTTATATGGTCTCTTTTCTGAATCATTTCACTACTTGACTTCCACACTTTCTTTCCTATGACACGCCAGTTAGTGATAAGCAAAATATTTGGGCAGGCGTCATGGCAAACTTGTTTTGCCATTGATTAATTTTTTTTTCCATAAAAAAAGCAAGAGAGAAAAAACATATATTGACTCCCAAAAAATGCAACAAAAAAAAGCATTGACTTAAATGTGTTTTGTGTGAAAAATGTCCATGAACTCCAATGCATTTTGAATGAAAGAATGCTGCAAAAACACCCATTAACTGCAATGTACTTAGTAACCTTTGCTGTTTCACTATCTCAGTTCCAATAATTCTCTAAATAAAAAGTCACAGTGAGCATGGCATTGTTCCTTTATTTTTATAAAGTCAAGATTTAAAAAAAACTGTTTAAGCTCAATAGGTTTTAGCTGCCTAGTTTTTTTAATTAAAAATTTCAAAAGCCACTGTAGAGCACTATAGGCACTTGTCAAACTGATTTGCAATATGTTTAAATGATCCCTGGATTTCTCCCACTGACTTAAATAGCAATATGTCAGGTTGTAGCTGGCGAATAGTCGAGTTCAAATTCTTAAAAATTTTTAAAAAACTGGAATCAAATTAGGATAAACCTTGTCGAATTCGAGAGTTTTGACCAAAAAAAGAAATCTGAAAATTGAAATTCGAATTTTCAATTCAACCCTTGGTAAATCTGCCCCTTAATGTGATTAAACACATACAATTATGTGTGCCATATGTCCTAGCACCTACATGCAAAAAGAAGTGACATCTATTATTTTTGGCCAATTTCTATCCTGATAAAGGTCAATGTCCATGCATACACAATGAGTTATTAGTTCTTGATGAAGCCTGTTGTATCCTATCGAGTGAACTTTGGCTCGTTTTATAACCTATTCCACATGCCTTGACCTCTGTTGGATTGTACTGTATATTTGTTGTTTTTTTGCCTTCCTTCTTTGGCCTATCTGACTACAATTGCTGCATTCAGTCTCAAACAGGAATCTGCTTCATAGTAAGGTACTTTTCTATTTTTAGCCTCTGCCAGTTGGTCTGATGTCTGTCTCAGTGCTTTAAAATGGCTGAGCAAGACACTTGTTATCAAAATGGCTACTTGCCAATTCTGAAGACTGCTTCATATTGTTAGGCTCAGACTTTTCTGAGCATGTTAATCCTTAAACAGAAAATGTTTGGGAACAAGCACGATATTTCTAAACATATTTAAACATACTGTATGATGAAAGCGAACTTCTCTCTGTACCACTCATTTTGAAAGACAAGTTATTCTACACCTAGCAGTCCTACAGTATCCTAAACCTTTCTTCTAGTTTTTTTGGTGCAGCTCTATATTTACTGTTGTAGCAAAACAGTTTGAAGGCTTTCATTATTTTTGGTTATATTTTATGTATTGTGGGTTCGTATACTCTAAAGATCAGCAAGATCAGACAAACTGAGTCTACTGATTTTTTGAGTATTCAACTTTGTACTCACATTGAGGGGCATATGTGCTGATTAAAACACAATTTGTCAGAAAAAGCACATAAAATACTTTGTAAAATAAATAGTGTAAAATAAATGGTGAATTTATCAAGGTGTCTTTTATTTTACGCCATACAAACCCCAAATTTGCCGTTGTTATTTTACACTGCTTCCAAACTTTGTAAGTAGGTTCCAGTGGAAGTTGCTCAAAGAAAAGCGTGAAAAAAATGCCACTATTTTTAGTATTTTTTTTACACAATAATGCATGACAAATTATTCTGTATACTCTTTACCATAACAAGTTGATTTCCAGTGTTTAACTATAAGAAGAGAAGGTCTTCTAATATAAGGTAGAGTCCTGTGACCAACCCATTAACCCCTAACCTGACTTGTCACCCTGAGGCCTAGCTACTGTGTAAAACTTATTGGGATTTGTGGAGAGTCCAAAATATATTTTTCTATGGGACTAATGTTAATTTGCAAGACCTGATAGTCCATATTTTAAGTTTGGTCTTATATGGAAGCTGTGTCACAATTCCAATAGCTAATTCTGGTTGAACTGGACTTAAAGGAAAACTATATACCCCCAGACAATGTAGGTTTCTATAAAAAGATTAGATATAAAGAGGTATAATTTTATACCAATACTGCGCCACTCCACTATTAGCAAAAAAAGGGAGGGGGGGGGCTGCTTCCTTGAATATCACTGTTCACACCAGGTTAAAACAACTAGTGATGGGCGAATTTATTCGCCAGGGGCGAATTCGCGGCGAATTCCCGCGATTCGCCGCTGGCGAATAAATTCGCGAAACTGGGCAAAAAATTCGCAAAAAAAATTCGCCGCGCAAAAACGAGTCGCGCGTCGTTTTTGACACGGCGCGCCGAAAACGACGCGACGCGCACCGAAAATGACGCGACGCGTCGGAAACGACGCGATGCGCGTCAAAAACGACGCGCGACTCGTTTCGCGAATCGGCGAAAAATTCGCGAATTTCTCTGGAAATTCGCAAATTTTTCGGCGAATCGAAAAGCGCCCATCACTAAAAACAACACAGGAAATCTAAAAATAGACTGCAAAAGGAAGCACACACTATTTTACTATTGGTCAAATTTTGAATAAAAAAAAATTCGAAATTCGACCATGGGAATAGTGGGTGAAGTAAAATCCTTCAAATTCAAAGGATTTTACCGCAATTCGAGCGATCGAACGATCGATTAGGAAAAATTCAATCGATCGATTAATCGTTCGAATCGATCGATTCTGACGATTAATCGATCAAATTTTTCCTATTTGATCAAATTTTTTTCGATCGATCTAATTTTTACCAGGAAGGCTTCTCCTGTTGAGCCTGTGATCGTTGAATAAATCAAACTGCTCCAATATCTAACGCATTTCGCAGTCTCCCTTTACCGCTTCCTCAGGGTAGGTGTGATGATCACAGAAGTCCTTGGAGTGATCATCACACCTACCCTGAGGAAGCGGTCAAGGGAGACTGCGAAACGCGTTGGATATTGGAGCAGTTTGATTTATTCACTGATCACAGACTCAACAGGAGAAGCCTTCTTGGTCCCAGAGAAGTCCGGACTTTTCTTTTTCTTTCGGTACTACAGATTAAGCCACTTTGGATTGAACATTTGACACAGAAAAACTTAACTCATCTATCCCATTTATCCCACTTAGCACAGAATATTGTGTCACAGCATCCCATCCAATTAAAAAGTTCACCATTGAAAACAATGGGGCTTTGGTATGCTAATGAAAAGGTTAAATGCATTAAATGAGTTAAGATAACTTTAGATAACACAGTTTCTTCAATTAACCCTGAGTCACGACGCATTTAACTCACCAATCCCAGTGGCTGCATCTGTACGTGCTTTATGATCTGGTGAACCTTGTGAGTAGTAAATCGGTTGGTATTATGGTGATTTTTAACATTTATTAAAGCAATATTCTACTATATTATGCTTTATATCTTCATTACATTACTTGGTGGGTGACTGGAGGAAATTAGAAGAACTAACATTACTATATGCATCAAAATCTAAGAAATCTTTTGAGTATATATCCGAAAGGGGGAATTTTGTAGAATATCACAGTGGTGGATCTTCTGCAATATAGCTCTCCAGGCACCATTTTTAAACACGTTGTGGCTCTATTTGCTTAATTACTTATCTTAATGGAAACACTGCTACTCTATGGGGCCAATTTACGAAATTCACATGAAATGATCGAAGTTCGATTGAATAATGATCCTATGAATTTTTCGTGAAATTGGAAAGTGAAATTTGGCCTTTTCTATCATCGAATATCAAATAGATCGAATGATCGGATATTCAATCATTCGATCAATCGATGATCGAAGGATTTAATATTTTAAAGTTATTCGACTGCCTACTTCACCAGACTAAACCTTCCGAATTGTAATAGAAGCCTATGGGAAGCTGCCCATAGGCTTCTGAGGCTAAGTCCGGCTCGAATTCCATTCGTACGATCGTAGCGTTCGATTGTTCGAATCGTATTAATTTTTCGGGCTCTCGAAGGAAATTTCAAGGTTTTTTCGTGAAATCGAACGATCGGTATCCGATCGTACGAATTAATCGAGAAATCAGATATCGAGCAAAATGATAGCCTAAAACAATTCGATATGCATTCGATGGTCGAATTGTGAATTTGGTCGAGCTGATTTCTGGGAGTAATAGTAAATTTGCCCCTATGTGTGCGCTTCCTTTTGCATTCTATTTTTAGATTTCCTGACTCTATAAAAAGATATTGCATAAAACAACTCATATTGCATAAAACCCTGCTTCATGTAAATAAACCATTTCCATAATAATACACTTTTTTAGTAGCATGTGCCATTGGGTAATCATAAATAGAAAATAGCCATTTTAAAAAATGACAGTCTCCTGGGATCATATGATTCAACTGTGCACACAAACATACCAAACAAACTATAAAGTTAGGTCACATGAGCCAATTAACAGACAGAGTTCTATCTTTTGCTTCCACATTTCTTCCTGTTACAGTTAGAGTTGAAATATTTCTGGTCAGGTGATCTCTGAGGCAGCACACAGACCATCACAAAATGGTAGTTCAAGGCAAGAGATGTAAAAGGGCAATATTTACTGAAATATATATTCCAGTTTGGCAAGATTCTTTAATATGCCACTTAATATGATATAAACTACCTGTTGCTCAAGTATTATTTTTGGGGGTATAGTTTTCCTTTAAAATCAGCAACACCTAAGCTTTTATAAATGTGCTTTTTTAATCTTGCACATTTTTATTCAGTTTACATCTTTTATCACATATCGGCATACTGTACATATTATATGACTCTTGCTCGTGTTAGCCTGTCTTTAATTTAATCAATAGCATGCTATCTATTATATAGACACTTTCTTTATGATGCTACATTTGAAGCTTAAAAAAGCATTGCTTACCTCTATTATACCATTATTATTTATTGATGTTAATGGCTAAAGTATAATTCACCTGTATGATGGAAAAATTATACACTATAAAAATGCTTCTTTTCACTCTGACAATTGTACTTCACAGCACTCTGCAAATCAATCAGATTGATGCCAGTGCACTGGTCAGCAAATGAAATAACATGTCATCAGTAAGGAACGTGATGTACAGAGTAACACTGTAACGTGAAATTCATAACACTTTAACACCTGTTTCCATAGTTACAGTGTAATCCAGACATCAGAGAGGCTGGTCTACCCTACCAAGCCTGTCATTTCAAGGAAATAAATTAAGAAATCTGATGACAAGACCCAGATTATACAATTTCTTTTAAGTACAGCAGACGCACTGAACATGATTTTGAAGAAATGGATAAACCCATTTTCTTGTGACATTCATTTCCGAGAAAATAACCATTTGGCCATTTGCTTATTTTTCTAAATATTGAAATAAAAGGTCAGTCAGTTTTATTTTACAAATTATTTTCCTTTCATTTTATATTACCTTTAATTAGAATACTGTATCTCAGTTTAGGGGTAAAAGCAATTTCCTTTTTTTAAAGCACTGAACTCAGGACTTCGGTACGTCATCCATGGAAACTGAAGACAAGCAATTTACACTCTTTCATGCTACAATGATTCTACATGGATGGCATTTGGTTTAAAATCTAATGAATTTATTTTTGCATGAAAAATGTTAACAGAAAGGTCTGTATCACACCTCGAATTTTTCTCTGTTGGAGAAGATACTTTTTGACCACTAAAATGCAGTATTGGGTGCACATTCTAATGAAAGGGGAAAATTATGCCTATCTATCGATCATCAATCCATATACTCATCTAAATTTTAGGTGATAAATTTTAGATGGATTGATGATCGATAGATAGACAGACAGACAGATAGATAGAAAGATAGATAGTGATGGGCGAATCTCACCAGTTTCGCTTCTCCGAAAAATTTGCGAATTTTCAGAGAAATTGTCGAAAAATGCGTGAAACGAGTCTCGGTAAGCTTTTGACGTGCGTCGCATCGTTTTCGCCACACATCGCGTCGTTTTCGGTGCATCGCGTCAAAAAAGACGCGCAACTTGTTTTTTTGGCAAATTTTCACCAGGCGAAAATTCGCTGGCGTTTCGCAAATCACAGGAATTCGCCCCTGGCGAATACATTCGCCCATCACTATAGATAGATAGATAGATAGATAAAACCTAAAACTAAACAAAAATTAATAAAAAAACCATATGCATTATTACTGTACCAAAGACATAAGACAAAACATTGCAAGCACCATTCATTGATAAACATGATGAAACTTCACCAATGATATCTGTGACTGCCTCCACAATTATTGAAAATGCTTAGGGGCACATTTACTATGGGTCGAAGTGAATATTCGTATAAAATTCGTATTAAAAAAAAAAATCATATTTCAAAGTAATTTTGGGCTACTTCGACTCGAATAGGCCAAAATTCAATCTGAATAGAAAAATTTGAAAATTTGACAAGTTGAATTTTCAAAGTACAGGCCCTTTAAAATCCTTTGAATTTGACACTTTGCCACCTTAAAGCTGCCGACTTGCCATTGTAGCCTATGGGGGACCTATACTGAAATTTTTTCTAAGTCCTGGGAATTCTAAAGATTTTGTGCAAAATCCTTCGAATCGTTCAATTCAATCGAACGATTTCTAATCGATCGTAATAGGCCCATTTTCGATCAAAAAAGCCCTTTAAAAACACAGTTTATACACAATCAGCATAGTTCTGTATTCATTGGTGTCCCTACTCCCCAGCAGGCCCAGGTGCCCCCCACAGAAAACTGTCCGGTATCAACTAAAAAGTTCCCCTTTGCCCTGTTGCCCATTATAAAATTTAAAGCAGCTCCAGGGGTCTGGGCCTGGGAGCAATCACACCCCCCCCCCGTACCCCCGGCAGTTATGCCACTATCTGTATTGATTTTTTACACCTTTAATCTTGGAGAACACACTCACTAGACATTAGTATTCTCAGTCTTCTGGACCCCAGCCTACTGCCTAATTTCCTGCTCCTAAACACAACTCGACCCCTAATAAATCTACTCCTAAATGAGTTTTTTTGTGGTTTCTAAAACCTCTAAAATAACAATGTTGATAAATGGGCCTCTCCGTGTATGCCAGAATGTATGTGATCATTTGCAGCACAATTACAACCAACAATAATAAGGTAACTATATCAAATATATGGAATAGGTCTGTTTTCAATCGAATAAAAATTGTTCGAATCGCTCAATTGCATCGTTTGAATCAATCAATTTTGATTTTGTGCAAAATCCTTCAAATTCCTAGGACTTAGAAAAAACTTCAGCAAAGGTTCTAGGAGGTCCCCCATAGGCTACAATAGCCATTCGGTAGCTTTAAGGTGGCAAAGTGTCAAATTCGAAGGATTTTAAAGGGCCAGTACTTTGAAAATTTGACTTGTGGAATTTTGGCCTATTCGATAGTCGAAGTAGCCCAAAATTACTTTGAAATTCAAATTTAATTCAAATATTCACTTTGACCCTTAGTAAATGTGCCCCTAAATAAACCCAATAGGATTATTTTGTTCTGTTTTTACAAAGAATTTTTTTTTTTTAATACATGTATTAAAATGGAGATGGCCTTCTGTATATTTTTTATGAATAACCAGTTTCTGGATTATGGATCCCATAATGTACAATAATTCCAAATAACAAATCTGTAGAGGCCAATTTATTGATTTTAGTGACTTTTTTGAGGTTTCTGAAACCACAAATAAACTCTATTTCTCTCAAACCATGAATGCCATGAAAGTTATTGAATTAAAAAAAGTACGAACAGAAAAAAATTAATGGTAAAAAAAAAAGGGACCTGAACAGCTTTTACTTGGAGCAGTTTTCTATTAGAGTTTTTCATAGTTTTTACACTTGATAAATCTTGAGTTTTAGAAAAATAAAAAAAACAGAAATACAAATTTTAGTAGTAGTAGCATAGTAAAACAACGTAGGACATTGATTGAACTATGTAATGTAAATTATTTAAGGGGGAAAAAATGAAAAATAAACTGCTTGAATATCTACCTACTTTGCCTGATAAGTAGTTTATGTTTACATTATTGTCAGATATCTTCTGAATGATATGAGTTATTTCCTCTCTCTGTGAGATTCTGTCTGATAGCTATAAGTCCATCAAATTGCTCTGAATTAGTGTGTGTTTTCCCTCTATAAATGAAGTGACAAGGAGGTCTAGCTCTTCAACCACCATCATTGTGGCTGATTTTTTAGCTTTCCTAAGGAAGGGAGGATCACAAAGTTCTTTGTAGGAGCTCATATTTTAGGTTCATCAACTGCTATTCCGTCTTGCCATTGTTACATTATTAATATATATATAGTATACATATCCATTAGAAGTTGGTGTTAGATGCAGCTTTTATTACTATTTTCCATACTGGACCAGATTCATTTTGATAGGAATAAAAAGTTATCTCCAGATTTCCTTAAAGATTTCAATTAAAAGGAGTTAAAAGTTTTAAAAAAGATACGTTTTTTTCTTAGATGCAGTCTGACTTTTGAATCTGGCCCATTAATATAAGAGGAGAGAATAGAAATATATCAATAGACAGAGGGACTGAATGTGTGACCAAGAGGTGAAAATTGATATTCATGGAAATTACTTGGGATAAATCTGTATGAGGATGTATCACAGAGAGCAGTGCTTGTTCTGGTGTTTTTCTGTCTCATTATCAATTTTACTTGCTCTAAAAGTAAGGTGTCACTATTAGCAAATGACCCTTGACTTTGTAAAGTCAGAAAGATTTAAACGCCATGTATTATTGTGAAACTGAAGTTCAGTGTAGATAGATGTAAGATTACACCATATTTCTGCAATACACTAATGATTTTCAACTTAATTGAATAACTACTTACTAATCACTGTGAGAAAAGGATTTAGGACTAAACATTGATTGCAAACTTAGTAATATCACTAAATGAATCAGTCCTGCTGTGAAGACAAATAAACTCTTAACATCTATTTAATTAGAAATATATTTACGGAAGCTTAATTCTGCCCATGTTTAAAAAAATGGATGATTAACCTTAAAAAGGTCTAACATAGCATAAAAGGAGCATAAATACAAGATAGAGCAGACCACAGAATAATTCAACCACTTTCTATTCATTCCTATTTTTAAAATCATACTTATCAATGGGTGAAACTTCACCACTTCATAAAATACAAATCCTATAGGCATGAATAAAAAGCTGGTGACTTTTCCCTGTGGTCAGCAAGGTTATGCACTTTGGCAAAAATAATATAAATGCAAGTTATACACTTAATGGAAGTATGTTGGGAGTTTCCTTAAATAAGAATGATCTTGGGGTTTTTATACATAACAAGTTGTCTAATTCTGGGCAGTGTCATTATGTAGCTACTGAAGCAAATAGTCTTGCATAAAAAAGGCGTAAGTCATTTTTATGACTTAAATGAGATGGAGAGAGTGCAGAGACGTGCAACTAAACTGGTTAGAGGGATGGAAGACTTAAATTATGAGGGTAGACTGTCCAGGTTGGGGCTGTTCACTCTGGAAAACACTTTACAAATACATTAGAGGACATTATAGACAAATATCAGAGGCCACCCCTTCAGACTAGAAGAAAAGGATTTTCATTTGAAGCAACGCAGGTGATTCTTCACAGTGAGGACTGTGAGGTTGTGGAATGCACTGCCGGGTGATGTTGTGATGGCTGATTCTTTTGATGCTTTTAAGAGGGGCTTGGATGATTTTTTTGGACAGACATAATATCAAACGCTATTTTGATACTAAACTCTAGTATAGCTATGGGCAAATACTGTTTGTGTGAAAGAGTGGAGGGGTGTGTATGTATGCTGGGTTTTAATTTGGAGAGGTTGAACTTGATGGACCGTCTTTTTTCAACCCAATTTAATTAACTGTGCAACTTTATTTCTGCATTGATTATTTGGTGTACAACACATCGGAGCCTATGAACATTTGCTTGCAGTGAAACCCGACAAAAATTTTTGCTCATCACTAGCGCTGGACTGTTTTAGGGTGTTATGTAATAAAAGGCACTAGCCTTTAGAATTTAAAGGTAGGATTTATTAGTCACCTGTTTAAAAGCAAACATTTTATTGGTTGCTATGAGTTACTGCTCCTAGGCAAACTTAGTGCCTTTTATTACATATAGGAGTTAGTGACTTATTGGGCCATTATTCGAGAAAAATAATTTCCAATTTCTTTCAGAGACGAAGTGCTGTACTTTGTAACAAAACTATGAATTATATCTAGATGTAATTATTGTGGGGGCCATGGAAAGTGTTTAAATTCAAAAAATATATGGGGCTGGAGTATAGGAACACCATAAGAGAACATTGAAGTTTAGGGTAAAGCTGGTTCTGTAAAATAGCCCTATATTCCTTGACTATACTATGACCATGAACAACAATTATTGATTTGTCAATATTGCTTCTCAATACCATTATAAATACTAAATACCCAGTTCTTACTCCATATAATGAGTCATTTTGGTCTCCACCATGAATTCCATCTTTATGAAGCTTACAATGTAGAGTTTTTATTGAGACTGGCTCACAGAAATGGTGATTCAATTCCATGGTAATTTTTGAGGCCATATTTTTGGCATTAAATTTCTGTCTATCTTTTGATCAGGACAGCATCAAGGCCAATGGTTGTACCCAACTAAGCAAAATCAAACCAGTTATAACAAACCCTAGACATTTCCCTTTAAAAGGGCAAGGAAAGACAAAGAAATAAAATTCCACTTTTACTTTCTTTAATGAAAAAGACATCTATCTCCAATATACTTTATTTAAAAAATGTATACCATTTTTATAAGAAACCTGACTGTATGCAGTGAAATTCTCCCTTCATTTACTGCTGTGGATATGAATTGTCAGATGGTCCCTAACTTCTGGCAGGGAAACAATCATACTTATGAACAGCAGGGGAGCCCCTGCCTTACTTACCAGCCATGCAGAAATCAAGCAGCTTTGTTTTTTGATCATTTATGATGATCCCTAAGAAGCCCAGACCACACTGAGCATGTGCATGTAGTCTAGTCTGTTACAAGATGACAGCCCCCTGTGGCCAACTTTGAAAGCATAAATAATTTGTTTGATTAGGCTTGTGGTGCAGTAAGTTCATGTTTATGTTTAGTATACAAAATAAAGCATTTCTAGCCTTATTCTATTTTAGACTTTCCTTGCACTTTAAAAGCACACTGACAGTCCAGAGTAGATGCATAAAGACTACTGCTTTATTAATATATAGATCAATAACACAGGTTTAAACTTGTGTTACAAAACTAGATGAACACCAGGGGGATGTTTGCCACAACTCCTCAGGAGTGAACAGGCCACACACCATGTTGGCCTCCCAGAGCAACTGTGACAAGTATTACTATCCAAGAAAACAGAAGCTAGCTAGAAGCTACAGAAAACCCAAGCCCACTTAATATAATCCCTCAGTTAATGTATGCTCAGTACAGCTACATTTTGCATGTAAATTGCTTTTCCGCTTGACTTTTTGTGGGGAACAAGAAAAAAACAGAAATGCATTTTGGGAAATTAAAACTACAGGCTGAAAAAGGCACATTAATTCGCGTGTTTACCATGCGTTTTTAAAATGCAACGAAAAAAACACTGTGTGACCTTGCCGTAAAGTTGATCATATGGGTAGCTCCAGTCAATGATCTTAGACTTGTGACCACCACTATTCTTTGCCAATGTAGTTTGTCTGTGTTTAATATATGACCATTTGATATATTATATGTTTATGGGATCACTTTAAAATGGTACACAAGTATTCATCTCCAGGCATTGTTATAGGTAATACATACTGCTAATTGTTAGCAAATCAATGCAGCTGCCTTTGGTGCTGTTATTTAGTAACTTCAAATTAAAGGGAAATTATACAGCAGTGTCCCTTATTTGCAAGGACAAAATATTTTATACTGTGAGTAATTCATTTAGTTCTGTTTAACTTTATTATAGGGAGAGAACCTCGTAAATGAGCAGAGCCTGCATATTGACAGTGTGTACATAAAATAAATTTTGTCAGCTCTGTGCAAAGAAAGTCATCTATTTCTTAAATTTTAAAGTACAAATACTTGCAGGTGTCTGATGGGCTTAGTAACTGCATATCATTTACATTCTGTGATCAGAGCTATGCTGTTTCCTTTAGTTATGGCACATCACTGATTTTTCTATCATTTTTGAACATTGATCTGGTTCTACACATAATTTTACAAAATTCAAAACAAATTAACATAATTTCAATATGTTTAACTAGTAATAACTGAGATGCAAGGAAAAATATTTCAATGTTGCTTACTAATAATAAGTAAAGCCATTCATTCTTAAAATAAAATATGTTTCATGCCCGAAAATACAGAGCTTCAGATATGTATTAATATAATACATTTGCTGCATTTTCAAGTGACATTACCCAAGCTGACTTTTTGAAAGAATCAGTCACTTTTTGAAACAGACTCAGTAACAAGAATTCATTTTGTGCCATTACTGCTGTCATTTAGAAATGCTTATTTTGAGCTATGGACTGGATATGGACTGTTATTTCCGATAATACTCCAGACCCCTTTGAATTAAAATGATCTGTAGATGAAGGCTGAATTAATAATCTGTAACTTATTGAATCTGTTGCAGGTATGGGATCAGTTATTCGTGAACCCATTATCCAGAAAGCTCCAAATTACTGGAAGGTCAACTCCCTAGACTCTATTATAAACAATTATAAGCACTAATTCTAATTTTTTTAATTATTTCTTTGATATAATTAATCCTTATTGGAGATAAAACAATCCTATTGGATTTTTTTTAATGTTTAATTATTTTTTAGTAGACAAAGGGGTAAATTTACAAAATTCGTGTGAAGGATTCGAAGTTCGATCGACTTTGATCGAATAACGATCATAAGATTTTTTCGGATATTTGAATATGCAAATTTGGCCTCTTCGATCATCGAATACCGAATTATCAAATAGATCGAATGATCAGATATTCGATAATTCGATCATTCGATGATCGAATGATTTAAAATTTTTAAATTCTTTGAATGCCTACTTCGCCAGATTGATTACCAAATACCAATATAGGCCCCGATAGGCTTCTTTTTCTAAGACCTGCTCGAATTCCATTCGTACGATCGTTCGAATCGTACAAATTTTTTGGAGGCTTGAAGACAAAAGTACGATTTTTTCGTGAAATAGAACCTAAAATTCACCCAAAATCCTACGAATCTATTCGAAATTCGATAAGCATTCGACTATCTAATGCTTATCGAATAGTTTTAGGCTATCTTTTTGCTCGATATTCGATTTCTCGATGAAATTGTATTATCGGATACCGATCGTTCTATTTCACGTAAAAATCGTACTTTTGCCTTCGAGCCTCAGAAAAATTCGTACGATTCGAACGATCGAGGTGTTCGATTGTACGAATGGTATTCGAACAAGTCTTAGCAAAAGAAGCCAATGGGGGGTTCCCATAGGCTTCTATTGGTATTCAGTAGGTTCAATCTGGCGAAGTAGGCATTCGAAGGATTTTAAAATTTTTAATTCTTCGATCATGGAATCATCGAATTATCGAATATCCGATCATTCTATCTATTCGATAATTCGGTATTCGATGATCGAAGAGGCCAAATTTGCATTAGGGGCATATTTATCAAGGGTCAAATTTAGGGGCAGATTTACTAAGGGTCGAAGTTAAAATTTGAATTAAAAAATTTGAATTTCAAAGTAATTTTTGGGTACTTCGACTACTGAATAGGCCAAATTTTGTTTTGAATTGGAAAAAATTAAATTTGAATTTAAAATTCGACCATTCGAAAATCAAAATACTGTCTCTTTAAAAAATTCGAATTTGACCCTTCACTACCTTAAACCTGCAAAATTGCTATTTTGGAGTATGGGAGACCTCCTGGAACGAATGATTCAAAAATTTTTATTTGATCAAAAATGTACCTATTCGATTGAAAACGGCCCACTTTCTATCAAAAAACCCTTTGAACTCCCATGAACTCGAAAATCGACAAATCTAAATTTTTTAATAAATTAGAATCTTTCAAACTCATTTGAATAGGATGGACATGAAAATTTTAATGAATTTGAATCAATTTCAACAACTCCAAATTGATCCCAGGACCTTATTGGAGATAAAACAATCCTTGTGGATTTTTTAAATGTTTAAATTATTTTTTGTAGACAAAATATCGAGATCCAAATTACAGACATATCCCTTATTTCTTATTATCCATTATTTAAGTCCTGAGGCATTCTGTATCATAGATCCCATAGCTCTACCACATATATCTAGTCGTTTTTTGTAGATATTTGCAAACTTCTTCACATGGCATGGATTCATGGAGAAATGTGCATATTAATGAATGGCAAACATTTTGTAAATCTGTACAAGAATTTCATCATGTGTTTTGTTTAGGCTGGAAAAAATATTATTTATTACAGGAAAAAAATGTGAGACAGACTTAGAGGCAGGTTTTTTTTTAAACTCCCATAAACTCACATGAACTCAAAACAAATGTATTAATAAGTTTGAATTTTTCTCAGGTGAACAGGGTGGACCCTAAATTTCAAAATTCTAATTCTAATTTTAAAATTCGATTCGAGTTTTTTTCTCCAAAACAAAACTTCAATGTCAGGAAGGCTGCAAACAACTCCAAATTGATGTCTTTCATAGGCTAAAACAGCAATTTGGCAGGTTTAAATTGGGGAATAGTTGAATTTGAATTCTTAAAGGTCCAGTGTATGATACATTTTAAAAAATCCAATTTGATTTTTTTTTAAAAAAACTAAAATCTAATTTTAACAATTCCCTAGTCAAATTTGAAAAAAAATTTTGAAATTCAAATTGGATATTGGAATTTCCACTTCAACCCTTGTTAAATCTGCCCCTTAATGTACTTGGCATGATAAAAAAAAAACTTTAGAAAAAAAATACCCATTGGCTTCAATGCATTTTGCATGAGAAAAAAACACCCAAAGATTACAATGCATTTGGCAAGAAAAATGTAGACTTCAATGCATTTGAGACTTAAACAATTGAAAAAAATGCCCATTGTCTCCAATGAATTTGGAGATAGAGAGAAAAAATCCAGTGGATAAAAGCCCATTGACTCCCATTTTACTAATTCTTTGCAGAAACAGAACAGTTTAGTTCATCTACTTCTATATATATTTATATGGAATATTTTTATATGCGATGACCATACAAGTGAACAGTAACAACGTAGATTCATTAAACGTTGGCCTTTTGATAACCTTCTATGCTTTGCAGTTCATATTTATTGTTGTATATTTATCAAAGAGTGAAATTAAGAGATTGCTAAAGTCCTCTAGAGTGGAATTCTGCCACATTTCGTTCATTTCTATGGGATTCATAAAAGAGTATTTATCAATAGGTGAAAGTGAAAATTCATCATTTAATAAATACACCTTTCAAAATCCCATAGAAATGTGGTGATCTTTAAGTTCACTTAATATACCCCAAAGAGAGAAGTGGTTTCATACTAACAGAATCTTTAATTTCACATTGAATGATTAGATTCCTATATAAAAGCTGATTTTATAGAACAGCTTTACAAGAGTTCAGACATATTTATATAGATAAAATAATACACTGAGAGCTTGGCAACTTTATACTAAAACTCCTATGCAGTCCTGAATGCAGTCGTATCCAGCAATTAAACTATAAAAAACTAACCAAAAGGTATAGGACTCCTGCAAAGTTCACTAATTCCACAGGTGTCTGAAACATGCTAGAGATGCCAAGAGGCAAGGGGCACTATGACATATATTTTGGGATTGTCCACAGTTAAAGTTCTATTGAGAATAGATAATCTCCTTGGCTGAAGAAATTCTCAAATATACGATAGACAGAAAACCTGCATACTGCCTGTTGGTCCACATCAGACCTAAATCCAGCTTCAAAAAATCCTTAGAATCCTTCCTCCTAAATACTACAAAGTGCCTCAGCACTGGAAAGCAATGTGCCAACGATGAAGGACTGGCTTCTAAAAGTAGAGGAGTTGTTTGTTTTCGAAGAATTGTGCGCATATACAGGAGTACAAAGTACAACTTTCACTACAATTTGGTTTAGCTGGCTAACATTCGAAGAAATGGAGCGTTAAAGGCTCTACACCAATAAAGGAATTTCAATTTTTTTTTCTCTTTCCTTTCTTTCTCCCCCCAATTGACCCTCTCTTTCTTATTCCCCTCTCCCTCCTCCTCCAGACAATGACTATGCAAATCATAGCTCTGACTATGATGTAGCTGTTAGAAGACTAAGATATTTGGGTCCTGCAAGACCAATACTGTTTGTTTGTTTGTTGAGCATAACAGCATTTCAATAAAAACAACTGGTAAAAAGAATACACTGAGCTCTGAAAACAATAAGCAGAGCTAGTATAAGTGATGAAGAAAACCTTTTTATAACATTTCCTGCAATATCATTCTTATAAAATGAAACTATAATGGTCTTTGTTATGTGTAAAAAAAATATAATGTGATATGTAATGAAAGGACTAAGAATAACTAAAAAAAACATTATTGTGTAAGGGCCTTCATTTTAATAATGCCAGGCATTATAATCAGAAACATTTAAATAGCAGCTAATATGTATGCAGTCATAAAAAGCACAATTAAATGACAATTTTCTTTATCTTTGCAAAGTCTGTAATAAATATGCAAAAGTCCATATTGCTTGTTGCTCCTTGTTTCTTGTTCAGTGCTTTCCTTTCATATAGATTAGAAAACTATCAAACTAGCATATGGTAACCACACTGTACATGTCTGATATATGTGTGTGTATTAAAAGACATTAAAAGAGCACTCCTTTAGCAAATCTATAATTACTAGAAATATAACGCAGTAACACATTTGCCAAAATACTGCACTCTCAGAACTCACAAAAGTGGAATACTTAAACACATGTATTTATTCTTCTATTTTCTGCCTTCTAACTTTGCCTTTTAATCAGATGTCAAGAAAAACTTCTCCACGTAGGTAGATTCATTTTGTTACATCCTGTCAAACTTTTAATTGCAATGCTTTCTCCCATAAACAATACAAAAGCAGACAGGGGTGAAAAGGGGTTGTAAGTGAAAAGATAATTAGGTTCTTTAGATAGTGTCAAGAGTCAACAGCTCAGTGCCATCAGCATTGTAACATTTTACAGGCTGTAATTATATGGCATGAAGGAGCAGAGAATTTTTGGCAGTATGTATTACTCATCCTCTTCACAGAAAAAAAAATAAGGCTTTGTAGTCAAAGACAGCATGAATATATGAATCTCATTTATGTCACCATGTTTGATTGCAGATTTCATAAAGTAGGGTTGTGTTATTATAGAGCGTACTCTTTGACTTACATGTAAAGAACTAGAAAAAGATGCCCTCAAATAAATCTAGCTAAATCCCTTACATCACTTGCTTATAGTAAATAGTACTAATGAATCCAATTACAGTATTAAAGGTGAGACTAAACTGGGATACTGGGATGCTTGGTGGATATTCCATATATATATATATATATATATATATATATATATACTGTATATATATCATAGTGCCTTAATATCATTTATCTTTGATCACGAAAGCTACGATTCTGGATGAGTGAATTTATTCAGCTGATAGAGATTGTTTTCGCAAGAGGCACAAATCTGCGCTGGAATATCACCATGCATTTAGTTTCACTGTGTTTTTCTGTGTGAAATAAACCCGAGAAAGAAATATCTATTGACTAGGGATGAGTGAATTTATTCATCAGCCATGCATTCACGGCAGAAATTCACCACGGAAAAAAAATGCTTGCATAAAAAATTGTCGCACAAAATAGACAACCATTGACTTCAAATGGGACAAATTCGCTTGTCACTACTACTCACTTGACTTGAGTGGCGCAAAAGAAATTGATCTCATTGATTACAATGCATTTGGCATGAGAAAAGAGAAGCCCATTGATTTCAATTAATTTGAAAAGTAAAATCTTTGAAAAGGGCCCATGGACTCCCATGCATTTGGTGTGAGAAAAAAAACACCCATTGACTTTAATGCATTTGGTGAGCCAAAGAACTCAAGAAAAATTGCCCATTGACTCCAATGCATTTGGTGTGAGAAAAATACCCATTGACATTGATTTACAAATTTTTTGGTGAAGAGAAACTGGCATGGTTTGTTCATAACTAGCAACTATATACTAGAAAACTGCTGAAAATTAGATTATTGAAGGTTCTCTGTTGCAGCCATGTTTGCTCCTAATTGCAGCAAATGTTATCAGAAAAGGGACCTTCTCAGCAATGTATGACACATATACATCTCCTTGCTTGGTGAAAAATTACAGCAAATCTTTGTAAATTGAATTACTATATATTCAATTTACAACCAGAGTAGAAAGAAATTGTAAATGTTAAATAAAAGTTTCACCTGCATTTTGAGAAAGACTTTGTGTAATGCTTTAAAAGAGTCAAAAACCAAAAAAATCTTCTATTGACAAACCTTCTCCTCTACATTTTTATCCATGATGCCCTAGTAGGTGACAGAAATGCTGCCATGTTTGGAGTAGTTTCTGTGGATAGCTTGAAACAAGGAGGCAATATGTGATAGAAAGAAAGCTTTTACTTTTCCTAAAACTTGCTATCATTATATAGGTGTCAAATGTAATTTAGCAAAAATTATTTTCTCTTTTGCCTATAGGGGATTGACATGTATTGCTAATTTTAACACTCTATTACTAATGAAAAACATTTTTAAAAAGTCTTAGTAGAAATGTTAGTTGTTGGATATAGTGATGGGCAAATCTGGGGCAAAAAAATTAGCAAACCGCCGCCGCATCTCGTTTTGTATGTGGGCGGCCATTTTTGGAAGCCAGCGCACATTGCCGGCATCCAAAAATGGATGTCGGCATCCAAAATGAGACGGCGGTGAATTTTCGCCAGGTGAAAATTTTACTGGCGTTTCGCGAATCAGGGGAATTCGCTGTAAATTTGTCCCAGGTGAATAAATTTGCCCATCACTAATTAGATAATCTAATATGTCTGGTGAACTCTTTAAGTTTGCACCCACAAAAAAGCCAATATTGCTTAATGAGCAATATTCACCAGCATGACCTGCTAACAAATTGCATACAGATAAAATGCTAAGAGGTGATACTAATCAATAAACCACGGCTTATTAAAAGAAATCTCTACAGAAATACCATGGAAGGGATATTTTAGAAGTATCTGTTGTATTCATGAAGAATATAGTTTGTAAAAAGTACTAAATAAAGATTGTTGTTCAGATCAATGTCTACAACAAATGGTTTAGATTTGAAATTGAAAAAAAGAAAAGTTTGTGGACATCCCTTTTTATAACCTGAAAAGTACAAAAGTTAAATGTAAAACCACATGGGGTCTTTTATCAATCACCCCACTTAGTGTTCAGTCACAGAGACCTTTTGTCAGGGGAATTTCAATATAATCCATTCTTTGCACAGGACCAGAAGCATCTTGTGTCCCTTAAAGGGCAAGGAAAGGCAAAGAAATAAAATCCCATTTTTACTTTTCTTTAATGAAAAAGAAATATATCTCCATTATACTTTAATTAAAAAATGTGTACTTTTTTATAAGAAACTTGACTGTATGCAGTGAAATTAGGAAAAAAATAGGAATTGTTAGACGTCCCTAACTTCTGACAGGGAAACAATCATACATATGAACAGCAGGGGGAGCCCCTGCCTTACTTACCAGCCATGCAGAACTCAAGCAGCTTTGTTTTTTGGTCATTTATGACGATCCCTAAGCAGCACAGATCACTGTGAGCATGTACAGGGCCAGAGGCAGACAAATATTTTTAACAAAGTTACAAGATGACAGCCCCCTGTGGCCAACTTTGAAACCATAAATCATTTGTTTAATTAGGCTTGTGGTGCAGTATGTTCATGTTTATGTTTAGTAAATACTAAATACAGTATTTCTAGCCTTATTCTATTTTACACTTTCCTTGCCCTTTAAAGGAACATTTCAGTGTAAAAATAATAGCTGGGTAAATAGATAGGCTGTACACAATAAAATAAGTTTCTAATATAGTTAGTTAGCCAAACATGTAATGTATAAAGGCTAGAGCAGTGATCCCAAACCAGTAGCTCATGAGCAACATGTTGCTCTCCAACCCCTTGGATGTTGCTCTCAGTGGCCTCAAAGAAGGAGCTTATTTTTGAATTCCAGGCTTGGGGGAAGGTTTTCGTTGTATAAGAACCAGGTGTACTACTAAACAGAGCCTCAATACAGGTTGCCAACCCACATAGGGGCTATCAAATGGCCAATCACAGCACTTATTTGGCACCCCAAGAACATTTTTCATGCTAGCATTGCTCCACAACTCCTTTTTCTTCTGAATCTTACCAAGTGCCTATTTTGTCCAATTACCCGCAGGCATCAAAAAATTATTGATGGCGTGTCAGAATTTTTTAATGCCGTAGAACTTTCACAAAAGTTTCACAAATGTATTTACCAGTGGCAAAACGTTCACAGTTCACCATGAATTTGCCTATCACTAGTAGCAGTAACTTCTACACTATGACTAACAAATAATAAATCTGACCACCAGCAGATTTCTAGGTGTTTTGTATCCTACATTAACATGAATAAATGATATACTGTACTTACTAGTGTGTCCTTATATAGGCAGATCATTTTTGGTTGATGTGGAAAGAGAGGGGTGGATAAAATGATGCATGCAGTTGTCACCATCTCTTTTTGTTGTGGGTTTTTTTAGACACGAGTAACGGGGCACATTTTTACACAGTTTCATCATAATTTTCACTGCTGGGGAAACGTGGAGGTTTGCTGAAAATCTGTACATGGGGAAATTTTTTGCTGATCACTGAATTCAGGTTTTAATTTTTTCAGTTTTCTTTGTTGTGCAATTAACATTCAACAAAACAGACTTGAATACAGGTCTCATAATTCATTAACAAAAGGATATGTGGTTGTGGGATTCAGTTAGCCTATTTTATAAAGTGTTGAAATAGTAACATTTACTGGTTCTACACACGTCACCACTTCCAAGCTCCACCTTTTTAAAGTTTCAAAATATGTCCACTGTAGGGTGATGTCAAAGCAGCTGTTGTGAACTAGTGGAAATTTAGTCCAAGTAATAAACTGTTACTGAAATCCCACAATTTCAATAGCATTTCCAAACGTCAACAATATTTTCCAAGGGGAATAAAATGAAATGCTTTTTCATCTCTCTTGGCCAAAAGACAATCCCTTCCATGGGGAACAATGGAATTTTGCCAGGTCTGAGCTGATGAAATGCTGAGAAGTATTATTATTTAGTCACTTGTTAATGTAAGCATGTGAATGATTATAAAAATATGAAATATGAAACATGGTTGCAATGTGATTTTTGATTCATTTATTTCTGCTAGGTTTGTTTATGTTGTGCATGTGCAGTATGGTGTCATTGTTCATTATTTCTTGTATGAAGGATCTACTTTTACTGTTCTTCTGAAGTTAAAGGATGCTTTTTGTACCACAATATAAATATGTGCTTTATTCTACTTGCGTTGAACAGTTCTTGTATGGCAGTGTCAGATCAACTAATTCAGCAGAGTAAAAACCCTATTTGGGACATTTTGTATTAAGTGAGATTGCAATGATGTATAAATCATTTAATCCCTCTATTTCAAATAGAATAGAGTCAAAATATCAGATCTTAAAACTGTTACTGTTTTCTGAACAATATATGCTCATTTTGAATTTGTTTGCCATAACGCATTGTTTAATAAAAGTTGGGACGAGCCAACAAAAGACTGGAAATGTTGTGTACGAAAGGGACACAGCAGAAAGCCAATATTAGGTGGTCGTGATCTTTGGGCTTTCAGGCAGAACTGCATTAAAAACCAACACGATTCTGTAGTGGAAATCACTGCATGGGCACAGGAACACTTCCCAAAATCTCTGTCTGGGAACAAAGTTGCCCTGCACCCACAAAAGTTAATTTTACTATGCAAAGAAGAAACCATACATAAACATGATCCAGAAACACAGCCACCCAAGCTCATTTCAGAAGGCCCAAGGCAAAGTGGAAAACTGTCCTGTGGTCCATTTGGCATTGTATCAGTTCACAGTTCTAAAGCAGGACTCCTGTCCCAACTCTTTTGAAACATATTGCCGACATCAAATTTCAAATAAGCATAGATATTTAAGAACACAATCAAGTAAAAATAATTGCAATTAAATATAGGGGTTAAATGATTTGCAAATCATCATGTTCTCTTTTATTAATATTGTACTTGCAATGAATAAACCCTGGTGGTCCAGTGGCTCTCCCTGGTGATCAAGTAGCCAGTGGGGACTACCGCCTCCCCTCTAGTAAGCCATGCATCCTTCTCCTTCTGTGCCAGTTCTTCCTATGGCACACACAACCATGCACTTCTGGGTTTATGTGATGATGTCATTGTGCAATGGAGGGACTTTGAATGGGAGCACATTGCCCATTGTTAGGTTCAATTCAGCTTGTTCCAGGGTGTTATTCTTAGAGAATCCTGATTGTCTTTCCTGATATTGACCCTTGCCTGCCTGTTTGACTACTCTGATCTCTCTAATCCTGACCCTAGCCTGCTTGATTACTCCAAACTCTCTAATCTGACCTTTTGCCTATCCATTGACTATTCTACGTTCTCCAATCCTGATCCCGGCCTGTCTGACTATTCTCTATTCTGCCTGTGCTGGCCCAGCCTGCCTGTTCCACACTGTGTTGTCTGGCCTGTCTTCCAATTGGTGTTCCTCCATCTAGTATCCTTGGTGAGATGATCGTGCCCCTTTGTTGTCCAGAACGTTTAGCATTGCTCCCTTCTTAGTAAGGTCTGGTGGCATCCAATTAGCCAAGGGCTCCTCCCCAGGTGAAAGGTGGCTGTTATAGGCAGAAGCAAGAGCTGAGACCAGGGAGCCTTAGCAGTGGTTCTGGATTTAGGGCAGGCCCGGACTGGCAATCTGTGGGTTAGGGCAAATGCCAGATGGGCTGCTATAATTTGCCATAGAAAGTCAGTATTTAGTGGGCTGGTGGAGGCTGTTTGGGCCTCTAAGTGGGATGATTGTACCTGAAATGCCAGGGCCTATTTTGATTCTCAGTCCAGACCTGATTTAGGGTGCCATTCTTGACAGTGCTGCAACCAGTAATAGGGTTTACTGAATTACAACACTTACATTATGAATGCCTATAAATGCTTATTTTCTTAAAGGTAACATATACAGGTATGGGACCTATTATCCAGAAAACTCGGGACTTGGGGCTTTCCAGATAATAGATCATTCCTTAAATCTAATAGAAATCATGAAAACATTAAATGAACCAATGGGCTGCTTCTGCTTCCAACGAGGATTAATTATATCTTAGTTGGGATCAAATAAAAGCTACTGTTTTATTATTACAGAGAAAAAGGAAATCATTTAAAAAAAATTGTATTATTAGGATAAAATGGAGTCTATGGGAGACAGCCATTCCGTAATTCTGAACTTTCTGGATAACGGGTTTCTGGATAACGGATCCCATACCTGTTCCAATGTTTTGAAAAATGAATGTGCTATAATAAATTTTGAAAAATTCTAGATTTTTTTCTCATGAAACATTTAGGTTTAGTAAAAAAGTTTAGTAATTAAATCCCTTAATATAATGTATGTAAATTAGAATTCTATGTTCTATATTTTTTTTCCTTTTTGTCTTTTCTTTTTTTTTTAAAGATACTTTTCTATTTTCCTATATTTATCTTTTAGAATAACTTTTCAATTTATTGCAGAAAAAAAGATGACAACATTAATACATACTTTCCCTTTTCTTTTCTTACAGAGTTGTGTATGCAATTCACATCATGGTTTTTTTTTTACATTTGACCAAAAGTACAATATTTTTAAGAAACTAACAAAATCGTTCCATTCAACAAGTAACCTTTGTCTTTCTGCAGTAGCCTTGGTAAAATATTCTTCTCATCTGTTTCACAGTCAAAACCTACAATATAAAATAAATTCATGGTCATTGAGGTCAGCAGTAATTGGGCATGCAAAACACAGAAAGCAGAATTGAAATATTAATTATACAATCAGTTAGTAATGCAGTGTTGAAATTCTAAGTAATTTGCATGTAGTGGCCAATAGATGTCACTGTTTGCAACAAAATCTAGATTTTGCAAAAAAATATGTATATAAAAGGTGTTTGCTCTTGAAATACTGTATGTTAAAAATGTTTTATTACATCACAAGATTCACAATGAGTTCTTAATAGGAATAACCACAATGTGGTATTACTATATTTACAGGAGCAACTTTTCAAGGGAGATCTCAGGATAGGGCATGAAAAACTACTTGGTCTTAGGCTTTGCTCCCATAGGGATATTATTATAAAACTAGAGGTAGAAATTGCTGCAATTTTCACATTTTAATATCAACATATAAATATAGGGAACCATACTGTTTACTTTTGCAATGACTTGGAAATTCCATGCTCAATTTCACTCTATTGCTAAGGCAGTTTAGTATTTCCTATTGCATCTGGAAGTGTATTACTACTTCCTGTTACACTTTAAAATAGTAATTGGAAGCCCAGGTCTATTCTTCATTGGCCTCTATCATCTGACCAAGGTGGATGTCTGTTGGGGAGCCTGGGACAACAAGGCTCCAATAAAGAATGTGCCCTAAAGGGACACCCTCTTTAGAGAAGTCAGGAAACGCTCCCCATGAACAAGGTTTGACAGTATAAGGGTAGAAACTCTCTAGGAATGTTAGCTGTGTCCAACTTATGAATTAGGGCTGCCAATTAGTTTTCAAACTAGACAGACTCCATCTTGTCTCGACTGCTCTTATTCCTGGACTGACCTGTGTTTCCGGGTGCATATGCAATAGGAGGAATCTGCCTGTGTGGAGCTACTGCGCATGTGCCGAAAGTCTTCCGAAAAAAAGAATCTGAAACTTTTTGACCTTCTGGCACATGTGCAGTAGCTTCGTACCGGCAGATTAGGAAAAAATTATTGGAAAGTTTGTGACTTTTGGGGCATGCACAGTAGCTCCAAACTGGCAGATTTCTCCTAATGCTGATGCGCCAAAAAACGCCGATCAGTCCAGGAAGAAGAGTGGTCGAGACAAGATGGCCCCTGTGAACTCTGCAGGACAGGACCTGGAAGGAGTGGTAAGTAACAAGTTAGGGTTATTTGCCCAGGGGCACAGGTAGGCTTGGGGGGGTGGAGGGGGGCCTACACAGGGGAGGGTTTTTTTAGATACAGGTTGAATTCTCCTTTAAAAGTGAACCACCCCTTTATTGTTAATGCAAGCAAACTTGACCAGTACATAAGACTGCTTGAAGTTTAAACCACCGATATGAATAAGCAGTTTCTGTGAATCACTTCACCAATGTAGTTGTGACAAACTTTGAACCTCCTGAAGGACACACTGCATAACCTGTAGATTCTTACAGTGCTGTATATTCGGTTGTTATATCAGAATGCTCTTCTCTACCTTCCTTCAGCATCTCTGTCTTTTCTATCTTTGAAAGTACTTCTAGATTCACAACTTTCCTACTGCTCCACTTCTTACACTCTGCTCAACAAATATCTCTTTATAGTCACATAGATGAAATGTCTTTATTTGCATTTTAATGCAGCTCTAGCTTTATTTTAGTCCTTATAGCTTTATTACAGATATAGCATCACAATACAAGTAATGATATAGACATATTTGTATGTATTTCCCTGTGATTTCCACCACTGCGGTACATTAATTTTCCCTTCATTACACACTCAAGACTTTTAATACTGTGCATAGAATTATTCACTGTTTTACAAATGAAAAAGTAACAGACTTAGAATTAGGAGCTTATGGTAATTAATACGTATGTTAGTTGCATATTATCTTCTTGCTGCCATTACAGGAGAATTAATTGCTTAAAAAAAGTTATTTTTAAAATACTGATTTGACATTAACACTTATTAAACTGAATTATAGAAAAACACTTGCTTGAAGCCAGTTACATATTTAAAGGTAGTGAAACTTATAGATGTATGAATTCACAGTTGTTTTTTTCTAATGTAAAGCAAGTTGGAAATCTGCTGCTTCTGCAACCTTGTTAAAATATTTCCCCAGCTAGCAGCTGTTTCAAATGCAAATTTTAGGACTTTTTACAATTTACATTCACAGAAAGAGAGTACTTATGGGGTGCTTTACATTCAGTAACAGCTATACAAACTGATTAAATTAGGCATCTTCAACATGTTAACCCAATCCACAGAACACTTATATTCATGTCTGTACTGTATTATCAAAAATACATTTGGTGCAGCACACCTTTTATTCCCCCACCCCCCCAATATGTCTGAATTTTGTACCACATTAGCTTCTATAATGGATTATCTTCAACTTGAGTATCTGAAATGCTTGGATATAAATTTGGATTTTTTTTAAAATGGATCTAAAAACAGTTTTCTGTTTAGTACGTCACACGACAATCTCAGAATACCTTAACATAGTATCATGCTTTGAAGGATGTTAGCTGTAGACCAGAAACATAATTGTTGTAATCGTAAGGCAATACTGCTCAGTAAAACTTGCCTTCAACTCATTCAGGTCAGAGATACAATGAAAATGCAAAATTATCATTCAGTGAGAATGCCAACTGATAACCTGATAAACCTGTCTCTATGGGGCAGATTTACTAGGGGTCGAAGTGAAAATTCGAATAAAATTCTAATTTTTAAAATTTGAATTTCGAAGTAATTTTGGGCTACTTCTACTATCAAATAGCCCAAAATTCGATTCAAATAGGAAAAAATCAAATTTGCAAAGTACTGTCCCTTTAAAATCCTTCAAATTCTACTATTCGCTGCCTTAAAGCTGCTGAATTGCCATTGTAGCCTATGGGGGGACCTCCTGGAACCTGTCCTGAAGTTCAAGGAATTCAAAGGATTTTGGTCAAAATCATTCCGATGGGCGAATTGAACAATGCATTCTAATGATTCAAACAATTTTTATTCAATTGAAAACGGGCCTATTCAATCGAACTTTGACCATTAGTAAATCTGGCCCTAAGTTCCTAGCATTCGAAGGATTTTGCAGAGAAAAGTTTGAATCGTTCAATTTTGTATTTGATCGACAATGGACCGAAATAGGTCAATTTAAAAAAAAGCCCTTTAAAAATACTTTGAGGGCTGAAATCTTTAATTTTTTTCACTTCGAAAATTCATCCCTTAGTAAATCTGCCCCTATGTCTCTTGTTCCTGTAACTGGAGTTGAAACTTTAACTGGAGTTGAAACTAACACTTTTTTGGTCAGTCCGACAGTGAAGAAAACACAATTTAATCATCAGGCAGGGGATGGGCAGGGTATGGGACCCGTTATCCAAAAACCCGTTATCCAGAAAGTTCCAAATTATGGAAATGCCGTCTCCCGTAGACTCCATTATAATGATATAATTAGTGATGGGCGAAACGGCCGCGTCGCGTTGTTTTCGGCGCGCGTCGCGTCGTTTTCAACGCGCGTCGCTTTCGGCGCGTTGCGTCAAAAACGACGCGCGACTCGTTTTTGACACGCGAATTTTTTGGGGCGAATTTTTTCCCCAGTTTCGCTAATTTATTCGCCAGCGGCGAATCGCGGGAATTCGCTGCGAATTCGCCCCTGGCGAATAAATTCGCCCATCACTAGATATAATCCAAAATTTTAAAAATGATTTCCTTTTTATGTGTAATAATAAAACAGTAGCTTGTACTTGATCCCAGCTAAGATATAATTAATCCTGATTGGAAGTAAAACCTGCCTATTGGGTGTATTTAATGTGTACATGATTTTCTAGTAGTCTTAAGTAGTGATGGGCGAATCGGTGGCGTTTTGCAAGACAAATGTCTTGTTTTTAACTGTAATGGCAAAGAACTAGGGGATATATGGTCTAGTTTTGGTTTCTATGTGGATTTTAGATTATTTAAATATTTAAAGTGAATGTACTAATAGTACTTGAACTACTGATCATGTGACTTTTACCAGTAGTTTGTTCCTGCCACAGTGTATATTTAAGGCGGTTTAATGTTCAGTTTGCTACTTTGAGAAAGGCTAGGGGCCGAAACGTTAGTCATTTATAATAGTAGTTTTATATATATATATATATATATATATATATAAAGAGTATTGTCTTTTATTTTCCTGTTGTTGACCTAGTTGTAAGCCTTGTGTTCATATTTAGGTTGTCTTCAGGTTAATGAGTTTGGTTTTGCTGGAGATTTTTGGTGCCTATAGATATAAGTATTTTTGCTGCTGTTAGTATCTGGAAAATTAGTTTCCTGTTAGGTGTGGGAAGTTTGGTCTGGAGTTATGGTGAGAATTGTAGGGGTTGTTTCATTTCTTGATTTATTTTAGTGTAGAGACTGTTGTCCAGTATGGATGAATTTCTGGGCAACTCCACTATATCTTTTATAGTGTGTTGTCTCCTTTACAATGTCTCCAGTATTGGTTAGGGCATGTTTCAATGATTTCTTTCATTGTTCCACCTGCAGCTAATCCCTGAGTAGTTGCTGGTTACTGCACAGTGGCAAATTTCAAAATAGATCTGTAGAAATTCATCTTTAAAATGGTTGTACTAGTAACATAGTAACATAGGAAGTTAGGTTGAAAAAAGACACATCCATCAAGTTCAACCTTTTAAGTCTATATATAACTGCCTAACTGCTTGGTGATCCAGAGGAAGTAAAAAAAGCCCTTCTGAAGCCTCTCCAATTTGCCTCAGAGTGAGAACAATTTCCTCCCTGACTCCTAGATGGCAAATGGACCATTGCATAGATAAACTTGTTCTATATGCTATCTATTCCCTCGTTCTCTAAAAAGCCATCCAACCGATTCTTAAAGTTATCACATGTATTAGCCAGCATGGCTGATTCAGGGAGAGAATTCCACATCTTCACAACTCTCACTGTAAAAAAACTCTGAATATTTTGGCAGAACCTCCTGGAGAGGTTGCACTGGAGACCAAAACTGGGCCTTACCAGTGCTCTTTATAGTAGAAGAATGACTACCTTCGGACACAATTTTATGGCCCTTTTAATACAGCTCAAGGCCTTATTTGACCTTGATGCTGCCAAATGGCATTGTTTTTTACAGCCATGTTTATTATCTACAATGACTCCAAGGTCCTTTTCCAATATGGATTTGCCTAGTATAGTCCAATTTAGGGTATACGTTGCTTGGATATTTGTGCATCCCAGGTGCATAATTAAGCATTTATTAACATTGCTACTTAGCCATCCAGATTGGCAGTTTGTCAAGATCCTGCTGCAAAGATTTCACATGCTGGATGGAATTAATTGGGCTGGATAGTTTTATGTCAACTGCAGATATAGTAGACAAATTCAAGGGTTACGTGACATAAGAAAGTGAGAAACTGCAATGTTACAACTTACTAATTCTGATAAAACAGTATGGTTCTAGGTCAGTCAGTGGATCATAATCTGAAACCCTTACTTTGGCTTTTCAGAGTTTTAGAGCAGTATGAGTGTTTCACGTGGTTTACTGTATGGCCTATACCAGACATATGATTCTTCCCAGATATAAATCTGTATGATTTCTGGTTTTGAACCACCCTGGACCATGTCCCATCCCACATTATTTTTTTCCAGAAAAGGTGGCAACCCTACATCCAACTCCATGGACACTTTTGGGAATTTCTCCTAAAAGATGTAGGAGAGTTGACAGTTTCCCTTATAACAAATTTCTGAATTTGTTCAGAGCTTTTCAGTTCTCATTGTGTATTAGAGAGTACTTTGTCCATTGGTGGATAAGAAGTGTAGTTATGTGTATGCGATACATGCACACTTCATCGTCCTTGCCTAATGATCGGTTTCAAGGTTCCATAAAATAAGCATGATCTATTTTAACATAATGGCACAGAGAATTAGCATCACAAGGGTAAAACAAAATTAATATTAACTGAAAAGGATGTGTATTTAAAAATGCATCTGTCTAAATAAATTACTAATAATATTTCTTTTGTGAACACACCCCCCCCCAAAAGAAAAAAACAATGGCATTATTTGTGGTTAACAGTTAGGGTTGCCTATTATATAACAATATAGACAGCTTTACATTTAACCCTTTAACTACCAGCAATGTAGAATTTGCACTCTAGAGTTCTAGCACAGTAGTTTCTGTGTTTCTACATTTGATTCAAAAGAATGTAAAATCTTGTTGCTAGGCAGTTAACAGCACTAGAAGGGTGCATAGGGTTAAAAGGCTGTTCATTTAGTTACTGACAGATACATACAGTACATGGTTAGTCTGACTGACCTCTCCTGAGATCTACAAACAAATAATTTATAATTTTGCCTTTGATTTAAATTAATTAAGGATGCTGATCTTAA
>CM044431.1:144330392-144386714 GCA_024363595.1 Xenopus borealis
CAACTAATCTTATCTTAAATACTAGCAGCAGCCACTATCAGTGATAGCTAGGGAATTAAAAGTACATTTTTCATGGGTGTTGGGTATCTCCCTTTCCTTTCGCACAGCTCATCTACCTGGTCCTACATTCCCTTTCTCCCTACTTTAATCCTTTGTAATGGTGGCAGCAACAGTGACAGGGCTGTGGAGGCGGGAAGGTTAATGTACTTACTATTCTGTCAACAGTGAAAGCTCTGAAACCATTCAGGTGCTTTGCAGCATTTTCTACAGAAGATCCCTAATCCTATTTTATGGCATATCAGCAGCTTGCAGTTCTGCATGACTACAGATTGACTGGTAAAACTAAAGGGATTTCCAAAATTAAGACCTAAGAAAATGTTAGATTACTGTAATTTATATTTATTTATGCTGAGCTAACATGTTTCCAGTAAAAAAATCTGCAGATTGCTTTCGAAATACCATACTCCAAACACAGCCAACTAGTAATATTAACAGGAATTGCTCTTTTTTTTAATATCTATTTCTTTTTAATTATAAGGAAGTACACATCTGTTTATATTTTTAAAAAAATCACCCGTCTGATCCCAATTTAATAAAAACACAATATATTAATAATATATGACCATTTTTATTTAACTTGGTCCTTTCAGACACAATCAAACATGTTTTCCCAGCAGCTTTTTCCCCCAATCCAGTGATTAGGAAATGACTGCTCTATAGCTCTGTGAACATGCCTTACAACTGTCCCTTACAAGAAATATTTTTTATGATAATGCAATATATCATCAAGAGTAAAAAAGATGTTTAAACATGCGAAAACAGATAATTATCCATTATGACACAAAGTGATTTTCAAGTGTGAACACAAAAATTTCATTATAGATTATAAGACCTCCAATGAACACTCCTTTGGCTATGATTCTCAAAAATATAATAGCGAATAGATCCACCAGCAACTGGTCTTTTTAAAGTTTCCATTTTCAAATGAAGAAACAATTTCCATTACACACAATTTGGAACATAATAATGCAAAAACTGCTTAAATAGTGTAATTATGCATAGCAACATAGTCGAAGAGGTTGAAAAAAACGCACATATATTAAGACCAAGCTTTTTGCTAGGGATACACCAAATCCACTATTTTAGAATTTGGCTCAATCCCAAATCCTTTGTGAATCTGAACCCTAATTTTCATATGTAAATTAGGGAACTGAGGGGGAAAGAGAGTAAAAAAAAAAAAAGAGTACACAGAGTAACATTTTTTACTTTCTTGTTTGTGTCAGATGATTTTTTAAAATTTTTTGAGCTTGGTAGGATAGAACAGATACCAACTTTGTGTAGGCACTAGCAGAGCAAATTAGAATTAGAAAATACTACAGAAGGACCTTTCAATACCTTATTTGAATTTTCTTGTTTTAGATTGGATCAGATCTTTCTGGGAGCAGTGAGCAATCCCTCCACACTCCATCAAAATACAAATAGATTAATTAAATAAATTGACTTTAATGTATAGGCACTATTTGCAATAAACCGCACACTGCAACAAACACCTGCTGGAGACAATGTGGTGGTATAGGAACTTTTTGTTATATTAGGTGAGATTGTCCAATAATACTAACGTTTTGGATATTTATATTTGACATCTTCTCAAAGACACCAAAGATCTCTATATCTCCTCACCAAAACAAGCGCTCTTAAACCTTGATATGGAACATATCTCCTGGAAAACAAAAACATTGATATGTTCTGGCAACGGCTAGATTTGTAATCGTGTGAAATTGGAAATCTTATCACACTAAAGAATTTATGAAACTAGCCAACTGGAATATTATACTGCAAAAAACAACCAGTCTTTACATAAATACTAGTCTTGTTAAATCAATTTTACAGTTTTTCAACAAACTTTTGCAATTGACAGTTTTTACAGTCTGATGGAGAGAATTTGCATAATGTGTGATTTTACTCAATAGAGCAACTATATGCATCACACATATATACAATTTGGATATGTTTAGCAAGAGATCCAAAGTAGATATCATCTCATCAAATAGCTGATGGGAAAAGCTTCATTTGGAAAAATAACTGAAGCGGCATTGTTCCATCATAAGGTCAAGTTTTTAAGTGCCATATGAAAGCATGTTTGTGGGGATTCAAGTAACCTGGAAAATAAACCTTTGGATGAACTATACACCTGCTTACAAAATTGTGCAACTTGAAAAACAGGCTCCTGAAATAAAATTAAACATAGTATGTGACATTAACAAAACTAACAGTATGGTGACATATGTTGACCTTGTATAATAAAAGCAGGAGTTGAGCAACTATATTATAATACACACAGGATTGTATATATTATACAGTGTGTTATATTATAGCAGTTATTATTGTTATCTAATTTAATGATAAGACATAGTTATGGGCGAAACGGCCGCGTTTCGCTTCGCCGAAAAATTCAAATTTTTCGCCATTTGGCGAAACGAGTCGCTTTTTGACGTGCGTCGCGTCGCGTCGTTTTTGACGCGCGTCGCGTCGATTCCGACGCGTCGCGTCGATTCCGCCGCGCGTCGCGTCGTTTTCGGCGCGTCGCGTCAAAAACGACGCGCGACTCGTTTTTGCGCGGCGAAATTTTAGCGGCGAATTTTTCTGCTCGTTTCGCGAATTTATTCGCCAGCGGCGAATCGCGGGAATTCGCCGCGAATTCGCCCCTGGCGAATAAATTCGCCCATCAGACACTTGTATCCATCTTTCTGACATCAATAGTAAACATCAATAAATTCACAATTAATCGCCTTAAAAATTTTGATTATTAAGTCAACAGTGACATACAACACTTCCAGAGGAATACTAAGGAAGAAGAAAAATAGATATAAAGTAGTCTGTCAATAGATGCTATTTCTATTAATTATACCTTCCAAGTAATAATTGCCTGGAGTAAGACCAGGGAGCTTACCAAATATTATCCAGTACATTTTAATTAGAACCCTGGGGATTAAAGACTCCAGCTCATGTCCCTTGGAGGCCTTTCTCCCAACCACTAGCAAGTGTGCTAAATAATTTGAAATCAGCTTGCCTGTCAAATTACATCAGTGTCATGTTTTGCAGTTATCTAGCAAAGTAACATAGCTTCTTATTTGAATGAAGAGAAAGGTACCATCTAATATATGATTTTTTACCTGCTAGCTGAATTGTAAATATAAGTATTTGCTGTTTTCTTTGTATTATATGAATATGGTAATAACATGCAGTATGTATAGTTACATATGTGAATGCTGTCACATTGATCTCCAACACTAAAGAAAATTTATATATTTGGATTCAGACTCATAATGACAGTGATGTAAATGCATTTAAATCAGTAGTCTGATGTTAATTAAGATGCACAAAAATAAAAATTCTTCCCCCATGTTTTTTTCACTTCATGAATTCATTTATAACAACTGTAACCTTGCATCTCTGCCTCTCACTAATACTTTACTAAATGATGGTTTGCAAAACTTTGGAGTTCAGCTCAATAATTATACTGTGGTTTAATGGAAAACAGGAGCAGAGGATAGGCAGAAAGCAGTGATTAGTAAAATCAGAGGTATTGTGGATGAGTGCATACCATTTACAGCAACTTGGAAGTTATCTAAATCGAGAAAAAATATTTAGAAATGTATGAGATAAATGTAAAAAAATACAGCTGCAGCACCTCTTTGTTGCAAAAAGTGAATGCATTGATTTATTAGGTCAAACAACCAGGCAATGTTTCGGCTTACTCTTGCCCTTTCTAAAGCCCGTATGAGATAAATGGAAGCCTGTTGTTAATGCTAATTCTAATTCTAATGGAATGTTGACATTACTTAGTTGCATCAGTCACTTATTGCATGGTTGTGTGGCATCCTACAGGTAACATATTAACATAGCAAGTTAGAAAAGAAACACACGTCCATCAGGTTCAAACTTTAAATTCTATTTTAACCTGCCTAACTGCTAGTTGATCCAGAGGAAGGCAAAAAAAACCCATTTGAAGCCTCTCCAATTTGCCTCAGAGGGGGAAAAATTCCTCCATGACTCCAAAATGGCTAAATTAAAGGTTGGCAGAGTGATCCATTCATTAATACTGTCCAAGAAGGCCAGGCAGGTTCTCTATTATTTAAGAAAATTGCAGAAATTTGGAGTTTCATCAGAAATGTTAAAGACTTTTTATGTTGGTGCAGTGGAGAGTGTTCTGACACTGGAAATTGTGGTGTTCAAGATAGTAATGATTTACAGCGGGTGATAAGTGCAACAGAACCTTGCACTAGATTCACTTTACCATCACTACAAGATAATTTTATAAGGTGATGTAGAGTTAGAGCATTCAGAATTATTAAAGATAGAACTCATCCTGGTCATTATGTGTTAGACTTATTAAAATCAGGATAATGTTTTAGGAGTCTTAAGGTCAGAAAAGAGACCTTTCAAAAAAGTTTTTATCCTCACGTTATTAGTCTTCTTAATAATGATATGCCATTACAATTTTTTAATTATTTTGATATTGAGGAATCTATAAATGTATTTTTTTCTTTTTTGGATATTATTTAGATGTTGTCACCCTCTGGTAGCTCTGTTTTGTTAATAATATGGCACATTGCACTAACGTACGTATGGTTTATAATATATGCACAGTTCACTCAAATTTATGGATATTGTTAGTGTTTCACAGTAGGAAATTTAGTATGTATTTTCATATTATAAGCACAATGCAGCTGTGTTTTTGAATACTATGGTACAACATTTCAGTTAAATATTTAGTATGTATCATTTAATGCATTGTCACCATTTGTTGTATTTAAGCACTATTGCACTTTTTTATGTAGGAGTATACTGTTATTTAAAAAAAATACACAGTTTTGGAATGATCAGGGTACATGTCACTACAGGTTGTACTTGTATAACATGTGACAAATAATGGAATCCATCTATCATCTATATATTCATCTATCTAGCAACTACTAAATATTTAAATATAGAATGTACAGAGGTTAAAGAACTGAAAACACTACAGATTACACAGCACAAACTAGTGTAGACTTTCAGAGTGGTTGATGATGTGATAAAGTTATTTAAACTTTTAAGTTGCCCAACTGGCTTAAACATATTATTCATTTGATGATGTATATATATATATATATATATATATATATATATATATATATATATATATGGTGTATAATTAATTCAGGTGTATAAAAATTCAATTATTTTATAGGCCAGGGAAAAACTCTGGCAATACAAAGTGAAGACCTTGAAATAGGAAACTATTAGAAATGGTCTATGTTTCTAAGCTTTCTTTAAAATAGGTTTGACATAATAGATAATATAGATATAATAATAGATGCCCTTTCAGATGGTGGCTTTCAAAGTTAGTAAAAGCTTAGAGAAAATAGTGGGGAGACATGCTTACTAGCAGCACTCCCATTCTGGCCCTTTCACATTCACATGTGACCAAACAAATCACTTTGCTACTGGCACAATTAGTATAGAATACAATTGTATTATTGTTGCCCACATAATCTCTGGAGGGCACCATAAATTTACACACATATCAACATGTTGCTCCACACCTATGACTTCCTTTAATCTCCAACCATTGTGAGGGTCTAGTTAGTAGGACACAGATCCTATACTCCTCTCCCTTTTAAAAGCAACACTTGGTTGAACAGGTAACAAAGGTTTCAAAACAAGATCCTGTCTCAAAAGTCACCATTGACTTTGAACTATTATTATTACACAGGGTCTACCCTTAGAAAATGTAGTAATGGCACAGGAAAATCCCATATACAAATTACTACTGAATTGGAAAGAGACAACTGTCCTCAACATATCTTTAGCATGTTTATTTGTTAAGATATCTTTTCTCTTAACCAGAACCACCCTATCATGGGCATTTTGAGATCCCTGTTGCATATTCCTGTTGTGTAATGCAATAGCAAAATGATGTAACCTGTAATTTAAAAGAATCCCATATTGTACAGATCTTACGTAAACCCAGAAACTGCCCAACAATTTTGACAAACTTTCATTCAAAGATCCAATGCCAGATGTCATACTGTAAAGTCTATAGAGCCTGTGAGTAGACTGGGGGTCATAAAAATCCTTTGGAGGGCCACATCCTGCCCGCGGGCCTCCAGTTGGACAGTCCTGCTCTAAATCATTTTGACCAATGAAAGAGTAAAAACTATCCTGTTATTGGCTGTGCAATAGCAGCTAATCTTATGAGTTTTCATCTGTTTACATATTTTTCTCTATAATTAGTCTCTAATATTACTCTCTCACTGTACTCTCCCTATTGTTATCAGTTAGAGAGAAAGAAGGGTCCTCTCGGGTTGAGTAACCTCACCTTCTGCAAAGTGCTTAGCAGTGTAGGGGGGTTAGACCTGAAAAGCTACAAGCTGGAAGTAGGTGTAGGTTTTGGAAATTGAGGTTTCCAATTTATGAAATACATCAATATTTTTCATTTCCTCCAGGAAACATTAGAGACTCTGTTTCCACTGTTTTACTTTCACTTTAAATTACCCCTGCTTTGTCTACAAGACTCAAATTGGATATATTGATCATATTGAAAAAAAGCACTTCATTCATTTTATTAAATCTGATATTTTATGACTATAATAAATGTAAGGGCTATGGCACCCAAGGCATTTTGTTGTTTGCTACTGAGAAGGGGGATGAAAACACAGTAGATCATGACAGGTCACTTCTATTACTGCAAGAGATGTTAGTAACCCTTAGCTTAGAACTAATCTCCATAGTTACCATTGTTGTCATTAGTTGTGATATACAGCACTTCTGTTAACTGTCCATACTTAAATGTGCATGGTGAATATGAGTGCAATCCATAAGAAGTGTATCATGTGCATAAGGGAAGGTGTGGTAAATTGCAGGAAAACACCTCTTCAACAAATGACCCCTAAGCTAAGAGCTGATCTTAACTAGAGCTCTAAAGAAAAAATACTTCATTGGGCAACAATACTTTATCAGAAATAAATTCAGCTCAGGAAAAGAAAAATCACTGTCTCTTTAACTAATAACATGTCACGTCTTTAATCATGCTGATTTTGAATTATTCAGTTTCTGTGGAAGTTGCTAGTTGAGAATCTATAGCTCTGCATGTCGCTGGGGGAAGTTTATTATTAGTGAGTCTGACAGCAGAGAGCCTGGCAGGTTAATTGCTGTAGCAAGACTAGCTGGGAGTTTGCTGTTGATATATGGTGACTAAAGGGAGCGAAAGAGATTGACTATGCCTGTTACAGCACAAATATCTTCATGCGCCTCAGGTTTCTTACAAAGATATGGGAAATAAATGCTTGCTGTTCATTTTCTGTCTACACAATACAAATAGCCCAAGGCTCAACATGGCAAAGGCAGCAAGGAGTTTGAAAAAAAAAGAAAGAAACTCACAAATTAACATTATTACAAACATCCCTGCCTGAAAGTGTTGAAAATCAATTTCAATACATTTTGCATTTTAATAAGGAACCACACAAATAAATCAGAAGAGTTTATGGAATACTTGGCTGGCTGAGATGTCTTATGATTGAAGATGCTCTCTTTACCAGAGAACATTTTTTTTTATGAAACTGGTGATAGATTAAATCACGAGGAAGTAATAACGGCATGCATGTTTTCATTTTTGGATGAGTGTTTACTATCACGCTTGAAATGTCCATCATATGAGCTGTCATTAACTGTATCACACGATCCATCATTTTTATCACATTGTTTTCAGTCTATTGATTATTGTTATGAGTTAATACGAATAGCTTTTTTTTTAATAAAGTAATGCTTTTTATCTTCTGAATTTTGAATAGATTTAAAACACTACAGGAGGGCTGGGCAAACAGAAAAGAAATATATGAACAACAGTCTTATTCAAAGCAGAAACCGCAAGTTGCAAGAACATAGCAAAAACGCATCAAGAGGAAAAGATGCCTCTAACTTGTAATGGGGTAACCTCTTAGTGCTCATGCATAGAGCATTCTTGCCTGGGGGAATGGCTATAGGCGCAGACAGCCCTGTCCTTGCCTTCTGCCATAGAGCAGGTGGTAAGAACAGGGCCCTGTTGCATCAGGTGGCTGTCGCCATTCACTAACTTGCTAACCTGACTGATGTACTAATTAGGGTATTTGTTGGACGTGGGAGGTTTAATGCCTACATGTTTCCCTCTGCCAGTCCCTCATGAATACAGCATTACTGGATACAGGCAGCACTGTATTCACTGGGGTAGCTGGAGGTCACTACAGTTTCTCCCATGAATGGAATGCAGAGACCCTTAACAAGTGTTAAGTTGGGTTGAAAAAAGACAAAAGTCCACAAAGTTCTACCCCTCCAAATGAAACCCAGTGCACATATATTCATACATGCACATTCAAACTGATGCTTAGCATATATATGTATACACAGAACCAATTATTTGAGAAAGTACTCACAGCATATATAAAGATCGATTCTTTGAATTACCAAGGGCAAGTTTGGAAAGTCATTTAGATCAAGCAGCTGTAATGGGATTATTCATAACAAAATACAGTGGAACAAAGTAGCTAGTCCAGTTCCTTGGGGATAACCAAAGAACCAAGTGAGGCAGATAGGATTACCTAAATGTTGCATAGCAGGTTGAGGATTGTTGCCCAGGCCTGGGTTAACAATTGGCAAAAATAGTAAACAAGAAAGGGCAAAAGGTTTTTATTCTGTATCTAAAACTCTCAATCTCTAAAAGTGCAAATCAAAATGTCCAGAAGGGACTGAACAAGAAATTAACAAAGCTCTGAAATAAAAGGCCCTTTTCACATGTAGCTAGAGAACACATTTCAGGGAACAAAGTAACATAAACATTATAGCCACTAGAGGTCAGGCTTATTAAACACAACAAAAGAAAAGGGATTGGTTGACTATACCTTTCTGCACCATTGGTATAAAAAACCATTGTAAAAATGGATGCAGGGTATTTATTGGGGAGGGGGGAGAATCCCAACAGAGCAGCATGTGCAAACACAAAAAAATCGGTTAAACATGAGCCCTGCAAATCATCAGACATAATACAAAGCTGAAATAGACAACACTGTGTATAAGGTAGTTTTTCATTGTCCACCGATGCAGTCAAAGGACAATCGCATTATTACAGGAACACTTGGCGTGGCTACAGGTTAACCCTGGCTGATCGTCGTCTGTCAGTAATGTATAATTATGTATAGGGAAGTCTTTAATCTCACGCTGAAGCAGTCAAAAGACAGATTGCACAATTATGGGAACACATGGCTTAACTGCACAAATATTGTACCTAGTTACTATAACCTTAATTTGCTTACTGTCTCTTTAAAAAGCAATTAACCCATGGCAATCCAGGGGCCCTGAGGCCCTTTTGCATATGAAAAGTACTGAGAACTGGGATTCACAGTACTGTGCCTCCACCTAGGGAACACTGAGGAGCACACCTCGTTGGAGATTCCTCTAAATAAAATAAACCACACATAGTTTGCAACTGAAACAAATATAAACTTTATATAAACAGCAATAAAGAACTTGGGCAATCAAAAACACAATGCACTCCTACACTTGGAAAATGTGGGACATACCTAACTCACTATTAGTTACCTGACCGTTTCTCCAACTTTTTATTATCACAGTCCCAATCCTCTGGAAGGGGTTATCAACCACACAGTTTGGTTCAAATTGAATGTCACTTCCCCAGGTAGCACTACCTTTCCCAAAAGTCCTTTTCCTTTGGAACTTGGCAGCTGCTCCCAAGTAGCAGGTAAATGCAGAAGACCTGTCTTCAAATTGTGGCACCTGCTTGTATCCTTACCAGTATCCTCACTTTGGTGCCTCACTGGGCTGCTCTCAGAGGCAGTCACACTGGAGATTTCAGGCAGCTCTGCAGCAGGATAAGTCTCACCAGTGGCACATTTCTCCTTCTGTCTCTAGCAGCTTGGCAGGGAACAGGATGGGCTCTCGCTGTACTTTTAGAGATTCAGCAGTTTCTCTACACATGACAGTTTTACAGCATACATTTGGCTCCAAAGTCAGGCACACCCTTTCTCCCAAGAATGCACTGGGGTGCCCAGCCTGTCTCCCAGCCTGTAACTAGGCTGAATGATGTCACAGGCAGAAAAACAGGGGAAGGATTTCTTTGGCCCCCTACATTACCATTTAAATATGGCTGCAATTGGAACCAATGTGTTAGCCATCCCAAACTATATTTATAATCATACTGGCACAGACCCATCATATTTCATTTTTCAATGTTGTCAAGCATCTTATGCATTATTACCCCTTCCAAAAATGTTTCTACCACTGAGGTCAGACTAATAGGCCTATAGTTTTAAGTACAATTCCAGAACTCAGTGAATCCTGAAAAATTAAGCAAAGAGGTTTGTCAGTCACAAAGCTAAGCTTGTTTAGTACCCTGGGATGAATACTGTCCGGATCTTTGTTTACTTTTACATTTTCAAGTCACTTTTGAATTCTCTACTGAATGACCCATCTATCAGTAGTTCTATTATTAGAATAGGTCTGTAATTAAGGAAACCTTCATTAGATGGTCCCTCAGTTGTGTAGACATATGAAAAATAACAATTTTTCCCCTGTCTTATTTTTTTCCACTTTGTCTAACTAATCCAAAAGGGCCCCATAGAATATATCTATATATATAGATATATATATATATCTATATATATATATAGATATATATATATATACATTAGTGATGGACGAAACTCCCGCGTTTTGCTTCGCCGAAAAATTTCTCTGGAAATTCGCGAAAAATTTGCGAAACGAGTCGCGCATCAAAAACGCGCGGCGCGTCGTTTCCGTCGCTTCCCGTCGTTTTCGACGCGTGTCGCGTCGTTTTCGGAGCGTGGCGTCAAAAACGACGCGCGACTCGTTTTTGTTGGCGAATTTTTCTGTGGCAAATTTTTGCTGCCGTTTCGCGAATTTATTCGCCAGCGGCGAATCGCGGGAATTGGCCGCGAATTCGCCCCTGGCGAATAAATTCGCCCATCACTAATATACATACATATACCCTGAGACAGACATTTAATGCTCAGACTTTATGCTTGAAAATTTAAAAGTGATATACACAGTCAATTCCATATGGTGAAGTCATATTTTATGAAATTGGTGAAGAATAGAAAACTACGAAGAAGAGCAAAATGGTCAGAATATCTGGCAACAACTAGGGGCTAGCTTTGAAGGGGAGAAGAAAAACATATATACAACCTGCTTCCATAAACTAGATAGCTACAGAAATTTAGCAAGGTAAATACAGGTCAAGCCTTTAAATGCCATTTAGGAAACAAAGAGGAAAACAAAAACACTGTAAGTACATAAAACCAAAACATTTAGCACTTGACACTACAGTATAACAAATGCCTTTCCAACTTGGTAACTTTTAATTCCCCTCTTTCAAAATATAGTTGTATGGGATGTATTATCCAAAATGCTGAAGATTAGTGATGAGTGAAAATTAATAGTGATGGGCGAATTTATTCGCCAGGGGCGAATTCGCGGCGAATTCCCGCAATTCGCAGCGAATTCCCGCGATTCGCCGCTGGCGAATAAATTCGCGAAACTGGGAAAAAAATTCGGAAAAAAAAATTTGCCGCGCAAAAACGAGTCGCGCGTCGTTTTTGACACGACGCGCCGAAAATGACGCGACGCGTCGGAAACGACTCGTTTCGCGAATCGGCGAAAAATTCGCGAATTTCTCTGGAAATTCCCCGTTTCGCCCATCACTAAAAATTAATGAACCTGCAGGAAAATTGCATTGCATTCCATTGCATTGAAATCAATGGTAAGGCAAACATTTACATGGCAGTTAAGTCATATTTAGCACTGCAATAGTATATACATTGCCCTATATTGATGGAGATGTTCCTTTCCAATATGCTACAAATGTTTTTGTGACATCAGGCTCCCCTGTTTTCAACTTCTTCCATGGTGCAAAGACAGCTTCTTAAAGGGCAACTACAGTCTAAAATAGAATAAGGCTAGGAATGCTGTATTTTGTATGCTAAATATAAACATGAACTGACTGCAACAGAAGCTTAATAAGACAAATGATTTATTCTTTCAAAATTGGCACAGGGGGCTGTCATCTTGTAACTTTGTTAAACATCTTTGCAATACCAAGACTACGCTTAGTGTGGTCTGAGCTTCAGTTGGGATGTCAAGCTTAGGGATCATCATAAATGATCAAAACAGCAAAATTCTATCTGCCATAGAAGCCAATACAGCAAGACTGATTAATAATCAGATTATGAAGACTGCACTGGGTCTGTGGATACAAATCTCTACACAGTCGCTGGCTGTTCTACAGGGAAACAAACAAAACTGCCTGAGGTCAGGCCCTTCCCCTTGCTATTTGAAAGTATGATTGTTTGCCTGCAGAGCAGCTAGGAACCATCTGAAGTTTCCTATCCACAGCTGTTAGAGCAAGTAAAATGAAGGGGGAATTTCACTGCATACAGTTGGTTTTATTATAAAAACAGTATATTGAAGATATATTTCTTTTTCATTAAATAAAGTAAAAATGGGATTTTATTTTTTTGCCTTTTCATCGCCTTTAAAAAATAGGAGAAGTGGTGGGGAGGGATCTGATACGATTGATTGATGTGGAAAGCAAGGTGCAGAATGACATTTATTCTGTGTTTTTTTGTCTGTAATATGCATCAAGCAGGTATTGTTTTGGAATAAACATATGCTATCAGCAGGAGCTTGATGAGACATACAGTATGGAGACATAGGACCTGTTATAAGGCTGTTTGTACATTTACATTCTCTGAAAATTAGCAAATAGTAGGCAGGCAAGCAAAGGAAAAGGAGCAGTAAGACCAGGACACCACAGCTCTTCAGAGAAAACTTCAGAGTATAGCAGTACATCCCAACCCAGGGGTGATTATTTCATCATAATGTACAATAAAAGCCACAAATAAACTCCTGCCCACTGGGCGCTACCTTCACACATTTGAAGAAGCCGCTTACTAAACTGGTCCTTGTGGACACCAGCAAAAACTAAGGAAGTTTGGCTCACTGCTGTACTCACAGGACTCCTTTTAGAACATGCTCAGTATCCTGGCTTCCCTCACATTTTTTGCCAGACTCTTTGTCAGAGTCACAATCACGTTCATGGTCACTGGCTTCCTCTGCTACATGCAACTGCTAGCAGCACTCCCAGCTCCCCTGCGAGTTCCTCACAAAGCCAGGTCTCCTACCTACTGTGCCCTGCTGAGAGACCCCTTGTAACACTCTCATTAACTTTACAACCCTTTCCATAGGACAGCCTTCCTGTTGAAAATGAACTCCAGCATCTGAACTGGATCTAGGGAATGGAGTGTGTGGCTACTACAATATTTAGACAGAGAAACTAATCTCTGTTTATTAGCTCCTTTCCTGGTGCTGACTTTGATCACTGGGAAAAAATTAAAGGCTAAAACCACCCTTTTCCAACTTTTCCTGGTCACTTTACTACAGGCTCTACAACATCTAGAACCATCTGAAATGTTTTCAATAGATGTTTTGATTGTTCACCAGTCATAAGACTCCCAGAAGTCCAGGCCTATAGAACTTCTAAATAAATGTTTTCAATAGATGTTTTGATTGTTCGCCAGTCATAAGACTCCCAGAAGTCCAGGCCTATAGAACGTCTAAATAAAGTATATTAATTCTGTTTTTCTTCATATAACTAAGATGGGAAAAATTAATTAATCATGGAGACTAATTTTGAATCTTCTAGGTTAATTGATTACCTACTATAAATATCAGTCGGGGTAAGTGGCCTACCATCACAGACAATCTTAATGTTTTGGACAGCTGACTTAATGAAGCTCTAAAATGCTGTTCCTTAAACAAATGAACTGAGTTTCAAAAGGTTCATTGAACTTTCCTTCATACATATGTTGGTTTCAAATAAACTGACACTCTTGGCAAGTCCATATATTGTAGTAATCATCCCTGACAAACAGTTACATGTTTACATTTACACATTAAATGCATTCTACTTTAGATGCAATAAGAATACATACAAATGTATAGTTCACAGGTTTAGCCACCAAAAAAACTTTTGAGTGCAAGTTTCTTGCATTGATCACATAGGTGATTAAATGACCCAGACATTAACATGAAGTTCCTTTATATAAATATTTAATCTGCCAATAAGGAGAATCTGTCATTTTGATATGTTGACTTTTCATAACAGGCAAACTTATAAGACTCATTTAAAAATTCATAAAAATGCACAACATGCAATTTCAGTTTCAATTAAACATGTTTTTTACTCATAATGCAGCATTTTCTCTACAATGTCAGCTTCATTACATTCAGTACAATTGCAACCAATGTGTTTAAATGCATGCAGTTGCACTTCTTATGGTTTGGATGCATTTGCATGCAGAATTGTGCAGATTGTGGATGATTTCTGGTGCTTGTTGTTAATATGACATCTGCATAAGATTCTGTTGGCATGAGTCTGATGCCCAAATTAACACAATCAACAGTTCCCATGCATCAATAGATGTACAGTACTAGCACCCAATTCATTTAGGTTGGTGCAATGATACTTGGTGCAAGTTAAAGTGTGAGGTGCATTTTGAGGTGCACGTACAGTTAATGAATGGCATTAGTTTCTGCAACAATTGCATGACTGCTCTTGCAACTGTGATGAGCAAATGTTTTCACCAGGCATGGATTCACAGTGAAATTATGCAGTTTGACATCTGCAAATTGTTTTGCAAAAATCCACAGTGAAAAATTTGGCCATAACAAAAAGGTTGACGAGACAAAATTGTTACAGAGACAAAAAAGTTGATATAAGAAAAACACCTATTGACTTTAATGCATTTGGAGTGAAAAAAAAATGTTGCACTTGTAAAAAATAGTCAAACGTAAACGGTTATTGACTTCAGTATGTTTTGTGAATTTGTCACTGTTTCACTCGTCACTATAAATGAGCCCTCATGTCTTCATCATGATCAATAACCTCAAGGGTCTCACTTTAAAGCTTAATATTTGTGTAAGACAAAACAAGTTGGTGTCCAATGTCATTGGTTTCTCATTTTTGCCTCATGGCCTGAGTCAAAACCAAAAGCTAGCTTTATGTACTTTAAAGCAATAGTTTAATAAAGTAATATTGAGGTTATGTTTGCCCAAAGGTAAGATATTAAATATAAATTTGTTGTTTCTTGTAAAGCTGAATGCCTGTCCTGATGTGTTTGGTGAATAGAGGATAACACCAAGCAACCTTTGATAAAAGCAACACTAAGAAGAAATCCCAGAGTTCTTTTGTTTCATAATTTCTTAGTGTCCTCAAAAAAGTTCTCTATTTTGCAAAAAAAAAGATACAATTTATAGCCGCAGTAAGAATTCTCAGTAAGGAGCAATTGAAAAATGTAGATTTATTGTCTTACTTTTATGACTGTCTGGGAGAAGGCTTCCTCAATCATAAAAAAATCCCAGCTGCATAGCTCAGATCATACAAGCACATTATCACAATCTTTTTGCAATAACATTTTTTGGTTCCAAAGGGCCTTAGACACTGGAGCATATAATGGATGGGTCATAAAACAAACTTAAGATTATTTTCTTTTGTTTTTTTTTCATTGAGATTGTTGAAAATAAAAAAAACAACTTAGAATTTGTTTTATAAAACAGAGGGATCACCCACGGACATGGCTGCAAAAAGTGATAAATCTGATAGATGTTGTGTACAGCCAGTAATGCAATAGCAGTATCAGTTTTTTTGTCAGGCAATTTAACTTCATGCCAACCTTATTCAATTTTGTTGCTGTTTTATTAAGTCTTGTGAAAACCAAATCTTCATCCTCTAGTAAATCACAGGTCTCCAAACAAATTTACCCTATGGGCCCCTCATTTTGCAATTTTGATATATGAGATATCAAATAAACATTTTTGCAGAGGATAAATCAAAAATCATGAAATCAATCTTCAACAAGAGAAGAAAAAAAAGTATTTCTGTTTTTATGAGGTTTGTTTCAGGCTTCTACTTATTGGTAGTCCAAAGGAATTTGCAGAATACAGTAGATGCATTAGCACAGATGTTTAGCAGAGGTTATGTTGTTAAAGTTATTGTTTTATCAGGAAATTTGCAAGTGTGCCACAAAGAAAACACTGAAATGTCATGTAGAAGTTTAGAATATATTCTATATGCCACAAGAGTACTTGGTTTCTATTCTTAAATTGTCATCATTATTATTATTATTATCAACAGATAGTAATAAAGCCTCAACATATTCCACATCACTTTTGTTTTGCTGTTCTTTTGTAAAAATCCTATTGATATGGAACATAGAAATCTAGAACAGTGTTTTGGCAACTGTAAAGCCACAATTACATACAGTATTTGGTGAGGCCTAAATGGCAGAAGGTGCTGCTTCAGAATGTTCAGCCAATCATCCAGGCTCCATGAAGTACCCATGTTCATTCTTACCAGTGTGCTGAATGTAGACCTGTGTAGTAGGGTTGGTAGCTGCCATTTTTGGCAGCATCACATTCAGATGTCTTGGTAGTGATCACTGAGCCGGGGCATGTGCACTGAAAGCCAGGAGTACTGTTTAGCATCAAAATTGAAGGCCTTAACATACTAAAACCAGCGAACCAACTAATCCACCTTTGTTGCTGTAGCTTACTATCCCACTCAATTTGTCCTTGTTGTCAGTGCTCAGTAACATAGAACTACAAATGGATTATAGGCAAATTATGACGCACCATATTCTTATGGGTTTTTGTTTCTTTTGGAAGGATGTTTTGCTCTTCCAAAAACGTAGTCGCATTATATCAAATCATCTTTCCATTAACATGCCAATAAAATGTAAAGAAATATAATTTACAAATCTGTACCTTCAGACCACTGTAAAGGAATCAAACTCATACCTCTAGTGAACCACCTTCTTACATGATTTTGTAAAAACCTATTAGAAATGATTTCTATTAATACAAAAGTATAAGTTAAAAGGAAAAGAAAATACTAAATCGTTGGTGGGTGCCAAATATTAGGGACCCCTCCCCCAGTGATTGTAAATGATACTTCGGTGGGTGCTTCTGTAAGAGGGAATGTCCTCCAAAACTAGGGGCAGAACAGGAACATTTCAGATGGGGTTGGAGTGAGTTGAGGGAGAGGCTGACGGGCGAGCTGCAGTAAAATTTTACTTCACTTAAGTTGGCTGTAAGTATATTACTTCCAATAAGGTTAATTTGGATAGAGCAATAGCACTCAATATTAATAATATTATAAATATTACTATTATAATTATAATAATTTTAATAAACATTGATAATATTACCCCATTTATTATTATTATTCAAATATAGTCCATAGTGCTACACATAAGGTTACATAAAACTGATACATTATGTCAGTGATCCCCAACCAGTAGCTTGTGAGCAACATGTTGCTCTCCAACCCCTTGGATGTTGCTCCCAGTGGCCTCAATGCAGGTGCTTATTTTTGAATTCCAGGCTTGGAAGCAAGTTTTCGTTGTATAACAACCAGGTGACTGCCAAACAGAGCCTCAATTTAGGCTGACAACCCACATAGGGGCTACCAAAAAGCCAATAACAGCCCTTATATGGCACCCCAAGAACATTTTTCATGCTTGCGTTGCTCCTCAACTCCTTTTACTTCTGAATATTGCTCACGGGTTCGAAAGTTTGGGGATCCCTGCATTAGGTAATAAGGGCCACTCCCTCAGGAACTTAAAATCTAAAGGGTGGAAATAAGCGAGACATAAGTTATCAAAAGTTATGTAGCCATGGGGCAAGTAAATGTTCTAGAAATATTGTCAGTGTTATGACTTTTATTAAGGATATAACGGGTCAGCAGAATGTGCTTTGATAGGCCAGTAAGGAGGAAGTTGTTCTTGGTGGGAAATAATTGATTCATGAACTAATATTTTTGTTGTTTCTTGATTGAGAAAGGAGCATACTCCTGCAATATTTTTAAATGTAGCAAGTAAGATTTTGTGAGGAATATATGCGAAGGATGAAGACTCTAAGACAGCGATGTTGTAAATAATAGCAGCAATATACAATGTTGAGGTAGGGCATGTGTGTGGGGGAATAAGATCAATTCTTTTTTGTCCAAGTCAAGTTTTAGAAAAAGAGAGGACATAGAAGAGCAGTTAAATACAGTACTTCAGCTAGTAAGCCCTATTTAATGAACTCAAGTTGAACAATTGAGTATACTGTACCTACACAGCCCTTTTAAAGACTTGCAGTACATGATTTTAATGAAGCATGTGCATTGGTGAAGATATCTAGTTAATACAGATGGAGATGTTTCAGGAAAATTATGGTATATATAACATCATTATTTTTCTAAATCCATAATTAGTCAGTGTAAAGCCTCACTAAATTATTGACCTCCCTACCTATATGTATTACTTCATGTTCAACCCTATTTTATTGCATAATTCTAACTAAAAAACCTCTGTTTGCATGATACATAACTTATATAAATAGTGCTGAAAATGTTTTGTAGTGTTTTCCCCAGTGAAAACAGAATGTTGAATGTTGTCTCCTTGTTCTGTAAGACTGTATACCATACTTTCTGTAAAATCATCATCCTACTTTTAACTTCCCTAAAAGGGTTACTATTTTCATTTTCTTGTCATTGCTTGGAGACTTTAATAATGTCATTTTGTTTCCCCTGCATGTTGCCAAACATTTTATGGGAATTCCCTAATAGGGGCAATGACTGCCTTGGTCGATTTCAATGTAATTTGTTTAGATTTCTATGAAATGGTTAATAATGCCAGGGAATGCTTTTACTAGTTTAATCTATACATAAAAATAATGTATAATAATAAATTATTAATAATTAGGTTTATGCAAGGTTCATGTTGTGGATGTTACAGAGAAAGAATGAAATAAACAGTAAACATGATTGCCAGGTCTGCCATCCAGCAGTGCCTGTCTCAGCTGAAAAATGAATTTGTGGATCTCTATGAATAAAAGATTAGTTGACTTTTTGAATAAAATAATAACATTGGGTTAGATATGATGTATCCATATCGAACAAAATTGACCCCCTGGAGAAAAGAGAAAGCTATTGACTTAATATTTGTGGGGAAATGCAGATACAAAAATTCCATTTGTTCCTCTGGGCATATAAACCTGCAGGAGATTTCATTTCATTTATCCACAATCTGAAGACATGCATAATTACTTAGCATTGCAATTGTGTTCTCATGCAATTGGTGGACATCAAGAGATTTTTCTTTCTACAGTTAAAAAGCTCAGAGAAATATATTTCCCACTTGGCACGTAGTGATTATCATTTCACAGTAATCTAATCTTTAGAATTAAAGCTGTTGCGTTTATGATATAAGCTTTCTGGGTTTTTTTTTCTGGCTTACACACAAAAAAAGTTCTATGATTTATGTTTTTCACATTTTCTAATGTGTTCTAAGTACCGAACGATAGTTTTCAGCAAATTAAAAAAAGCTCTAGGATATAAGCGGAGAATGAGAATTTCCCTAAAGCTTCTTTCTAACTCACCATTTCCCAGAGCAGAAAGGGAAAAAAATAATCAGAAGTTTGCAAATATTGTTACTGCTCATGGAATAATGATTTGCACTGAATCATACTATAAAAGTATTTTCACTGAAATGGGTTGCATAGATTTTAATTAAAAAAAAGCTTTCCTGTGTATTAAAAGAAAACATTACCCCCCCAAATGAATAGTTATGGGTGGTTCACCTTTAAGTTATCTTTTAGTATGATACTGAAGTGCTAATTCTAAGCAACTTATCAACTGGTCATCATTATTTATTTTTTATAGTTTTTTAAAAAATGATTTGCCTTCTTCTTCTGACTCTTGCAAGCTTTCAAATGGGGGTCACTGACTCCATCTATAAAACAAATGCTCTGTAAGGCAACACATTAATTAGGTTAATTATTAGAGATGAAGTTGTGAAATTTCAAAGAAATTCTAATTTTTTTAACTAGAAAACAAAAAAATTTTTTTTAGAAAAAGCCTGAATCCGAAAATCCACCATCTCAGACATGTAGAGGGCCTGTATAAGTCAAAGGGAGAGGCACCCATCTCATTTTTAGTTTTTTTGTGGTCTGTGCTGGGTTTAGCCTGAAAATATGACTTTTCCTGTGGTTTCAGGGAAAAAGTCAAAAGATTTTAGCAATTTGGAAAAAAAGCCCAAAAAATCTGAGTTGTTCGTGAAAATGATAGAAAAATGCAAGCGATTCTATATTTTTGCTCGACTTTATTGAATTTTCCTGTGATCCAATTAAATTGAGTTTTTTATTAATAAATAAGCTAGAATCATACGTGGGAGTTTAGTGGTGTTTTTTTTTTAAATAAAATATGTGATAACTTTGAATTTTAGTATTTATTATCTTTCTGTTGAGGCCCTCTCCTATTCATATGCCAGTCTCTCATGCAAAATCAATACATAGTTGTTAGGGTAGTTTGAGCCCTAACACCAACATTGCCAAAATTGCAAACTGGAGAGATGCAGAATAAAAAACTAAATAACAAAAAAAAAACACAAATAGAAAATTAAAACCAACTGCATATTGTCTTAGAATATCACTTTCTACATTCTACTAAAAGTTATCTCTTTAAGTTATTCATACTAAAAGTTATCTCAACAGTTTATATCATATTAAGTGGCATATTAAAGAATATTATCAAAAACTGGAATATATAAGTAAATATTGCCATTTCACGTGTGCTGCCTCAGAGATCACCTGACCAGAAATATTGTAGGTCTAACTGTAACACGAAGAAGTGTGGAAGTAAAAGACCAAACGTTTTCCAGTTGGCTCATGTGACCTAACATGAATGGTTTGTTTGGTGTGTTTGTGTGCACTGTGAATTGTAGAATCCCAGCGGGTGGCCCTTATTTTTAGACAATTTTCTATTTATATATTATTATGAAAATGGTTTATTTACATGAAGTAGGGTTTTACATATGAGCTGTTTTATTCAATATATTTTTATGGAGACCATGAATCTGAAAGACAGCTGTAAGGATAAAATAATTTGCAGATAATATGACAAAAATGTCTCTTGGCACAATCCATAAGTATTTAGCATGACCGGCAAAAATATGGTTAGAATTGCATACAATATAGTGTATTTTCAGCTAAGTTAAAGGGATACTGTCATGGGAAAACAAGATTTTTTTCAAAACACATCAGTTAATATAGCTTTCCCCCCCCCCCAGACTTCTGCACTGAAATCAAAAAGAGCAAACTGATTTTTTTATATTTAATTATGAAATCTAACATGGAGCTAGACATATTGCCAGTTTCCTAGGTGCCTCTAGCCATTTGACTTGTACTCTAATAAATGGCAGTCACTCTTTACTGCTGTACTGCAAATTGAGTCATCTCACCCATCTTCCTTCCCCCTAGCAGCTTAACAACGGAACAATGGGAAGGTAACCAGCCAGCAACATCTTCAGTTACATTAAGCAGGAGAAACAATAGCCTGTCTGAAAGCAGTTCCATAGTGCAGCACTGGCTCTTTCTGAAAGCATGTGACTAGGCAAAATGACCTGAGATTACAACAAAAAAATTTACAATTACTGGTTCAGGAATTAAATATTATATATTAATAAAATTACTGGTTCAGGAATATAAATATTATTGTTATTCAAAATTAAAGTCCATCCTTTACAACACATTCTACTTAATGATCCCAACAAAAATATACCAAATGCCCTAATTCAGCTTAACTCAATAAGAATAACTTTCCTGAAGACCTCAAAATAATGGTTAAATTCAAATTTCCCCAGTTCATGGGAATGTCCATTTTCAGAAAATACAAGTTAAAGTTAATATTGATCTACACTGATGTTACTAGTTGTAGGTGTTTGGGACATATTTCCTGAATCTCATAGCAAGTAATATGTGTTTTCATCTTCTGATCTACTACATGAACATGAGGAAGGGAAAGGAGAATATCATATTTATATTGTGACAAGCTTGCTGCCTATACAAGTAATTTTTGGGGGAAATTTGCTATGGTTGGCAAGTAAGCAGAGGATAAGGACACATCATCTTCAGGTAAAAAACACAGGTTTATTCAGGACTTTTTCCAACATAAAGATCACAGCATACAGTTCATCAGTGTTTAAATTTCACACATTCAAAACATTTCCCCACTGGGGTTCTCACCATACAAGTTGGTTTCCACACTCAGAAATATTCAGGCTTCTCATTAAGCCACTTTTACTCTTAATACAGACAGCTAGTGATGGGCGAATCTCCCGAGTTTCGCTTCGCCGAAAAATTCGCGAATTGGTTAAAAATTCGCGAAACGAGTCGCAGCACGCTTTTGAGGCATGTTGCGTCAATTTCGGCACGTCGCGTCGTTTTCGACGCACGTCGCTTTCGCTGCATCGCCTCAAAAACTACGCACAACTCGTTTTTTTTTTGGCTAATTTTCGCCAAGCGAAATTTTGCTGGTGTTTCGCAAATTTATTCGCCAGCGGCGAATCGCGGTATTTTGCAGCGAATTCGCCCATCACTACAGCCAGCGTATATTCTATATATAACCATTACCTGATAATATTTACAGCTATAAAGTACTTTTTCACGCCAAGAGTAAATGTGTTTGCTGAAAGATACAAAGTCCGACAACACAGAACAATTTGTAGCAGCTTTGAGAGAGCTGGTTGTTACCTGTGAGTTTGGGAATCTAACAGATGAAATGCTAAGAGACCAAATAGTGGAAAAAACAAACTCACCCCACATTAGAAAGAGCAAGATTTAACCCTTGCAAAGGCTTTTAAAGTTAATAGCCAAATTGAAACAACAGTGGCAGAGGCTAAAACTCGTGTGAATGTACAGGCTGTGAATCCAGCACTGTGGCCTAATAATGCAGAGGCACAATACAATGCTAAGGGAAGGGATTCACCTACACTGCAAAGCTCTGCAGTAAATACAAATAAAAAAATAAATAAACAAATAAAAAAATACTGCTTCGGCTGTGGTTCAACACTGCGCCGCAAATGCAAAAAAGTAGGACATTTTGCTATGATCTGCTGTAGTTCTGCTAAGATGTTCATGAAGTCACTGCTTCAAATGTTACAGTATTAAGTGTGGATAAAGCTGATACATTATATGCACTGTCAATGTCAGTACTGCTTCTGCTGATAAGGGCAACACTCCATTAATCTGATGCTTGATACAGGTTCAACTGTTTATATATCACTTTGCAAAAGATATGCTTGTTGCACCTGTCCTGAGACTGGTCAGTTACGTAAAGGATCCAATCCCTGTGCTTGTCAGTGACTGTACAATTTGAATTAAAATACTGCAAAATACTAGCAAAATTATTTTCCACCCTGGATCTTCAGAGTGCTTATCACAAATTCGACAATATAAATTTTCGAATATAAATTTTTTATATTCGATCAAAGATAATGATGCCCAATTCGGTAGCTTTGATCTTGTGAAGTAGGTGGTCGAATTCAAATTTAAAGGGGAAGTATTCGACCATCGAATATTCAAATATTCAAATTAAATATGTCTAATTTGCATATTCGAAGATTCGAATTTAATACAAATTTGATCAAACTTCGAATTCTTCATGTGAATTCCATGTGAATTTAGTAAATTTGCCCCTAAGTGTATTCCCAACTATGCTTCAGTTGTGGATCCACTTAGAGCACTACTATGTGGAATTCAAGTCTGGTTTGATCAGAGACTGCTCAACATAGCTTTGAAATAATTAATTGTGAACAGTCCAGCACTAGCTTTATTTGATCCTGCAATACCCACCAGGGCTGCCAACAGGGGGGGACAGGGGCCGGGCCCGAGGCTGAAGGGGGGCCCGGCAGTGCTGCACTTTTCCAAGAGCCGGGCCCCCCTCGCAAGTGCCGAAGCTGTGCAGCGATGAATGCAGAAGTGCTGAAGTCCCGAAGAGACAGAAAGACCCGAAGTCACGAAAAGAGCCGACACTGAAGTCCTGAAGCGGCAAAAATACCCGATGTCACGAAAGGAGCCGACATTGAAGTCCTGGAGCGGCAAGATGACCCGAAGTCATGAAAACAACTATAACTGAAGTCCTGAAGCCACGAGTTCAATTCTAATGACACCAAACTGTGTTTTTTTTAATCCCCTGGCCACCCATGTTTTATTTTAATACGTTATAGGCCCCTGCACCAATATTATTTTTAAATATTTTTTGGGGCCCCATTTTTTTTACTTGTAAGGGGGGGGTCTGGCACCAATGTTTTTAAAAAATATATATTTTTTGGGGCCCCAATTTTTTTTAACTTGTAAGGGGGGCTCTGGTGCCAATGTTTTTTTAAAAAATATTTTTTGGGGCCCACATTTTTTCTAACTTGTAAGAGGGGGCCTGGCATCAATGCTTTTTTTCAAAAAAAACTTTTATGGGGGGCCCTGATGTCAATTTTTTTTTTACTTATAAGGGAGCCGTGACCACCAGGGGTGGGGCTTGGGTGTCAGTTGTTTTTTTGTTGTGCGGGGTCCCGTGATTTCTAATGGCGGCCCTGCTACCCACTATGGGTACTTCAGATGCTTCAGACTATGGGGTTGGTGCAGTTCTCACACAGATTCATGATGATCATTCAGAGAAACCTGTTGCATTTGCATCCAGAACACTTACAGAGGCAGAGTATAAGTATTCAACTGTTGAAAAAGAAGCTCTAGCATGTGTGTGCAACAGAAACTGCACTGCTTGCAACAAAGGGATTAGGAAGAGCTGGAATGTGTATAGATAGATGGTCAGCAAGGCTACTGAATTTTAACTACAAACTGCAATACAAACCAGGTTTGAAAAATGTTACTGCTGATTGTTTGTCACATTTACTTTACTGGATGAGGACATATAAGTTGTAGCATTGACTGATATATTATCATCTACAGTTACAGCTGCTGCAGAGACTTTACTGGATGAGGACAGCTGCTGATTTTAAGCTAGCTTGCCTCACATGTCCAATTCAAGTAAAAGTACGGGATCAAGGGTAGAAGTGAAAATTCGAATTAAAAAAATCTAATTTTGAGCTATTTTTGTGTACTTCTACTAGTGAATAGTCCAAATAGATTTGAATGTGCAAAAACTTTGAAAATTCAAATTTAGAAATTTATCATGTTCTGTCTTTTTAAAAATTTGACTTTGCCCATTCACCATCTAAAGCCTGCAAATTGCTGTTTTAGCCTATGGGGGACCACTTAGAAACTATTTGGAGTAAATTGGTGGACTTTGAAAATTAGAAGTTTTTTGGGGGGAAAACTTAGAATCAAATTTGATTGAATGCACTATTACTTCAATTCAAATGAATTGAAATCAATCGAATAAAGACCTATTTGATCGAACCTATTGGACCTATTAGAACTAAAACGGACCTATCTGACCCTTGATAAATCTGCCCCTAGAAGTACAAAATGTAAAATCCTTGTCTACAGTATTAACATCTCTCATATTTCATCTTAAGTTTAAGCTGTGCCTGTGATTTCCTTCAGTTTCAGGAAGTTTTTTATGTATGTAGGACAGTTTTAAATACAGGAGTGTAAACTAATATAACCCTAATTTGGTTACTGTCTCTTTAAATATCAATTAACCCTTGACAATCCAGGGTCCTGAGTCCCTTTTGCATATAAAAAGTAATGGGAACTGGGATTTACAGTGCAGTGCCTCCACATAGGGAACACTGAGGAACATACCTTCCACTAGTAAAACTGAAACACACACAGTTTGCAATAAAACAAATAACTTTATGTAAACTGTATCTAGTAACTGTAAATGCAAATCACACAATATCACTTTGCTCTAGGGAACCTGTGTAGACTATCAACCCCTGGTACAGTCTCTCAATGCCACAGTACCATACTCCACACCGGGTGGATAAATGTAGAACAAACCTGGTCAGTTCAATGTCCCTTCTGTAATTTATAAAGAATGTTCATATCTTATTCTCCTCTAGTCCTCCACAAAGGTCCTCTACACCTTCCCCAAAAGCTCTCATGTCCCCAGCTAGCACTACCTGCCCCAAGGTACATTTTCCTTTGAAAGTAGTAGCTGCTCCCATGTGGCAGGTACATGAGGAAGACCTATCCTCACCCTGGGGAACATACAGTGGCCAAAGTATCCACAGGCAAGAGATATAAACTGTCTCTCCCTGATGATCAAATAATTTCTCAAGCAGAGCAAAATTAAGCCTTTTCTTCCCCTTCCTTCTGGAAACTCCTTTCAAACAGCACTGTCACTCTCCACAGATCTGGATTTCTCTGGCTGCTGCAGCAGTGATCCCTTTATAAGCTCTGTTGGAAACCCTGTACATTTGGCTCCAAAGTCAGACACTCCCCCTCTCCCAAGACTGCACTGGGGCATCAGCCGATTGGATGGCTCTCCGGCCTGTAACTGATGTCACAGACAGAAAAACAGGGGAAGGATTTGTCTGATCCCCTACACTAATTTATGCCAAAAAAGACACACTTTAATTAAAAGCTATGTAATATTAGTGGGGGGATGTTGTTTATGAAGTGTAGTTGCTGTTATTATGGGCTAATGATCATAGTATTTATAAAGGTGTGGCAGCACTCTATTAATGGTTGTAGCAACAAGTCTCAGAACAGAATGCAGGAAGAGAGGGAATTTGGCAAAATTTGAAGGCAGTGCAAAGTGCCAAAAATGGCAGCTTTTGTTTGCACAGGGCCTTTAAGTTAATAAGCTGTAGTATTTTATATGTATTAGTGTACGTCTCCTTATTTAGAGAGGTGGGCTTTTTGGCTTATTTTAGCCCACCTTGCTGTAACCTTTCTAGTTCTTCTGAAGAGTAAATGCTCAGAGTTATTCTAGATATTGCATTCAAATGGTAAATAATAGATTTTTATTTTGCTTATCCTGTGTTTGCCCAAAGAACACCAAGGAGAGCACAATATGATTTTCCATTAGGTAACCATTCATAAAAAATTCAGCTTCCATTCTAATGTGATTGACATAATACTTGAGTGTGTTTGATAATGAATTGAACTTGGAAAGCTACGACCATTGAATTATTCAGTAGTTAATAAGAAAAGGGAATGAGGTCGATAAGCTTATATGCCCATGTTCTGTGAGTGTTAGCTTTCATAACTGTGAATATATTTACAATTGTATATGAGCAAGAGAGGATTTGTTGAAATAGATCCATGAAGGCACTTAGCGTTAGGACAACTAATATCTTTTTCAGAATTCAGACAAATATTGGAGGGGTATAGTGTGTATTAATTTTCACCGTCTTTCATTATTTATTAATGCATCGCATATTTATCTAGAGCTGAGATATATTTTGCTGGTACATTTCCAGTTTCATGTAAAACTGCAGTTGAAACCTATATACAGTAGTTTACTAATTACAGTGGATTAGTCTAATTTTTTCTTCACATTTTTGTAAATTAGAACACTAACTTGAAGAAGAAGTTATGAATTATAACTGCTAAACAATACTTGAACTAACAGTGCATTTTATACAGACAATATATTATTCAGTACTCAGCCTATTTGTGTCTTACCAGTGTTGATTTTCTTTTTATATTCATGAGATATTAGATGTTAGAATGGGAAACATGATAGGAAAAGAATCATTTGCATATGATCATTTAATATATCTTTTTTTATTGTACTTTTTTAAGATTCCATGACTATCCCATCATTACATTATTACCCTAATCATTACATAGGATTGTTATTATTATTATTAACATGTATTTATATAGCGCCAACAATTTCAGGGGAATGCAATCGATCTGCAAATTAGATTCAAATTTGAATCGAATTAGATCGAATTCCTTTTGAGTGTTTCACATAAAAATTATTTTTTATTTTAAAAAGTCCACCAAATGACCAAATTGATTGTTAGAGGTCCCCCATAGCGAAAACACCAATTCGGCAGGTTTTAGATGGCGACTTGTCGAATTCAAATTCTTAAAGAGACAGTACATAATAAATTTCAAAATTCTAATTTTTTTTTTTACTAAAATCCAATTTGGACTATTGGAATTCAATTCTTGATAAATCTGCCCCTAAACATCAGTAAACCTACCAAATACACCAATTTACTGTAATTCCTAAATGTCTTATTAGGTTTTATATTCTTGATGAAAAAATGGAAGGGCAATTGACAGAACAACTAAGGCAATACTTCAAGACTCAAGATTATTCTTATTGGATATGTTCAGCATCTCATACATATTATACATGCATGTGGTAGAATGTTTTAAAAAATATCACATTTGAACCTTTAATAGAGGGTACCTGCAAATAAAAAGAGACAAATCTGTAAATTTTGCTGTGTTCATCAAAGTATTGTTGTTTACAGCTTTTGATTACAAAACTATGCATACAAATTTTTAATTCTCCAGTTTATTTGTATTGCACATTTATTTATAAAACATGTACATGCATTATTTTAATGGTGTTTGTGATGCATTTAGGTGCAATAGTAGACATCATTATGACACAAGAGTAATCTCCAAGGTGCAATATTCATTTGCAATTTGCTATGCTTTTTTGCCTACATGACGGTATTAATTTCACTACATTTCCAATATGGACACCGTACTGCTTTGTATTGGTTAATAGTGACGTTCAACGTGTATCATTGTGTGTTTGAATTGTGCCACTGAATATTCTGAATGCACTGGAAGTGAGTCAAACTCTACTCTGAAATGCTAGATATAACCGTATTTGCTTTAAAAGGCAATCACTAGTGCATTTGTTTTGATTAATTGGCTGAAACTGTGGCACATGCCACTCGGAGCTCGACCATAATTACACAGGAATGCTGCAATATGGGAAGAACATACTAAGGGGCAGATTTACTAAGGGTCGAATTTGAGGGTTAAAAACCTTCAAATTCGGCCATGGGAATAGTTTGGAATTTTAATTTGAAGGATTTTACTGCAATTCGATTGGTCGAACGATCGAATAGAAAATATTCGATCGATAGATAAAATCATTGAATGGAACGATTCGAACAATTTTAACCATTCAATCTAATTTTTTTATTCGATCAAAAATAAAAAATGAAACTCAAATCGGTAGCTTTGATCTGGCAAACAAGAATTTAAAGGGGAAGTAATTTGACTGTCAAATAGTCGAATATTCTAATAGATTTTTATTCAAATTATTCGAATCATTCGATTCAATCAAAATTCACTGGTCAAAGTGGTCTTCAAAAACATTCGAAAATTCGAATTTGAATCTTTTGAAAATTCGATCGAATTTCGAATCCTTCAAGTGAATTTAGTAAATCTGCCCCAAAGATTTGTCCAGAATTACACTTTCCACACTGCGCCATCTATGTTTTGTGTCAAAAACTGTGATGTTTGTGCATGGGTTCATGGGTGTTTTTGAAGGGTTTTCTTTGTATCTAATATATTAGACCGGTGAATAGAAAACTCCAGGGGAATTATGTATGTTTCTGTAGCAAGTGTGGATGTATTTATTTTGCCAGTTCAGGTAAATCTGGATAAATGGGTCCTTGAAGTGAATGGAGGAGAGCAGGGTGGGCCTTGCATTCCATATTCCATTTAGGGTTTTGCAGTTGCCTAACTAGAGGTAGCTCTCTGATTAGGCTACAGGTGAGTGTGTTAAGCGAAAGCCTAACAGAGGATTCTGGGACATGTTATGTTCAAGGATGTGAGTGCGTGGAAATCTGTGTTACTATATACACCAATGTGGGTGTTGAGTTGGGACTACTAATTCCTATGTGAAGCAAGTATGCTAAATCAGTTGATTTTGTTCCAAATAAAAGCAAACCAAGTTGCATTAAACTTTTAAAGCTGGTGTCAGATTCCATTTCTGTGCTTAAACTGTGCCATGACTATGGGCTCAGCTAATTATGCTGTTTGGTCTTTGTATTCAAGAACAAGTAGATGAAAAGATACTGGAAAGTGTGCATTTTGTAAAAACCAATAATGTTTAGGGTGTATATTTTTATGTACTGTATACTGAACTCTTTAAACATTTGTTTTCAAACTGTTGAAATTTAATTGCCTATTGGCTGGTCAACATCACTAGTAAAGCTTCACTCCAGTTTTTACACCGCGTGATAAAAATACCCCTTACTGTATAAACAATATTTTGCAGACTTAAGGTTTGAAGATCCAAATTATTGTCTTTTTTCTACATATACAGTATATGTACATATTTCAAAGCAGGACCCACTCTGTTGTAGTGATTAGTTGCTTACCCCATGTGTAAAATCTACACAAAAAGGATTCTATTAGGCTGTTATTGTTTCCTACACAATTTAATTGTAAGCCAAAAACAAAAAGCAGAGCCACACCTACCACTCTTTTCTTGTTTCATTTCTTTATTGTATTTATAGGCAACAAAGTATCACATTAAGGAAATAATCCAGACAAGCTGAAGTTATTTTTAGATCTGTTGAACAAATCTCTCAAAACATCATGGAATGCTTGACCATTCCCAGAAATTAATTTAATGCAGACATTGTGTTAAATTTTCAGTCCAATAGATATTTCTCATTGGAGTCAGTGTGACCTTCTGCATGGAATCATTTATACTGGTCTTTCTAAACTGTTTGTATTCAGCAGTGTTTCCTGCTGCGTGAGAGGCTGTGATGCATGATTCCAATCACTTAATCCAGTGTCTGAAAAAGCAATCTTTGATGTAGGAAGGAAGTAACACCGAAAACAAAAATATTGCCTCTCTAAGGTGAATACATGAGGTAGCCTCTATCAACTTGTTAACAAAGAACTGACATCAGAGGCAATGTATCTCTTTGAATAGCTCATTTCAAACTGATCTCTCATTTCTGTTCTGCACCTTGCTGACACTTGAGCAATGCTTTCTGTATTATAGTTAGAGTCATTACAAAACAGACCTTTTCTTCATACTTTCCTTGTAGTATATTCAGAATCATTTTGCTTTTCGGTTTGGGTAGAAATAGATCAAGGATCGGTGACCCGAAACTTTCTTCTTGATGATTTTGGGTGATTCTTGAAGCTTTGCAACTACAGCGTTGATTCAGACATATAAATGAGCTAAGGATAAACATTCCTGTTGCATATGATACAGGGATAATGGTGCTCATAAAACCGGTTCCTACAATGAATTAAATTATTTAGGAAATAGTGATCATAACATGGTCTTCTTTGCAGAAACAACTCTGTAAGGGGGAAACTAATAACTAAAATTTTGATTTGCAAACTTTTTCCAGTATAGGCATCTCTGCAAGAAAAAATGCTGTGTAATAAATCAGAATATTCCATTTGTAAGCAAGGAACATTGTCGCAAAGAAACCCTTTGTGATTTGACAGAATTGTTGGTGTTGAGGTTGGTAAGCAAATACATGCTTTTAAGGCATTCAAGTTAGCTCAGACAAGCTAAATTCAATATGGAAATGGCATTGCAGCAAGGAGTAAAATTAACCAATTTTTATTTTAAACATTGAAACAATTAAGCACCATGGGATAGGACTTTTGTTGTCAGAGGGGAAGTTGATTGATGAGAACATAGATAAAGCAGAGATTCTGAACTGTTATCTCTCATCTGTTTACACAAATAAGGAACCAAATAAGGAAAGTTTACTTTTAAATATTCCCAATTTTATTAAATCAACAAATGATGCATGGTGCATACAAAGGGAAATTCAAAAGAGACTAGACCATGTAAAGATAAAAAATGTCCCGACCAGATGGTACTAGATCGTACTAAATGAGCTTAGCTCTGTGAAAGCCAAACCTCTTTACATATAAACATATTACCGGATTCATTGAGGTCTGGCATGGTGCCAAGAGACTGACAAATTGCTAATGTGGTATAGCTATTCAAAAAGTTATACTGCTCTCAGCCTCAAAACTATAGGCTGGTTAGTCTGACATCAGTGGTAGGAAAACATTTTGATATAAAAGTATCTTACCAAACTGGAATATATATTTAAGTAAATATTGCTCTTTTACATTTCTTGCCATTATCTATCATGACCTGGATAAATCAGAATGTTTATAGACGTATTTAATTTGTTAATTTTACCAAAGTTCATAACCCTGCATTTAACAATATCAAACCTAATTTGCAGGTTTGTTGTCCTCTAATGAGTCAATTCATTACATAAAGTGGCAGCACCCCGGAATGTATAGTTTGCACTATTTTGTCTATCATCAGCAAAACTAGAGACAATACTTACAATGGCCACTTCAAGGTCAATAAGTAATAAGCTAACGCAAAGGGCCAAAAACAGACCTCTGCAGTACTTAACTAGCAACCCTTGTCCAATTAGAAAATGCTCCATTTACCATCAACCTATTCTTCAGCCAGCTCTCTATCTAAGCATAAATATTATGTTTCAAGCCAATATTCCTTAATTTAGTCTATAACATTCTGTGGGGTACTGTATCAACTGCTTTAGCAAAATCAAAATAAGATTACATCCAATGTCACCCCAGTCTAGATTTTTTTTTCAATGCTTCAAAGGAGCCATCTAGATTTGTCTGGCAAGATCTACTATTCATACAAACATGGTGGTTCAAACTCATATTATTGTAATTTACAATTTATTTAAGTATCTTATCACTTATTACTTTTCTGCCACTGATGTCAGGCTAACAGGCCAATAGTTTTCAGGCAGAGAATGGAATCCATTTTTATTTGCCATATTATTATTATAGCATTATTTATTAATGGCATCATTGTAGCTTATGGGCGTATTCATCAAATTTCAAGTTTGTGTAACATTAGAGTTTTTTCCAATATGGAATAAACGCTACTTTAAAAAAAAATTCAATGCTTGCTTATTTATTAAAGAATCTGAATTTTAAAAATGTAGAAAATCATGAAAAAATTGTTAAAAAATTAAATATTTCAATGGGTTGAAAATTTTAAAAACTTGCATTGAAAAAAAGCATTAAAATTGTCATAGACAGCTCCCTTTGATTTCTACATGAATTACGCAGTTTTTAGATAGTGAAATTGTACATTTAAGCTTTACAAAAGTTTTTCTAAGCATAATTTGAATTCAAAAGTTTTCATTCAAAAGCATTTGATTTGTTGCAAAAATTCAAATTCGAACTTTGATTAATCTCACCCTAAGTAATGAGGTTTGGCAGAGCTAAGCTTGTTAAGTACCCTCCTGACTCACTCATCAATAATTATATTATTAGAACTGGGTCTATATACAGTAAATGAAAGCTTTTATTATAAATAGTGATTCCTGCAATTCGCCGCCACCGAATAAATTCACAAAATGCCCACGATAATTTGCCGGCCTCAAATTTGGATATGTTAGGAGCCTTCCTGACATTCATTTTTTTTTTCAGAGAAAAGATTCAAATCAAGTTTAGTTGATTTGAATTCGATTCCAGTTTTCGGGACCGGAAAATTTGTCCAAGTTTTAGATCATTTTTTTTAATAATCCCCTAGTCGTATTTTGAGTATATTCAAATTTAATATAATTAAAAAAAAAAAACTCACATGAAGTGGAAATTCAAACTTTAATAAATGTGCCTCCCTGGGTTCCACCCCATCTTGATTTATTATTTTACAATTTATATATCTGAAAAAATAAAAATAATCTGAGCTGAAATTATCTTTTTTATTTTTAGGTTAGCCTGCCTAAAACCTGCAGCAATTTGCCAAGTGTCAGACCAGGGCACAATTTTTTTTTAAATAAATTATGTATTGTGCCTATTTTTTGCAGATTGCACTTTGCATTCCTTTTGAAAAATGACCCATTAATTTTTAAGAAGTCCAAAAAATTCTTCAGAAGCATCTGTTTTTCTAATGTGCCATTAGTCTAATGTGGCAGTGATTGTTTACAAATAACTTTACATGCAAGTCCACCCAAAATTGCCATTCAAGTCAGCAGGGAGCAATTCCAAACATTTTATTTCTATTGAGCTATAAATCTCCAGGCTGACACAATGTTCTGAATTACTACTGACACCAATGTCCTAAATGCCTATACATAAAAATATTAACAAATGAAACAGAGATACCTATTAAATGTTAAATAGGAATGAAGATTTTCTTTACACAAGCACACCACTGTCAGGAAATTATTTTTCAAATATGAATTTATGAGTTCCTTCTCCCCACACCCAACCCCCCTTTTTTTTAAAGAAATAAAAATCGATATTAAGATTTGCATCATGGTGATTCCCTTGGGTATGATACAACCAAAACAGACATTCCCTTAACCCCAAGTCTTGTTAAATGCAGTTTGAGTCCTGAGGCTTAATGTCCTGATTGCTTCCCTAGGATAAGACTTGCTTCTTTCCCTTTTTATATAATTAAAGCATATCAAATACATTGTTTAATTTCACAGTTGATCGTTTAAAACTTGGGGAAGGAAAGAGTAAAGCAGTACTGTGTATAAACTAAAAATGAAGTGAAAGAAACTAGAGTAATTTGTGATATTAAATCTACACCACCAAGGGTGTTACTATAACAAGACACAGTGAAGATGGGGCCAATTTTGTGTTACTGTCCGAACTGTAAGAAATCAATTTTTCAAGGTCTCAGTAGAGAATAACTCCTCTCTTAAAAAAAGGGCAATTGTGCTTTTTGTAGTTTTATTTATTAGTTGTTGCTTCTCTTTTTATTCTTTGTATTAAAGTACTTATTTACATGTGTAGCTGCCAAAAATATTTCTTTCTTTCCACCCACTCTATTTCATTCTGTTTTTCAAAACATAAATACAACCACATGCCAAGTTCAGCTTTTGTGCAACTGAGACTGTGGCTGTCACCATGCCCAAATATAGCTAGAAAAGAGGACAAGAATAAAGAAGGAGACTCATTATTTTTTAGATGGCTTCACTTTTCCCGTAGGGATCCTATAGATCCTTCTTAGCAGCAGCTCATTCCAGCACTGATTAAGTGGGAAATACACAGTATCTCAAAGGTCAAACCTATAATCAGCTGCCCTGAGGGCTAGACATAGAATACTTCTTAATCCAAGTTGACTTTATTGGAAATCCATAACAAGTTGCAGCAGGCACAGGCTATTATCTAACACATATTCTCAAGCAATTAAAGTTTTAGTAGTTCTTTTGATAGGTTAAATGTGCTAGCTGGAAGATACTCTTATTTTGATGATTTGCTGCATTTTGTGTAAGCAATTGCAATGTTTGAATCAAAAATTCATATTAAAGAACACTAATTACTGTAATTCATATTCATGTGAAGTGGATAGAAAAACATCAGACAGGGGCTATCAGACAAAAATTATAGATGACAAGAGAGATAAATGATAGAACTATAGAATAAATGAATGCACCACACAGTAAATTAAATAGAGCAGAGCAATGTTTTATTATTTTGTTATTTTAATTTCCCTTTAAGGACAGCACACCTCTAATGATATGGTTTGGAGAACACATTGTGAAAACTCAAAATATTTTTGTAAAATTTTTTATTAAAACAAAGTTGACCTAGCTCCGATCCATGTATTTGATTTGTTTATTAAAAATTCAGGTTGAAATACTTCGAGGCAGATTTACTAAATTCGTGTGAAGGATTCGAAATTCGATAGAATTCCGATCCTATGAATATGCAAATTAGGTCTTTTCGACGATCGAATTTTGCAAATTCGATCGAATCGAATAGATCAAATAGATCAAATAAAATTATATTCGACTATTCGATCATTCAATGGTCGAAGAACTTGCACTCTAAATTTAAATTCGACTGCCTAGTTCACCAGCTACCGAATTGTAATAGAAGCCTATGGAAATCCCCCATAGGTTTTTCTTTTCTATTACCTATTCGAATAGAAATACTATGATCGAACCCTTTGATTTCACAAATTTTTTGTGAAATCGAACAATTTCAGGAAAAAATCGTGAAATTTCGTTCGATTGTTCAAAAAAATCGTGAAATCAAATAGTGCTCAAAACTAGTGATATTTCATACTATTTTATCGAATTTACATTTGAAAATCGTATTTTTGGCAAATTCGAAGGCTTTTAGCCCTCGAATTGGTGAATAATGATAATTCTGCCCCTGGTGTGGGAAAAGTCTTGTCAAAATCTAAATTAATTTTAGATTTTTTTTCAGATTTGACACCCAAATTACCTGATTTTTTTCAATTTGTCACCTGAATCCCCTGAATTATTCAGATTATTGAACGAAATCCAGCACTGATCACAAACTCTGGTTTTAGCTGGAGCATTTTTGGGTTTGGAGTTTTAGCAGCTTTGGTTTCTAATAAATCTCAAAAAAATCAAGTTTTGCCTTTAAAGGAACAGTTCAGGGTAAAATTAAAAACTGGGTAAATAGAAAGGCTGTGCAAAATAAAAAATGTTTCTAATATAGTTAGTCAGGGAAAAATGCAATTTATAAAAGTTGGAGTGACTGGATGTCAAATATAATAGCCAGAATCCAACATCCTGCTTTGCAGCTCCCTAAATCTGAGTTAGTCAGTGACTTGAAGGGGGGCCACATGGGACATAACTGTTCAGTGAGTTTGCAATTGATCTTCAGCATTCAGCTCAGATTCAAAAGCAACAGTTATGACCAAAGTGGCTTTCCCTCAAGTCACTGATTGGATACTGCCTGGTAACCAGGGTAACCAGTCAGTGTAAACAAAAGAGAGCTTCAAAGCAAGAAGTAGTGTTCTGTTCTTTTAGGTTAGACTTACGGTCACACCAGCCTTTATACATTACATTTTTGGCTAACTAACTACATTGAAAACGTTTTTTATTTTGCACAGCCTATCTATTTACCCAGTTTTTATTTTTATACTGAACAATTCCTTTAAAAACTCGACCAGAAGAAAATGGAGGTTTAATAAATAGGCCCCACAGTGTGTTACAGTATCTGTGTCAAGCAAGGGATACATTATACACTATGTACTCCTAAATATTAAGAGGATGTGTGCTTATATTTCTTGGTAAAATATAAAACAGATTTCCCTACTTGTAAGGCAACATTTACATTTACAAAATAAAATGCTGCATGGGAATTTAATGCTCTACATTGTAGCTGCACTGTATTCATGGGGAAGTATAAGCCATGGTGGATTGTTGCTCTGTAGTGATGGGCGAATCTGTGGCATTTCGCTTCACCGGAAAATTAGCAAATTTTCAACGAAATTCGCGAAAAGGCGAAAAAATTCGCGAAACGAGTCGCGATGATGTTTTGTCGCGCGACCAAGTTGATGTGCGCTTATTTTGACGCCCGTCAGAATAGTTTTGATGCACAGTGCAATGTAATAAAACTGCCAGGTGAAATGCATACCCCCAACGGTCCCTTTTTTTTGGAGGGACATTCCCTCGTTTGACAGCGCAACCTGCAGTCCCTCATTTCATTTGTATTTCTCTGCACGGAATAGCCAGAAAAAGAAAGAAGTTTCTAACTTAATTGGCTTTTGGCAGAGAGCCTAGAAGAACAGCTAACAGGTGCAAAAAAGATGTTTTTTAACAATTTTAATATAGTAAAATAAGTAATTGATTGTATTTGTAACAGTTTAGATAAGGAGAAATATTTTCAAACTTTCATAACCTGCCAAATTTGGTAAAACGAACATGTTAATTAGTGGGTGTGGTCAAAATGTTGCAGCGCTATGTATGGAAAAAAAAATTTCTGTCCCTCTTTTTACTTTCAAAATGTTGGGAGGTATGGAAATGTGAAATTTTTTTTTTAAAAAATGGCATCTTTTGCTTTGTGTGTGAATGTGCTGAATAGCATTGGAGTCAATGAGAAGAGCAATTTACACACACATGCCCTGCATTGTTAGTGGACTTCTTAAAAACATCTGTGATTATTATTTAAAATAGTGAAACATTAAAAAGGCATATTTTAATATATATTCATTTATTTTTTTTCTTGTGCTGTTTTGAAGTGAAGCGACGAACTTGACGCAGGACGAAACGAGACGCGCGGCGAAACAAAACGCGGCGAATTTATTCGCCCCTCACTATAGCTCTGCACTTACTGCTTCCCTTAACCAATAGTTCAGTGCTACCTGAGACTGCCAGCACTGTGGCTTTCTTTTTGAATGGCAATTGACTGCATCAATGCAGATTAGGATGGAAAGTGCAAAAACAATGGTGGTGTGTCTTTTTATTGCACTTTGCACCCTTCTCTAAAAGTCTCATAGGGTTATGTAATAAAAGTCACCGAACCACATAAGTAGGTTTCTATAACATTTAGAATGACACATTTTTTTTTTATTTCAGACACCTGTTAGAAATACCAGCAAATAATACTGAGTGCTAATAAATTGTTAAAACTAAATTCAAATTTCACAGAAGGTATTGAAAAAACAACATTGTGTACTTTCAAAAAGTCACTTGTACGGGTTTCAAGTAAAAATAAAACTGATAAAGAACCCCCCCTCTGTAAGATCGTATTTATATGACAGTTTTTATCCTATTTCTGTCAGATGAATTGTAAGCCACATTTACCTGTAAGCATCCCAGACAAGCTTCTGATGTCTAATCTTTTTTATTGATCCTAGTAGCTGGTTTCTGAAGTCATTGATTTTCCTCGCTGTCAGTTTATAGCTTTGACTTCTTAATGTTTATTTAGACTGGCCTCTATAAATTGTTTCTAGTGTGAAGGGATAAGAAGGCAGTGTGAGGTCAGGGGTGCATGTAAAGTTGTCCATAGATATAAATCATTGGCTTTTATTCTTCACTCATGTATATGAACTCTGTTTGCAAGGTTACTAGAAAGTGAAACAAGGTACAAAAATAATCACATTGCATCAGCCTTTACACACAGTAAAGATTTTTCATTTGCAGCAAGCTAAAAATGTTGCATGTTAGTTCCTGAAACAAAACAAAAAAATAAACATAATGGGGTATAATCATATACAAAATGAAACACTTGTGTTTCATGGGTGCAGGAAAATTTAGCTGTGGTAAATGCAATTTGTAAAGCTAAAAAGATCATCATACAAATTGGGAATACTACTTCAATGCAATATATCCGAAATCATTAAGTTTACCATAGTATAAATATTGTATTCTCAAAGGCTCTCAGAACCCTTGCTGTCTGACTTTGCTATCATCAGTTATAACCAGGTATAGGTATGGGACCTTTTATCCAGAATGCTTGGGACCTGGGTATTTTTCAGTAAATAGGATCACCATATCTTGTTAGCTGAAAATCATTTAAACATTAATTAAACCCAATAGTATTGTTTTTCCTCCAATAAGAATTAATGAATGAATAAATTAATTAATTCATTTTAGAGAGGATCAATTACAAGCTGCTGTTATATTATTTCAGAGGAATAGAAAATAATTTTTAAAAATGTGAAATGTTTAATTAAAATGGGGCATGAACTTTGGAGCTTTCTGGATAAAGGTTTTCCAGATAACTGATCCCATAACTGTTTTCAGATTTATTCACAACCTACATTTCAGAGGCACACGACTCGTTTTTCCGGCGAATTTTCGGCTAGCGACATTTAGCTGGCTATTTGCGAATTTATTCGCCAGCGGCGAATCGCGGGAATTCGGCCCTGGCGAATAAATTCGCCCATCACTAGTTGTATTTTAGGCAACATCATATTCACTGTTTAAGATAAATGAAACAAAGTTAATATTTTTATATTTCAGATAATTGCAATATTTGGAAAGTATTATTTGTCCTCCCACACTTGAACCTAACTGTGAACTTAGTTTTACAAAAGTGGATGTGACAGTTATTTACAGTGACATTCAGATACAAATAGCTCATTCTCCCCAGATATAAAACCTCATCATTTGTACAATATTTAAAAAACAAAAACATTAAATACTGTTTTTTTTTTCAGTAAGAAGTTGGCAAAACAATAAAAACTCACTTTTTATATCAAAGAACTTGGGATAACAACTGTTACAGTCCAATGGAAGCATTCAGAGAAAAAATATTAAATCAGAAAAAAATCCTTTTGAACAGTTCAAACAATTTTTACTTTTATCTTGAAAGCAAATGCAGAATTAACAGCTGATTCATCTACCAGAAGCCTGGATCCTATTTTTTCTATTATTCTACATTTGGAATTCACTAAAAGCTGCCCTAGAGTATGTTGTAGATTTCCACATTACCAGAACACATTGCTGGCTTTCAAAATGTATAACTATCTTATATATTTCACTTGCACACACAATATACTTGATGAGAAAGCAATCAATGACCTCAGAGAATGTGAAACCCTCTCATGTTGACTTGTAATGGGTGAAGGCTGCCAATTTATTTTTCACCAGCTGGTTTCTTTTTCACCTCTCCTTCTAAATCTTTAAAAAAACAGTTTTGTATGATTTTTCTGACATAAATACTCACCACTTTTCATTTCCAAAGAAAAACATATTGGGTGAGAACAAGGTACAGATGAAATTCCTATAGAGCAGAATGGGATGATGCCAAGAAAACATCATCTAGAAATGTGCTATGCTCAGTTTCTGCTACTCTGTGGAAGTATAAATAGCTTAAACTAGTATGTAAAGCACCGGCATAGAACATATTTTAATAATTCAAAGACACGAAGAAATATAACTAAGAGCAACAAATCTCATACGTTATAAAGACAAAAAAGGATATGATGGGTTATATAATATTTAAATCATTGAATAGCCATGATAGAGTGCCCTTGAGAGAGTCCATAATCAGCTATTTTAATGAATGTGATCAGAGAAATCATTCGAGAAACCAGCAAAGCTGTTCCATTATTGTTTATTCATGCAAATTATGAAATGGAATAGGAGATTATTCTATTGTGAAACAATTAGAGAAAAAAACACCTTTGAGTCACAACAATTGCAGCTCTGGTCATTAAAATGCCCTATAGACTTTGCAACCTCATACTAATCAGTGTAAAATCAAATTATTTATCTGCTTACAAAGTAAGTTAGGTTGAAAAACTAACCCTTTAATTTAACCCTTAAATTTTTTTAACATGCCTAACTGCTAGTTGATCCAGAGGAAGGCAAAAAACCCCCATCTGAAGCCTCTCCAATTTGCCTCAGAGGGGGGAAAAGCCCCCCCCTCCAAAATGGCAATTGGACTAGTCCCTGGATCAACTTGTACTATGAGCTATATTCCATAACACTGTATTTCCTACCTTGTTCAAAGGTCATCCAACCCTTTTTTAAAGCTATCTAATGTATCAGCCTGTACAACTGATTCATTGAGAGATTTCTACATTTCTCAATGTAAGCAACCCCTTCCGAATATTTAGGCCTCTTTTCAGAATGGGTGACTCCATATTAGTTAGAAAGACCTACTGGTAAATAAGGCATTAGAGAGGTTATTATATTTATACATAGTTATCATGTCACCCCTTAAGTGCCTCTTCTTCAGCTTGAACATCCCCAATTTGGCCAGTCTTTCCTCATAGCAAAGATTTTTCACACCTTTTGCCAGCTTAGTTGCCCTTCTCTGTACCCTCTCTAATTCAGTAATGTCCTGTTTCAGCATTGGAGACCAAGACTGTACGGCATATTCTAGATGGGGCCTCACCAGTTACTTACTGTAAAGTGAAAGAATGACCCCTTCCTGCTGTGAATCAATGCCCCTTTTAATAAAGCTCAAGGCCTTATTCTTATTTGCCCTTGATGTTGCTGACTGGTATTGCTTGCTGCCACCAAGTTTATCTACAAGGACTCCAAGATCCTTTTCTATATTTGATTTGCCTAGTGCAGGCCCATTAAGGGTTTATGTGGCTTAGATATTTCTCATGGGCATGACTTAACATTTATCAAAATGTAATCTCATTTGCCAATTAGCTGCCCAGATTGCCAGTTTGTCAAGATCCTGTTGCAAGGATGCCGCATCCTGGATGGAATTAATTGGGCTGGATAGTTTTGTGTCATCTGCAAACTTTTATACATTACTTACAATATCCTCCCCTAAGTCATTAATGAATTAATTAAATTTAAATAAAAGTGGACCCAATACTGAACCCGAGCCCCATTAACAACCACCCTCTGCACCCTATCCCTGTGCAAATTACTTCATTAAGCCCAACATACAGTACCTTAGTTAAGGAAGCAGTCACTTGTGGGGAATGTCATCAAATGCTTTGCCAAAAAAATAGATCACATCTGCTGCCCACACTGTCCAACATCTTACTTAATGACATACCAGACGAAACAGAATCAGAAATAGAAAGAAAGAAAATCAGAAATAGGTACTGGTCTAAAACTGAACTAAGCTCACTTAGCACCTGGGGGTATATTCCATCAAGCCATGGAACCTTGTTTACATAACTTTTTATTAAAGCTTTATGAATCATATCCTGAGTCAACCACTGACTAGAATGAGCTGACCCATCAGTGCAGCTATGAAGTGAGTCTGGGAACTCAGTCTCCTCTATTGTATACACTGAAGAAAAGACCTGGTTAAGCACTTTTGCCTTTTCTGTATCTGTTACAACCATACTTGCACCATTATTTAAAGGAGCAACAGAAATGACAACCATTTCTGTTCTGTGTTTTTAGATGAAAAAATAATGCTCTAAAGGGCAGCCCTCAAGGCACTAAAACTAGCTTTTGTGAAATTCATGGTTTTTATTGCTCCAGTGTTTGTTTATTGCACCAGACATACAATGATATAACATTATGGTCACTATTACCCAGGGGTTCAATGACTCACAAAAGTTCTGAGTCATTTGAGATAGCTAAATCCAGAATAGCATTTTTTTCTGGTTGGCTCCTCAACAACCTCTGCAACCTGTCATGCAACAAGTTTAGAAACGTGTTCCTATTGACTGATTTGGCAGTACTAGTTTGCTCCTGCCAATATCTGGGTAATTAAAATCCCCCATTATCATTACTTTACCCAAACTTTTCTATAGCCTCCTGCTCCTCACTTACATTACAGGGGTCTAAAGCATACCCCTACAATGAATTTGCTTGACTCTTTACAATTGGTGAAGAACTCCACCCATAAGACTTCTGTCTAGTGATGGGCGAATTTATTCGCCAGGGGCGAATTCCCGCGATTCGCCGCTGGCGAATAAATTCGTGAATCACCAGCTTGGCGAAAAATCGCTGGAAAACGACGAGTGCCGAATACGCCGCGACGCGCCGAAAACGGCGCAACGCGACGAAAACGACGCGCCACGACGAAAACGCTGCGACGTGCGTTGGAAACAACGGGACGCGCCAAAGTTGACGTGACGCGCGTCAAGAGCGTGCCGCGACTCGTTTCGCGAATTTTTCGCCAATTTGCGAATTTCTCTGGAAATTTGCAAATTTTTCGGCAAAGCGAATCTCGGGAGATTCGCCCATCACTACTTCTGTCCCCTCATTTTCTAACAGTAATGCCAGTAATACCAGCAAACCAACTTGCACTTAAATGCCTTAAAGGAGAATTCAACCCCTACCATTCCAACCCCCTCCAATTTTCAAAAAGATTCGGATTCGAATTTCGAAATTTCACATTTTTTTGAAGACCACTTCGAATTCACTTCAGAGAATTTTGAAAATTCAATCAAATCGAATTATTCGAATAATTCAAATAAAAATCTATTCGAATAATCGACTATTTGACAGTCTAATTACTTCCCCTTTAAATTTTTATTCGACTGCCTAGTTTGCCAGATTAAAGCTACCGAATTGACTTTCATTAATTTTGATCGAATAAAAAAATTAGAGCGAATGCATAAAATCGTTCACATCGTTCGATTGGAACGATTTTATCGTTCAATCGAATTTTTGCTATTTGATCGTTCGACCAATCGAATAGTGGTAAAATCCTTTGAATTCAACATTCGAATTCGAAGGATTTTCATTCCCCAACAATTCCCATGGTAGAATTTGAGGGTTTTTTAACCCTTGAATTCGACTCTTAGTAAATCTGCCCCATAGATCATATGCAACACTTGCTTAGCAGCTCCCACACTCACTTTGAAGTCACAGATTTATAGTGGTATCAAATCAAAGAACACAAAGCCTCGTCAGAATTTACCTGATTAACTCGCTCCCTCTTAATTGGCAGGAAGAGGGAAAAAGAGAGGAAAAATGCAGTTTGCTACAGCAGTAAAATAACAACCCCTTAATGTCTTTTAAAAAAATGTTCCCCTTAGAAACTCTCAGGCTAAAACACAAACAAAAAATGCCCTAAATGTACCTACCAGTTTACCCCAAACGGAGAAAAGAAAAAGCTGTTTGTCTCAGTTATAGAACCTCTAAAGAACAGCACCACTTGAATGCAACAACACCTGAAGAGTGTAAGTAGTGCTCCCTAAATCTCTTATTTATCAGTCATACTCTCAGAACACACAGCAGATATTTGCACTTACTCTCTCCTTGCACCCAACATGCACAACATGCTAGTATGATGTATGAGGCTGTAAATTTGTGTTTACAGACAGGAAGTAAGAGAAATGGTGAAAGGTTGTACTGTGAAGACCAAAATTCACATTCACATTTTTAGCAATAATGTAAGTAAAACACGTTCTTACATTTTAACTTACTACTTCTGGGCCTGCATCCATATTAAACTATTGAAAAAAAATTGACAGACAAACATCAATATTTCCCTATATGTCTTACAATGAGAATCTCTATTTTAATTGTTTTCTACTGACACTTTGAATTGCCTTTTGAAAAATAGCAGGTGGGGTAATGCTGTATATAAATGACATCTTTAGTCTTTAGAAGAAAGAGTAATGCTTCTGAAGTGCGCGAAAAACATATGCTAATAAGCTGCACTCTTCAGGCACAAATGTGCTTATTGTTTAGACTCAGGAATTGTTCATTACAAAATGACACAGTGTTTGCCAATTCTGTCTTCATTATAAATGTAAATATTAACTGGCAATATGCAAAAGAATACAAAAAGTCAACAGCAATTAATTGGCTTCTGCAATAATTAGCAACTGTAAGGCAAACACTTAAGAAGGCAATATAACTGTCTGCATTAGGAATACACTTCCTGTACAGTTAATTAGCAATTTAAACAGTTCAGAAATTATATGTCTCTTGCCTATAGACTCTCTGAAGTACTGTTCATTAATGAAGAAAAAAGTTACCAGGAACTGTCATTTTCATTGATGTAGAGCTCTAAACAACAGACAGTCTAAATGCTACTATGTGCTTCTGAGTCACATAATATTGTGGGGTTATTTATCAAAATCTGAATTTATCGAATTACTTTTTGAAATATACTCTGATCAAATCCACATGGGTTATTTCCCCATATGTATCAATACATTTTCCCGAAAAATTCCAAACAAATTGTTTTGGGTTTTCTCGAATCTGAATCTGATTTATCATACCTGGACCCTGGGAACAACTCGAATTTGACTATTTGCCACCTAATACCCACCACGTTCATGTAGAAGTTAATGGGTTCCAGTGACCCAAAAAACTTGAATCGAGTTTAGTCAAAATTTATTCAAGTTTTTGGGTTGGGAATATTCATGAAATTTTTAGACGTTTGAGATGTGATTTTATTTGAATTTATTAGAGCTAAAAAAAAACTTGGATAAACTCTAAATTTGACCTTTCATAAATCTGCCCCTAAGTATTAAGTTTGAGTACTTCTGTCATTACAAATTTTCTGGCACATAAAAGTATTATCATAATATTTACTAAAGATTATCACCAGAATTGTTGCTAAATATAGATAAAATTGCAACCAATTTTATCACTATCTGGAGAGGGGTGTTATGTGATTGCCCTGAGGAAGAATTAAACTTACGAAGGCTTTTTAAATTAATTAAGAATAAAATCATTAATACTTACTTAATAAATAATATTAATCAATTAATAATTAATATAATATGAAAGTAATTGATTCTTGATATTACTCAATTTGACATAATTTTATTTATTAACATAAATGAATAAATACAATGTTTTACACATTATTAAAGGAAAACTATACTCTGAAAATGAATACTTGAGCAACAGACAGTTTATATCAAATTAAGTGACATATTAAAGAATCTTACCAAACTGGTATATATATATATATATATATATATATATATTCAAGTAAATATTGACATTTTACATATCTTGCCTTGAACCACCATTTGGTGATGGTCTGTGTGCTGCGTCAGAGATCACCTGACCAGAAATATTTCAACTCTAACTGTGACAGGAAGAAGTGTGGAAGCAAAAGACACAACTCTCTCTGTTAATTGGCTTGTGTGACCTAACTTTATAGTTTTTTTGGTATGTTTGTGTGCGATCCAATGGGATTTTTAAGACCATACCTTATACTTGAAGGGGAGAGTGGAGAAAAAAGTAATTTCTAAAATTCAAATGGTACTGCTCTTACATTGGTTGGCAGATATCTCTGTGTGGATTATTTGACTTGATTCATGACCAGTGCCCAGCCTGACTTGATTTTGCTTCACATTTAGCACCACAATTGAATCCCAAATCTGCATGTGCCTGGCACTGGTCTGCTAGTTTAACCTTCTGATACCACATTAAGAATAAGACTCAAAGAGAGTCTGATTTATTGTATGATCCATCCTTCACCTGCAGCTTCAGCATGTGAATGCATTAGAACGACTCAAATGATTTTTATTTGATCGAAAAATCGGCCCCACAGTGTTGCTTAACCGAAATTTGGTGGGTTTTTTTTATAATGTTAATGCTTTTTTAAAATAATCAAATTGTGCTACGAAACATTTCAGGTTGAATGTAGTAGTAGTATGTGCCACTAAATAATTCCATTAAGATCAGCTGCCATTTTAAGAGGGACAAAATAGAACACACCTGCCCTACCCTATAACACCTGACGGACATGTCTAGATTCTCCCAAAATCCACCACTTAACAGTGAAGACCTACCTCTTCACTACAGTAGTAAATACACTTTGGATTAAAGCTCTATGGTTTCATAATTGAAAGTAAGTGTTCGGATAATGGACAATTAAACAGGTAAACATCTAAATTAAGTACTATCCCCATTAACTTTCTATTTTCTTCTGGAAATATTTAAAGCCACAATGCAAGCTCAAGCCAACAGTGATTAGTGTAAAATGTCAAGATTGTCGAGGAAAGGAGGAGAATGTCAAATTGGAGAAGACTACCCAACTATAAGAGGCCTATATCAACGGTCAGATTTTAGTGGTTTTTGAAACCACGATTAAACTCACTGGGACTCATTGATACACTTCATGCAGGGCAGAATGGTGTATATATTTGCCCTGTATATAGTTACATTGATAAGCTGGATAAGAATGGTGCTTTTAATGTGCAAACAGAATTGCACGTTTTTTTTCGCAGTGGGAATGTCCATAAGAGCTTTTTAAGTATGGCAAAAATCGCAAATTGTGAATATTTCTGCACACACCCTGAATAAGTTCTGACATGACTTTGGTTGGGTAGAAAATATTCACAAAACAGTTTAGTAAATTGTGAATTTAAATTATAATTAACACTAATTTCGTACAGTGGCTGCACTCATGCAAACACTTTAGTGAGCCATTTGCAAAAATCTGTGCACAATGGGAATTCAGAAAAAAACAGAAAGACGAACACAACAGTGCAATATTTTAGTGTTCAGCAAAATACATGGATAATATAATTATGTGCACTGCGCAAACTTTTAAAAAAACTTTATTGAAAACATCAAAAAACCAGATCAAAAAATGGCTTATCGGACCCATTTATAAAACCTCAGATTTATTTGGTTGAGGTTTTTAAGGGGAAAACTCAAAATATGCCGTCCCAAACCTGTCAAGTCATGTAGTAGCCAAAATCAGATGTCCATGAAGTTGATTCTTGACTGGGTTTTTGCCCAATAATCCAATAAAGTCAAGTTTTCACAGTAAAAATTCAATAAAGTCAAATTTTTGGTTCATCAATTGTACAATACAAATTGATGCTTGATTTTGTTGCAATGTTTTGTAGCTCAGATTTTGAGAAAAATTATTGATAAATGCATTCAATCTGTGGAATGGAGTTCGATCAACTTTGTTTTAAGAAAAAAATTATATTAATTTGAGTTTTAGTAAGTAGGCCCCATAGGTATATTTTTATAAAATAATAATAGAGAACAGACTCAGAGGAACTGAAAAACCTTTTGAAATCTTTGTGGTTCTTCTATAGCTTTTCAGGCAATAACTTTATGGATGTTAAACAACCCTCTATATTATTATTATTATATTACTGTATACATACTTGACATGAATATGATGGAATAAAACATTCATTGGCAAAATCAGTAAAAAGATTGTTGAAACCATGCCAAGTTGAAATTCATGTGTTTTATTGCTTTATCTTATACTGTATTTAATTAGCTGGTTTTTATTGAATACAATTATATATTCATTGTTTCTTTTTTTAAAAACTATTTTTAATTAAACCATTTAATAAAGAGAGAGTTCTACTATTAGCAGATTTTACTTGAATGACTTCATTTTTATTTTTCACATTAATCAGACAGCATGCCCAGGGGTTATTCTTTTTTAAATCATCCTTTATTCATGTGTTGATGTTCAGAACACAAAAATAAAATACACATAAATGTGTTACCAAGCAATTTTAACTGGACCTAGACTGGAGCTTTGGAAATTATTAAACAACTAATAAAAACAAAGACACTTTAGCCAGGACAACAACAAATTTTTGAATTTGACCATAAAACAAGTTAACTGCTCTCCCATGGCCTTGGAAATAAATGACAAGACATTTTTATCTACAAAATCAAAAATCACAATGGTGAAATGAAATTATTTCTACAATATAAAGCTGAAACTTTATGCTGAAACTTTTTTAAAAAGCTATAAAATATACCAAACCACTAGCTGACATCAATAGCAACAAATTCAGGGACAAAAAATATCTATTTTAAAGAAAATACAAATGGCATTATAGGCTATACATTTAGAAATTATTATCAAGCCATTATCAAGCCATCAAGAAATTAAAACTGAACAAGGCTCCTCCACAGATGAGTTCTAAAGTCTTTAAGAAATTTCAACAGCAAATGTTATTACTTTTTACTCATCTAATTAAAATCATATATACAAACAACTGCCAGACAAATAATTCCTGTTAGCACAGGAAAAGAATGAATTGTACCAGTTACAAACCAATAGCATAGAAATCGAAACCACTATAATCAAAATGCAAAGACAAACATTAGATGGACTTTTAGGACATTAGATTGGACATTTAATGGAGAGAGAGAAAATACCAACGTAGTAAAGTAGCATATATAGGGACTAGGCATCTCAAAAGGCCTTCTCTGCTAACCCCTAAGGATGTAAAATGAGGCTCACAAATAGTGTTGCATCTTATAGAAGGTATGGGCTCATAGTTAGATCTCCTATATGATCTGAATTGTCATGCAGGAGGGAGGCCAGCATTCAACCAGTAATTCAGTCCTTCCCTTTACAGCCTAGCATATAGGTGCATCCTTCCCCATCGCCAGCGGATCCAAGATGGCAGCGCCCCTCCGGCTACACATGGGTTGTGGCCCTGGTGCAGTGATGCCGGCGTCAGAATGCCAGTGCAATTACATCATGAACCAGCACCAAATTCGAGTAAAATGACACCCTGGAGGCCGGTTCAATGCTCAAGTATAGGATTTGTGTTGCATGTTCCAGGGTGTTTGATTATTCATTGACTATTGATTCCTGGACTTAGACCCTGCCTGAATCTGACCTTGATACTTTTCTGCATGCCTTTGGAACCCTTGCTTGGACATTCATTTCATTTATTGCTTATTCCCATTCTGTACCGCGAACTTGGACTTTGACCTCAGGAGCGTCCTCCTTGGTCTTGACAACTCCGGCTGGGAGACGATAGGCCCCCTGATAAGAAGACATGAGTATCCATCTGTGCAAGGACATTTTTGATTAGTGAAGTCTGCATATGAAATGATTGTATTTTCCTCTTGCACTCCACAGAGTCTTGACCGCTGCAGGATGTGTCCAAGCAAAAGAAAAAGGCTAATATTGAATTTCACTAGAAAACACAGAACCATGCAATAAGCAGTTGCAAAACAATGGCAAACAAACAATGGCAGGTAAATATATATATCTATATATATATATATATATATACAAATGCAAGAGGTCCTCTGCACTCAACCCTTGGTCCCTTTGTAAAATGTTTAATGAAGTAATGGAATTCTTAATGAATCAGATGAAAATTGAGCGTAGGACTGGCCAGATATGGGATGACTTTGACGTAGTTGGCCAGCTTAAATATATTGCAATATATGGACAAACAATCCCTGTTGTTTAAAGGGTAAGGCATTTTTTAGTAGCTGTATGCACAGAATGTCTCAATGTCTTAAATATATTGATAATGGGTTGAGTGCAGAGGACCTCTTGCATTTGTCTATATGCACCCCTGCCTAATGGTTTTAAAAATTAGTGGTGAGCACAACTTTTTCTTGTTTGTTGTGTATATATATATATATATATATATATATATATATATATATATATATATATATATATATATATACCTGTTTCATCTGTCTCTCATGGTTTCACTCTTTTAGGTTAAGAAAAAATCAATATATAAAAAATACCTATAGAATTATTTATAGAAATGTTGTACCCTGGTGTGTTTTAACCATCCTCTTTATTGAGAGATAGACTGGACTGTGATTAAAAAAAAAAAAAAAAAAAAGATTTTTATTACTCCATGTCCAGGAGACTCTTGGTCTCAAGTATTCTGGATAATAAGCTAAATAGTTTGCAATTACAAATACATTGTATATATGAATACTAATTGCAACATATCACTGATTTTGTTTTTCATGCAGTGACTTGCATTGTCAAAAATATGTACTTTTTTTTTTACAATGAATAACAATAATAATTCATATGTGCTATGCAGGCTAAGAAGACTAACCTAATTTGGAATTTTTGTTTTACTAAGGAGAAATATTCATAATGCCCTTGATTAGATTTCTAAAATGTTCATTATGGTATATTTAATAACAAAGGCAGACATGTAGAGCCAAATTTACACTGCTCCATTTGATGTATTTCCCAGAGACTGGAGTGGAAAATATACAGCCAAGCACTAATAACAAAACAGTAATTTTAATAGATAGCCACTGATTGGGCTCAGTAAAAATATCTTATGTGTAACAGTGGGGAAAGTCATACAGAAGGAACTGTAAGAATGAAATATAGTTTTACTCTTGTAATTTGTGTCCCTTATCTCTCTGAAGTTTACAAATTTTGGAATTTGAAAATCATATCTCTTTTACATAACACAATGAATCAAAATGATTTGGAGAAATATTCCCTCATGCTCAGCTTCACCAGGCCATTATTTTTTTTTGTATTTTTTCTATTTGTCACACAATAACTACAACTTTTTCGTATAGTCGCACACAGGTCAGTTTCCAAAACATCTGAAAACCTCAAAAAACATGAACCAAAGAAAGATCTTCCAGTTTTAAAAGGGATTTCTACCAATGACTTTTACATTATTTTGACAGGTTTTAGCTTGAGTATTTTCATATTCAGAATTGTCAAAGGTTTGTTGCATAATAAATCCTGAAAAAGTTACACATTTTTTCAGCTACTTTTCAGATTTTTGTATTTGAAAAGTCAAATCGAATAATTTGGCCTTAATAAATTGCCCCATAGCTTATATCTATGTGTCCCGTATACTATACCCAATATATTCTCACCATGGAAGACATGTTCCTTTGTAGTCTGTGTATTTATCATGTAAAGAAGTGGTGACTTCTTCCATAAGGCATAACTCATTCACAGTATGAAACAATCTTTGATTGGTTGGGGGTGTCTTGTCTCTCCCTAATATAGGTATGTGTGCTTTAGGTGCTAACAAGAGTTATTAAATTTAACCTATTAAATTTAACTTTAATCTCCATTTGTCCCTGATGGTCCAGTTACCTTTGTATTTTCTTTAGATGGTCCCCGGTCATTTTCTGATGAGAGTAGAGATGAGAGAGCTTTAGATATGGGTTATGATTATTGAAGGCAGAAGCATATCCTTTACCTAGTTTTCCGGGTTGGAATTTAAGATTATAATGTGGTATGAGAGGGGAGAGGTAAGGAAAATCGCTCAAATCGTTCGATTCAATCGAATCATTCGAATGATTTCAGCAATATCCTTCAATTTCTCAGAACTTAGAAAAAATTTCAGGACAAGTTCTGTTAGGTCCCCATAGGCTTAAATGGCTTTAAAGGGAAACTGTCATGGGAAAACATGTTTTTTTTAAATGCATCAGTTAAAAGTGCTGCTCCAATAGACTTCTGCACTGAAATCCATTTCTCAAAAGAGCAAACAGATTTTTTTATATTCAGTTTTGAAATCTGACATGGGGCTAGCCATTTTGTCAATTTCCCAGCTGCCCCAGTCATGTTACTTATGCCAGCACTTCAGGAGGGAACTGCTTTCTGGCAGGCTGTTGTTTTTCCTTCTCAATATAACTGAATAGTACGCAGTGGGACATGGGTTTTTACTATTGAGTGCTGTTCTTAGATGTACCAGGCAGCTGTTATCTTGTGTTAGGGAGCTGTTATCTGTTTACCTTCCCATTGTTCTTTTGTTAGGCTGCTGGGTGGGGGAAAGGGAGGGGGTAATTTCACTCCAACTTGCAGTGCAGCAGTAAAGACTGATTGAAGTTTATCAGAGCACAAGTCACATGACTTGGGGCAGCTGGGAAATTGACAATATGTCTAGCCCCATGTCAGATTTCAAAATGAAATATTAAAAAATCTGTTTGCTCTTTTGAGAAATGGATTTCAATGCCGAATTCTCCTGGAACAGCACTATTAACTGATACATTTTGAAAAAAATTTTTTTCCCATGACAGGATCCCTTTAAGCTGCCGAATAGTTGAAGATGAAGGATTTTTAAAGGGCTAGTACTTCAAATGTTTTCAATAACTTCGAAATTCGAATTTTATTAAAATTTTCACTTCAACCCTTAGTGAATCAGCCCCTTAGTTAGTCTTCAATCCACATTTTCTAAGGTTTACCATTGTATTTAGGAATTTAAGTTACAGTACTCAATCAATTTAGGGAGGATTAAAGCTTGTTAAGTTTCAAAATCAGGCATAGCCAGTCCTAATTATAATTTCAGTTCATATTGTGAATTTTGTTTAATATAGTTCCAATATAGTCCCATTTAAAGGAATTGTTCTGTTTAAAAATAAAAACTGTTTGGCTGTGCAAAATAAAACATGTTTCGATTATATTGTAGTTAGTTAACCAAAAATGTAATGTAAAAGAGCTGGAGTGACTGGATGTCTGACAATAACAATGAATACCAAAAATGTAATGTAAAAGAGCTGGAGTGACTGGATGTCTGACAATAACAATGAACAGAACACTACTTCCTGCTCTCGGCTCTCTTGGTTTCCACTGATTGGTTACCAGGCAGTAACCAATCAATGACTTTAAGGGGGGGATACACGGATCATAACTGTTTGCTTTTGAATGTGAGCTGCATGCTACCGATCAATTGCAAACTCACTGAATGCCCCATGTGGCCCCCCCTTCAAGTGCTGACCAGCTCAGAGGTAGAGAGCTGAAAAGCAGGTTCTGTTTTGTTACACATTCAGTCACTCCAGTCTTTATAGATTAAATATTTGGCTAACTAGCTATATTTGAAGCATTTTTAATTTTGCATAGCCTATTTATCCATTTTTACACTTAACTGTTCCTTTAACTTTTTAAAATATGCATTACTACATTCTAATGGGAGAGTGGAGAATAGATATATATATTTAAGAAAAATGCAATTTTAACCGTATTGATTTTTCCACCAGGCCAATATTAACTTATTTTGGAAAAGCTTACAAGATGATTTCTGTGATTTCCCAATGAGTGCATGGCTTCAACTGCCCAAGCTCAGTGTTGTTGATCCCAGAAAAGAAGACCTGAAGTGGAGCAAGATGCTCCCCACCAACTCCACTGTGCTACTTAACAGGTTGCTAATTTCATGTAGAGAACTGTGAAAATGAAGGTAGTACAGATATAGGACCTATTATCCAGAATCATTGGGACCTGGGGCTTGCTGGTCTTTACATAATTTGGATCTTCACACCTTAAGACTACTAGAAAATCATGTAAACATTTAATAAACTCAATAGGCTGGTTTTGCTTCCAATAAGGATTCATTATATCTTAGTTGGGATCAAGTAAAAGTGTTTAAAATTTTGGATTATATCATTATAATGTAGTGTATGAGAGATGGCCTTTGCGTAATTCAGAACTTTCTTGATAATGGGTTTCTAGATAACAGGTCCCATACCTGTAGCATTACACACAGGACACGTAGGTAGAGGGGACAGCACACCATTGTACTAATTAATTATGCATTCAGAAGTAATAGTTTCATAAAGCTTGGGACCTAGACTTTTCCAGATTTGGCTTCCTATACCTTGTCTACTTACCACCAATATGAATTTATGTAGCTTATATAACATGAAGTACAAGGGACTATTATTACAGAGAAAACAGAAATCCTTTTTTTAATGGATTCTATGGGAGATGGTCTTCTTGTAACTGGAAGTTTCTGGATAAGAGGGGTCGAGCTCAAGGCTTCCCTTCCTGTATTTTTCTTGATTTTTCTGGCAAAAATGAAAAAAGTCAATGAACCCTATAATTATAAAGGACATTTACAAAAGTCAATAACTATGAATATCTTCACCCCTTGACATGAACTTTTTCCAGAGATTTAAGAGCTGAAATGAAACCTTATGTTTTTGATTTGCCAGCACACAGAGTTGTAATACTTAATGGTTTGAAATGCTTTGAAAAAAAAATTAACAAAATTGTCTCCGTCTCTCTCATCTAACCACTAAATATAACCAAATCAGTCATGTGTTAATGATATTGTTACAAGGTTCTGTGAAAATTGCTTTATTTTTAGTTATAGGCTTTTTTGTCTGAGCACTGTGTTCAGAATGGTGTGCAAACAGGCTGGATTCAATTTTCAAAGAGGATTTCTGGAAAGATTTTTGTTTAATTGCATTAGCAAAACCACTTCACAGTATAATAAAATAATTGTAAACATACGTCTCAACTTGTCATAACTTTGGGATATCGTTTATTTGGCTCTAATATGCAAGAGCACGAAATGTTTTAGGCACTATAACGAGTAAGGTAGTGAAACTAAGCCTAACATCCACTAGAGAGCAGCATTTTATATACAATGTAGGTCAGTTAGACTAAATTTCATGTACAACCTTTACAGGTTGAAAGAAAAAGGACTTTTAAAGGAAATAAAAATATTTTATAGTCTGGTGCTTTATAACTATAAATGATTTCAAATTATCAAATGTTTTATATATATATATATATATATATATATATATATATATATATCAATCAATTCCTCATCTGTAAGCAGCACACACTGGATTATTTAAAAAGAATCACTTCTTTATTTATCAAAAGAGTCAGGTGGATCCTAAAAACAAATAAAGTTATTGAAGCTTTCTCACAAATGTGCAATACACTCATAAATTAAATATTTTACTTTTCTTACTTAAAAATGACTGGTAACTAAATATAAAGTTCACCTTTATTTCTAGCACTGATATAATGATTTTCAAGGTCCTCTTTTTTTATTCACCCTCATTACAGCTTTCTTCCAATATATTTTCTTTAAAACAGACCCTCTATTAAGTAGAATCAACACATTTCATAGCTTTGGCTGTACTCATTAATGTTATTTTGCTGTTCCATTTTCATGTTTAGTATAATTATTGCTAATTTTTTCTTAATCTGTGTCTAGGAGGCCACTAATTTAAGTAAATGGTGTTATTTATAAATATACAAATTAAGCAAAGTTTAGTAAAGCATGTGACATAACATGGTGAGCCAGAATCTGATTACTTTCATTTCGGCCCATCTGAATAATAAAGAAGAACTTGTAGAAATAGGACAGTATAGGGCAGTAAGGCTGAAAGAACATTTTGAATGCAATTGCTATTACCATGTTTTTTTTCTAAAATAATAAAATAAATCCCTAAAACCATGCTTATACCTATGGTATTAAAAAAGAATTTCAGTATCAATACGAAATCCTTTATGGAGGCTCCATTGGTTACTACAATAAACCTCTTTGCTTGACTACCATACTGGCAACATATAAGCAGCCCTTGAAATTCCATAGTATAATCAGTTACTGCTAAGTAATCAAGTGTAGGCCGCCCAAGAAAGAAACAATATTTTCCAATTCTTTGCATGTGTTATTTTGATGACAAGGTGGAATAGGCCCTCAAATGAATTACCAACCCAGACCCAACAACATCAGTCACTATACTTTTATAGAATATTAATATACTGCATTAATTAATCCATCCAGTAGAAGTTACTAAAACTCAAGAATTTGAATGAGGACCTGAGAAAACTGAATATAGAAATTATAAAGTATGACAAAAAAACTGAAAAAAACAGCATCTGCCCTAGTCTGTTTTAGGGAGGCCCATTTATTAA
>CM044431.1:144400410-144434539 GCA_024363595.1 Xenopus borealis
AATTATGGAATACTCAGCTTAATGGAGGAGTACCCTAACCTTGTATAAGGTACATTTATAAATGTTTCATTTATCCTATTCTAAATGGCAAGATTTCTCTGCTGTCTATGGAATGCCTTGACAGAAAGATCTAAAATCCACCAGTTTACATATTTATTTTATACTTCCTGGATTATCAGAAGTCAACATGATTACACATTTTTTTAATCTTGATTTATTTTGCAAGCCATGTTTGTTAATAAAGTTAAGTGTCCTGTTTGTTATAATATTTAGTTAAAATTTAAACTTTAGGGGCGTATGTATAAAGAGAGGAAAATTGAGTGAGCAAGACAAAGAGAGAGAGACTAGCAAGAAAGAGTGAAACATACTTAAATTCCACCAATATGAAAACTATTCTGAATGTATATGTACCATATGGTGGCTAGACATTGCCATGCAATTTACGTTAAGCATTTAGAGTAGAATTATGAAAGGTGCACACTGTATGTCATTGCTTTTACTGCAAGGGATACTTTACAGCCAGACCGACTTTTGTGAAAGTGACATATAATTTCTCTATGAATTCCAATTAAAATGTTTCTTAAAATTGATCTGTTTTGTCTGTGGTGTATTCTAGCATTAATAGCGCCTAAATTATGATCATCCCATGCTTTCTTCCAAGGTAAGGATTGCATTAAATCTAAGACCAAATGCAATAAATGTATTTTACAAGATCAGATATGTTCAACTGAAGTACAGGAAAAAAAGACTGTGACAAGTTAAAAGCATTCCCAAATGTGGTAATTCATATAAAAGGTATGCTGTATTTCTTTCTACAGCAATAATGAACCCCATTTTTCCAGTAATGGAATTAAATTTGAGAAAATAGCAGTACGTGCATTATAGGAAGCATTCAGTAAAAATAATGTAGTCCATAAAATCAGAAGAATTTGTATAAAGTTCCATAACTTCCCAAAGTATTTTTTTCATTACTTCAAACCATTGCATCTTACATTGTGGCAATAGCAAAATCAAGGCATTGTGCCTTGTATCACACTGCTGCTTCTGTACAGGCTTGATCCATTTCTTTAGAAGAATCAGTAGACCAATGGACAAAATGCAGACATACAAGGGAATTTAAAGGGAGTTGTTCATTTAAATCTAAACTGTAAAATATTAAAATGTTAAAGTTTTTTTCACTTGAAAACTAAAATTTTTAGACGGGATTTATTATACTATATATTATTTATTATACTATATATTATATATGCTGATAAAAGTGCGGATCTGAAAATCTGCCTCCTCAGACCTGCGAGGTCCTGTATAAGTCAATGGGAGAGGCACCTATCTCAATTTGTAGTTGTGGTATTTATACAAATGGCCTGCAGGTGGCACTGTGCATACATAGGACTTTCTGTACAGCTTGAAAGGGAAAGTAAGAATTACTGATGTTATGTTATTCGCCAGCGGAGAATCGCGGGAATTCGCCGTGAATTTGCCCCTGGCGAATAATTCGCCCATCACTATCAATGAACAATGAGCTTGAATCATTTCGTGGACACAAAGCACACAGAATCAAACACACATCAGCTAATATTACAGATAAATCCCACTGATAAAAATATTTAACTCATTTAAATTCGACCAAAATTCGATGGTCGAATTCGAGGGTTAATTAATCCTCGAATTCGACCAATAGTAAATCTGCAAGGTATAATTACCTGGTACAACGGTAAATCTCCTCCTCTGTGTGCGTCATGTGAAAAAACCCTGGTAAACTTCACAGTCCAACACCACACGAAAAGACACAGTGCACCACAGATAGAGAGAGTTGAGAACTAGTTAAAAATTAAAATTTTATTTGTCCATTAAAATCAGCACAGAATAGCCTAAACATCAATGAACAATGAGCTTGACACATTTCGTGGACACAAAAGCACACAGGATCAAACACACATCAGCTAATATTACAGATAAATCCCACTGATAAAAACATTTATCTCATTAATCACCATAGCATAACCAGATATTAAATAACCATAATACAAAGAAGGACAATCCAAGATCCTAACACTAACAGAGCATGTGGAGCTCAATATGTGGACCAAACCTGATGTGTAGCAATGGCGGAAACTGAAAAAAGGCTATATGGCACAGATTAATAGCAGATAAGAGATAACACCATTATGGTTTAAAGAGTGTATCTGCTATCTGCTGTATAACCTGAGCCTTTCTCATTTGAATGGCTGCCCCCATTGCTACACAGCAGCATATTTATATAAACAATAGTACTGATTCTGAAGAAAAAACATCAGTTTTACTACTGTGCAGGGCAGGGCAACACTGCATTATATTTTTATTATTTTAAAACCTTTTGGGGGGAATGTAATTAAATTCGCAAAGAGCAAAAGAATGCGCATCAATAAGATTATAAATCCACATCTCGCAATGTAATATTGTTCCTTAAACTGTTATTGCATTGCGAATTTTAATTGTGCATTGCGACTTTTAATTGCGCATTGCGAATTTTAATTGTGCACCCTTAAGAAGTGCTCGAAGGTGTCGTAATCTTTAGGAGCAAACATAATGACTTTTTCAGTAAGAAGTTTTATAACATTGACTGCGCATTGGCGCAAGCTGTAAAATTCGCAAACTCTCTTCCACTGTCAGAAGTGGTCGGTAAAACAGTTTCCGGTTTCGCAAAAGCTATATTATATATATGTTCGCACAGAGGCATAACTTTTCGCATTGCAAATAGTTTTTGCCTTACCGACTTATATTACATTCCCCTGTTTGTTTTTTGATGTTACTGTTCTTACATACCAACATACCTTACACCTTTACACATTTTGTGCCTTAGTGGGCACTTAACGTACAGTATTTAAATACAACAGAATTCACAAAATGTATAGTTAGTCAGCCAGAGATGATTTATCCATAACCAAAGGCAAAACAAATTGCATGTTTACTCTGGATATATAGGGGGTTATATAAGAAAAGGCAGTATGTTTTTCCCAGGAGCAGTAACCCCTAGCAACCAGTAAACAGGCAGAATGTACTGTTCACCTCTTTGAAAGCAAATATCTTTTTGGTTGCTGTGGGTTACTATTCCTGGCAAACAAAATATGCATTTCTAGATACTGCATATAACCTTCATAGAAAGCTAAACCAAGTTCTGTCCCATTATGATGCTTTGGCCCTCTAAATACTATTCACTGCTGTAATTCCTTCTGTGTGGTCACAAGCAAGCTCTGTGACTTTCCTTTCTGTTTCTAATGAGTAAAGTACTAAAAATGTTCCCTTTCCTCTCCCCACATAAAAGAGCAGTATAGAAAGTATGACATAGGGAAAACAATATTTGGATTACTTATATGAATAACAAAGTATTTACTGTGACTGTAGAGTATGACTCATTTCCCACCAACCAAGGGTTAGACTGTTAAATTTTCATTTGTACTTTTTTTCTTTCAAGATTATCCTGAACCCAGCTGCAGAATATGGTACTCGAGAGGAACAGCGAGAGGAATGCCATGTCAAGAAAGGTGAATAGCAAAAATATGCAGTAGTTGCACATGTAACAGCAATAAGCCAGTGACAAAGACTGTTGTTTCTTAACAAACACTGTATTTGTAAGAAAACATCATGTTTTGTACTGCAATTTCTGATTGTTATTGATACATGCTAAAATGTTTTAGATTGCCGTGTAAACTGAGTGGGGATTAATGCAATGGTTATTTATTAATGGCATAACACAAACTCTGAACAGCATTTATAAGTTTTCTTATACAAAGCTGCCCTTATCAACAGCAACAGTGACACTTTGTCCTTTCTCCTTTCCCCAAGTCTAATTGTATATGCACAATTCCAGTGTAACTGCATTCACAAAAGGAGTACTTTTATGTTTTCTTTGTTGTGGTTGGTGTTTTTTTAGAATAGCAAAATATTAGAAGCTTGTTATTACTGTAGAATATATACAATGCAGTTCAGAGATGGAAAAGAACAATGTGACCGGGCTTGCTCTGTGGTACCATTAGTTTTCTCTAAAGCAAAATTGGTATATGAGCTTTGTTGTTTATCTTCTTTTTTGTAAACTGAGGCATCAGTTGTTACTGTGAACAGTGACATGAAACTGATTCTAGCCAGTATGTAATTTTCGTAATTTAATAACTTGCATCTATGAGATAGGTTCTTCAAAAATGCTGCTTATAAAGAAAGAAGTGAAACATAGTTTTCAGTGTATGCCCTGATTGAAACTCATAGTTAAGACTATGCTAAATTTAATCTTTATATCTATGGCAACTAGCTTTGGAATAAAAATGCTCTCCATATGCCTGTATTACTTTACATGTAGGAGAATCTCTAGTGTCCTGGACCACGGCATGTGGGAGGCACTAAGCCTAATGTAATGGTAAAAGATGGTCTGTGCATTAAAAGCCCCACTTTGTGCTGATCACAAACCAATTACATGCATAATCAATAACTGAAAATGTTTGCGCTTAAATGTTGCTTTAAATGTTGGAGAAGAGAGCTAGAAATGTGTAAAATACTGCAAGGAAACCCAAATCTTCAATAAGCTGTGGATAAAGTATATTGAATGAAATCATAATGTATGTATTTCTTTAGTACCCAGACACCTGACAAATAGGGAATGCAGCATTTAGCAGCTGTGAGGTATATACAATGCAATAAAAGTATATTCTTCCAGTGCAGAATATCAGAATGTTTATTGCAGCATATTTGCATAGAATGATCTGAATGAGCCAATGTATAAAAGGGTTCCTAAAATTAATCATACTTCACATGTCAGCTAGAAAATATAGTGGGTTAACCCCCTTATAAATTGTTTCAACACACGTCTTAAATTTAACATCAGACAATTTGTTGAACAATTTAGAAATTGAATTTGAAAAAGCAGCAGCTCTAAACAATTGAAAATCAGTAAAGAGAAACCAGATGAGAAACAGGCTTTTGCATGACCAGCAATGTACATTAAAAACAATGCCAAATATTATAAGGGCAAATCAAAGACCAGGAGGAAATGAATATAAAAAGCAGATATGTCTGACTCATATTGCATTTATTAGAGTAGTATAACTACAGCAAGCTGAACGGGGCACTGCGGTTCAAACTTAAATGAGATAATTAGCTGAATGCAACACATGAACAGGAATTTTTTACTTTTGAAATCATTTATTTGTGTCCTGTGTAATTACCACAAACCCTTTTTCAAAATATAATGGCAAATATGCAAAGACAAAAAAGCATATATGCCTTGGGGATATCATGTTCTTGAAATGTTTTTACTAAAGCAAGTTATTGTTTTTTGTTCATGACGCCGTGGTAGGGGGTAACACAAGCCTGTAATAAAATATTTTAAGACGTTTTCCCAGAATACAAGCCTTTCAGGTTTGAACATTGTCAAACTGCATTTGGGTTGATCAGTAGTGAGCCAAAATATTACCCTCTTAGAAGTCTTGAATTGAATATTGAATTCTAAATAGTAAGGCACATTTTCTTCTATTTTAAAAGGTCTCAGAGCTTCGACATACTGCTATTCATCAGTTTAAAAACTCAGTTACCCATGATTCATTTGGAAGGATAAATATTATTACATGCCCCCCCCTCACACACAATATATTGTATTCAGCTAATTCCTAATCTCCAATATTGAGTTGCAACACTTCTACTAACAAGCAGATTTATCCCACTTTTCCTGTTAACAGGGATCTCAAATTGCCAACCACAACAAGTCAACAGTTCCTACATAGAAAACAATATCCAACCCCTAGCCAGTGCCAATGAGTGATGAGTGAATCTGTCCCGTGTCACTTCTCTGAAAAATTCACGAAACTTCCAAAACAGTTCTAGAAACTGTGAAAAATGTGTGAAATGCATTAAAGTCAATGGGCGGCAAAATGACTTTGACGTGCAACAATTTTTATGCTTGCGACAGTTTTAACACGCACAACTCTTCAGTCAGTGGGTGTCAAAAAGTCTTTACACTCCAAATTATTGCAGCAGTTTTATGGAAAAAAATTGCAGGTGGCTAAGTGAGGAAATTCTCTGCCAATCCATGCATGGCTAATAAATTCATTACTACCAATAATCACTTACATCACAAGATCACCCAGAAGCAGAAGAGGCAGATGATTCAAGTAGAAAACACAATTAGGAAAAGCAAGGAATGACCTGGAGGCAGATAAACTGCTCATGTGGTTTATTGTAAGCACAACAACATGTGTACAAGGTATAGTGCAGATGGAACTTTAAGGAAATGACACCACATTAAACCATACCTTCTGTGTCTCCCTCCCCCTCCATTACCAGTGGTATTATTTGAGAAATTCCATATGATGAAATTAGTCCTCTTTGTTCATCAAACATTCAAAGTAAAGTCCATTAGTGTTAACAAAACTTGTGAATGGGTTAAATTGATGTGAAACTCAATACAATGTGATTGTGAAACTACAATAAAATACACATAAATACATGTAAATACACATAAAAAGGAGTAAAACATTTTTGGTACTGCTCTTTACATCAAGGCCTACCTATTGCTCAAAATCTGGATATGGTATACAAACAAAGAAAACCTACATACATTAACAGAAAGTACAATAGATAATGTATGATCATACATAATGTTAGTTGTATTCATTATTCTGCTATGGACTAGGGCAAGAATTCAGGATCTGTGAAAGTAAGGTTTTATGCATTCATAAAGCACTCACAAAAAAACAATTTATGCTCCTATTTTCAGTCAGACCTTTTGGAGTAACCGTACATCATTTCTTAATCCAGTACGTTTCCCTTTTTTGAATCTTTTGGAGCAAGTTCCCACCTCTAGGTGGTGCCTTTATAACTTCCAACTCTAGCCACTTGAGTTGGCTTATATTATGTTTCAATTCTGAGAAATGTCTTGAAACAGATGTATCTGCACATGTATCTTTTTTAAAGTTACTTATGTTATGCTACTTATATTTGGCGTCCATTAGTAAATCGTCGAAGTGACTGAAAGCGGTAATGCGGACGAATCGTTGCCAGCGTTAGTCACGTCACCCTTAAGTAAATCTGCCCCTTGGAGTCTAGCAATGGTCATATATTGTATACTTTCCTGTACAGTAAATAGGATGCCTGAAAAATAATGAGACGAAAAATAAGGATTCCATAGGCATAACATCAATGATAGCAAAGTTCAATAAACTGGCAACATTGAATATTTTCACAAAGTCTTAAGCAGCCTAGCTGATGATGGTTTGGTCTAGTTATTCTACTATAGTAAACCTATATAAGTGTACCATTATTACTTGGATATATCATGCACATTCCAGACTCCATCCACAGAGAGTATCCAGTAACTCAATAGTCAATGCATTCCCACCTCTTCTTCCTCCTTCTATGCTACATGGAGAAAAATAGTCTGATAGTTATGTATTATGTGCTGTATAGTTCTTTTATCCTTCATTCTATAAACACGCATTTCATTACAATTGTCCCTAAACATAGCAGAAGAGACTATACAGCACATATTCGTGTGCACACAATGCCTGTAGATGTACTGTAGAAGACTTTATCAACTTTACAATTTAAGCTCTGCAATTTTTGTTGTAATTTATATTTTATATTTTTACCTTGACCTGTCATTGTTTCATCTTATTCCCTAGCTCAGGCTACAAAAGTTTGTACAATAATACATTTAGATTCTATAAAGCAATTTCTTCTATAGTGCTATTCCATGTAAAAAAAAAAATAGCAAATTCAATTAGAACTATTATGTTCACCAGAGAAAAATCGTAGTCCCAACTAACATTATTCTCCAGGTGTCTGTGGATAAAGAGATTTTTTATCTGCTGCAATCAATATATATAATATAAGTTATAAAGAGATTTCCCAAAAGAGCAATGTACCTTGGGATTCAAGGCTAGATTAAAGTTCAGTTCATAAAATCAAAAGACTGTCTTTTTAGGCTAGTCCAGATAACAAAAAGTCAGTTACATCAACTTTTAAAAAAATTACATTATATACATTAACAATATTTTAATGTGTTTTAAGGTGAATGGAAATAAGCAACCAAAATAAAATCAGATTTCAAGTAATAAAAAAGATTGAAATTAATTTACTGTAATGTATTCTTAAGGTTCATTAAGCTTTGTTTTCCCTCTTAACAAAGAGATAGCATTAATGCATATTTGGGCATGCTTGGATAGTATTCACAAAATCATACTTTATACACTCTGTGTCCATTCTGTCTGCTCTTCTGGGTTGTACAAAGTACAGGACACATGAATGCCTTAAGGAAGTGTCAGATTCCTTTGTGCAGTGGTTCTCAGACCTGACTTGGGGACCTGTATGAAGATGGATTACAGTGAGATTTGGAGAATACTTATATGCCCAGATACACTCTAACACTCAACCTTTGATAAATAACCCCCTTAATCTTAGTTAGGCTCAAGTACAAGGTGCTGCTTTATTATTACAGATAATTTTTTTATTATTTTCTTATAATGGAGTCTATGAGAGATGGCCTTTCCGTTAATTGGAGCTTTCTGGACAATGAATTTCCATTAAATGGACTGAGCAAGATGGCATTCCTGTAATTCAGATCTTTCTGGATAATAAGTTTCTGAATTCCATACCAGTAGACCTTTAGTTGGTGATCTCAAGACACTGTTAACAGACAGTTTGACTAAATCACCCTTCTATTTCATTCTTTTTATTCAGATATTTATTTTGTTAAGGTTGCATAAGAAATTGTTGTTTCTTAAATAAAATAAATAATTAAATTCTTAAATATAGCAATATACCTTTTCCCATTAATCAATATAATATTTAAGTAATATTTTCCATGAAACAAAATGCTAACTGCTTATATGGATGTAGATCAGAAAGGGATAACATCACTAAAAGTAGACCCTGCTATAGTAAGTATAGGTGCTCCTACGGTAAGGATGTTTTATACCATCCTTGCCATAGACAAGTGTTGATTTAAAAAGCAATGCTTTTTCTTTTTTTCAGAGACTCATTGACTCATTCAGTTATATGTTAGAATTCTGGTCTGCCAAAAAACTCCAACATCCAGTAGAACAGAAGTGTTTCAGGAAAGTGTTAGTAATTGTGGGTGAACTAGTAGCAATCCATCAGTACTACTGAAACTGTAATAAATTTGCACAATAATGTAAGTCATAGATCATTACCAATCACATATTAACTAATATATATGTATATATATTAATATATATATATATGTATATATATATATATATATATATATATATATTTCATTGGAAGCTTACATTCGTACATAATTAAATCATCAGTGTTTCCTGTTGCATAGTAAGTCATTTGCCTGTTTGCTATACTAGCTATGAAACTCATTATTGCAGGCAAGGGAGTGAAGAAAGAGTTGGCAGGTCTTTCACTCAACCTTCATCTGACAAATTGTCGGAGGTTGGGCAGTTGCTCATTATCACAAGAATCTAATAGTGCCAGAATATACTGGGAAGCAATCCAGAGGGAAGCCATTATGGGCCTGCTGTAGAATAACTATTTGACCTCCAAATCTTAATTCAACCAGTTATTTCTTTGATGACAACTATATTATAGACTATATAATGCATATTTGAACTCTGCATATTTTAAGTATTCTTATTTTATTTAAATAACTGATTTGTAATAGTAGATTGATTTAGTACTTAACACCTTGTATATCCTCTATTAAGAACTCAAAGCTTAATGATAATGTTTAATAACATCTTATACCTAGGGATGCACCAAATCCATGATTTGATTCGGGATTGTCAGATTCCAAAACGGAATATAAAAAAATCTGTTTGCTCTTTTGAGAAATGAATTTCAGTGCAGAAGTCTGCTGGAGCAGCACTATTAATTGATGCATTTGAAAAAAAAAACATGTTTTCCCATAACAGTATCCCTTTAAATAATGTAATAAATTTGAGGGGTCGAGCTAATCATGCAATGAAAAGAGTGATTTCAGAATAACAGAATTGTTGGCAAAGTTTATTTTCAGGGGAGGAAAATGTTATGTTTTTAAGCAAAATGAATCGCCTTTTCCATCCATCAGTCAATCCATGAATCTAATCTTTTCATCCATTTGTCAATGCATGCACATAAACCCTTGGGAGCAAATGAAGATCTGTATACATTTTTAAAAATTAAATGGGAAGAGAATAATTGCATTTCTGACTTCTACTGATTAGCATGATTAAATATGCATTTGGTAGATAGCCCTTCTTCCCATCTGTGATTAGATAAAACGATTTTAAAGATATATGAAACAGGAAATAGTTCTTGCTCTATTTTTATATTTTAATAAGTTCTATATAATTATTGTGGGAATATTAAGCATTTTAGATTAACTATGATGTATGGCTTCAAGCTTTCTGACTGTGGATTCTCATGGTTCTTTATGGGTCATACATACCTGCAGTGTAAGGATCATGGCACAAGGCTCTTTTTGACGACTGAAGACAGTAGTCAAATCAAATTACTTCACTTACCACTTCAGATTCATGGAAAAACATGTTGCCAGTCTCTGCAACTGGTGCTGCACCTTGCAGTGCTTACTTTGATATTGCATTGTCATTGCTTGACAGTGATAGCATCTTCCATATAAAGCTAGTTTTCCATTCCATTGAATGGGAAGCAGGACTGGACTGAGAATTAAAATAGGCCCTGGCATTTCAGGTACACAAGAGGCCCATCAGCCCACATAAAGGCCCAAACAGCCCCCACCAGCCCACTAAACACTGACTTTCTATGGGACCTTATAGCAGCCCCTCTGGCATTTGCTCTAACTCACAAATGGCCAGTCCGGGCCTGATGGGAAGTGCCTTCCAGCAAGAATGTCATATTGCCACAGTTCTTCATTAGATGCCTAGGGCAGTTTACATTTACAGTAAAACTTCAGCATTGTTTCTAACTTTCAGTTATGTGGTGGATAAGAATTAAAGATTTTATAAGGTTTTACGTGTCCTTAGATATCTAAAACAAAGAAAAATAGAGAGTCCTCCATACACAAAGTACAGTATATAAGCGCCCTTGTAGCATAATAAAATGCACTTATTATACATTATATATATTGAAATAAAAGTTATTTCTATTTGTTATCTATTTAGTTGTGATTAAAGAGATGTTGTGAACCAAGTGTCATATTGTTGTGGCTGCTGCTACAGGTGAATAATAAACATAAAAAAAAGAACTACAACATAGATGCAAAGATAACGGGTTTATGTTCAAGATTTATATTTTGTACAATTACTTAATATTAAAGTAATCCTTGTGAATAGACTTTATACTCTTTCTCTTCCTTCTGTGTTGCACACATCAAACTAATTAGTCTATTATTGTGATCACTGAAGGTAAAAGGTCGTTATTCTACCCTAGAATATTCTTTTGTGGTCAGCGTAACATCTGAAGATTTTGTGTACACAATACCCAAGTCATTCTAAGTATCTGTATTTTACTAGATATCATTTTTGGGTACTTTTGTTGCATCTGCACACAAAAATGTTTATGGTCCAAGAAATAATGAATGTTAAAATGTAAGTAAACAGAATGTTTAGTTGGTTCCTTAAAACATATATTTTAGTAATTGCTGTAGTTACTAGAAGATCTTAACAGTATTTATCTGTCCTAACAGAAAACAAAAAACTAGGTCTAATAGGCTAATAGATTTGTTATAATGTTAAGAAAACAATTGGTTTGTTTTAATGTTAAGAAAATCTTACAGTCCATATTAGGAGTTTTTTGTAGATAGTATTGCTACCTTCATGGTGTTTTTATGCCAAAGGTGCCATGAATGTGCAGTGAATTTTGAGCAGTTTTATTCTGTCTGAAGCCTCTCTGCTCTCAACCATCTCTGCTCTTAACCATCTCTCATTTCATGTCTTATGCAAAGTTCATGCCAACACTTTACTAAGTTTATGTGCCCTTTCAACTATGCTATCCCCAGAGAAAAGTCATTTTTATTACATCTTTTCACCAGCTTCCTTTGATCACATCTAAAGTCTGAATTCAAAGCTCAACTAAGTTATTTTAAGGTAAAATAAGCCTTCTGTTCTGATTCTATCTTGATTCTCACTCTTCTGATGTTGCACCATTGCTCTGAGAAAATCATGGTATTGTTACTATTTTATTGTAGAAGAAGCATATATGTTTTTGATGCTTTGAAACAGATATTTTACTTTATCTAGAAGAAAAGTGTTTATTGTAAAATTTTGAAATTTAATTTAAAAGGTATCAGCAGTGTCCTTGGTAGATTGTTCAGCCTAAGAGTATCACTGCTACAGTAAACTAAAGATTATTTTGATGGAATCAAATTATAGCACGTGCCATTAAATGTAATATTTCTGTGTGACTTACTTGTGGATTTGTGCTGTAAGCAATGAAATACATTCAGCTGCCATCAACTTTGTGGAGAAATCTCTGTAGCAAAATGCTGGCAGCGAAAATACTACTGCAGCTACAGAACAATAAGCTATCACTAGGGTTCTCTTGAAAGAGGGCTTTGGGTAGAACATACAATGCTGAGTTAAAACGCCCCATGGTACTTTTCCTTCCCTAAAAGTTAGAATCAATTGAATAATATTTCACCCACCATCAATGCAGTTAAATCTAAAGCTTTGAAATGCTTTCTAATTCATCTGTCAGTACAACAGCCTCAGGGTTGTTGGTATCTGGAGATGGAACCTTCTTTCTTCTAACCTAAATGGATGCCTATGCTCCTACTGAAAGGATGTAATGGTAATTAAGAACCTTGAGTTCTACCAACACATGCCATTCGTACAGGCCTATAATTGCCAGGTTGAGATGGTAATCACTTTTTAATACATGAGAATCCTGCAATTTTTGTAAATCTAGCTACATGTTGTTTGTGCAGGAATTTTGATTTTGAAATTACAGTATAAACACATTTTTCCCAAATGGACAATGGTCTGCTTTCTCCCGATTTTGGATTACATATAATCAAATTTACCAAAAAGTATGCAATAATTTCCATATGTAAGGAGCAGCAAGATGCTGCCCATTATTCTGTTTAGCAGCTATGTCATTGGTGCATTTTCTTGTACAGGTCTAGTATATACTGTATGAAATTCAATATATCCAAACTACGGGACTCACTTAAGTGGTGCTGAATCTGGGAACCCTGCTGCTCAACAGTTCCAATATATCGTAGTAATAGTGAGAATTGCACACACACAGCAAATGTGCTTAAATTGCATGGTTTATTCAGATCTCTGCACAACGTTTCAGGGGATCAACCCCCTTTATCAAGTGCTCTTGAGAGCACTTCAAGCGCACTTGATAAAGGGGGTTGATCCCCTGAAACGTTGTGCAGAGATCCAATTAAACCACGCAATTTAAGCACATTTGCTGTGTGTGTATGTGTGTGCCATCTGAATTCTCACTATTACTACGATATATTATATGAAATGCTTAGGACCTGGGATATGGGGGGGGGGGGCTTTTCGTACTATGGATTACCAGACCTTAAATTTTCTAAAAAATATTTAAACAGTAATTAAACTCACCAAAATGGCTTCATGTTGCATAGTTAGGATCAAGTACAAGATACTGTTATTATTACAGAGAAATTATTTTCTAACTCTGCTACGACTCTTTCCTAAATAGCCTTCCTGAAATTCGTAACTTGCTGGATAATGGGTTTCCAATCAATTTGCCCCTATATCTGCTCAGAACCAGTGGAATGCTTATGTAGACTGACCCTCACTGTGGGTGCAGGTATATCCAGATGGGGGAGCATGCACTGTCTTTTTCTAGCTTTTATAATGTGCATGCATCATTGCAAAAAACACAGAAGCAACTTTGATGCTGTTTGTATTCAAAAAGTTATCATTTACACTGGATGAACTTGGAGTAGTGAAAAAAAATTAACACAAAAGACATCACTCATTATGGCTATTCAGTAAGAATTGAATCACAAAAAATAATTTTTTTGTGATTCAATTCTTACTGAATAGCCATAACCATTTCTAGAAGCCATAACCATTTCTAGAAGTTTCAATGGTCGCATCAAGGGTCACATTTAAAGAAACAGAATCTGGCCCGATATAAAAAAATGTATTTATGCACAGTCTTAAAAACAGTATTAACAGACACTAGCAGCTGTCTGTTAAGCAAAGGATAGCATAGCAAATCCTTTTACTAAAATGCAAAGCCCTTTGCCCCTCTGCTCCTCATTACATTTCTTCTCTTGTATCCCTATATATTCCTGGTCATCTTCTCCGCTCTTCTTAGAGCCACCTTCTCTTCACACCATCCACTTCCACTACCACCTCTTGTCTCAAACCCTTTTATCTTGCTGCTCCTTACCTCTGGAATTCCATCCATGAATTCCTCCATAAGGAATCCTCTCTCAATCTTTTAAAGGAAAAATTAAGAACCTATCTTTTAGAGCCTAGTTTGTGCCTACTGACTATGCCTTACCATGTGCACTTTTTCATCTCCAATTTGTACCTGTATGTTAGCCTCCCATCCACTTAGACTGTAAGCTCTATGGGGCAGGGACTCTTACCACATAGCACTTAAGCTCTTTGTCCTATGATTCTGTATATATTTATTATGTGATTTGTCTTCCCATGTATACTTGTATATATATTGTACTTGTCTGTAGTGATGGGCGAATTTATTCGCCAGGGGCGAATTCCCGCGATTCGCGAAACACCAACAAAAATTCGCCAGTGAAAATTAGCCAAAAAAAACGAGTCGCCAATTCGTTTCGCAAATTTTTTCGCCAATTATCGGCGAAGCGAAACGGGTGAGATTCGCCCATCACTACTTGTCTGCACTGTACAGCGCTGCGGCTCCTTGACAGCACTTTACAAATAAAGTTATACAATACAATACAAGACTAGTGAGAAATTATAGCAATAAACCAATAGACTGAAGACCTAGCTAGACTTTAGACTATGCTACCTCTGTGTGCCATACTCTGCCTGCCCTATGCTCTCTGCCTGTGGAACATAAGCTTGGTATTTGTTCTTGGTGCTTGTTAACATTTGAAAACTATTGTTACTGGCCCCTAAGGTTTTTAATCAGTTTCAATGGTCCATGCTTCAATTTATTGCATCAAGGGTTACTTTGAAAGAAAACAGAATCTGGCACAATACAAAAAAACTTAGTTATGCACAGTCTTACAATAGTGTTAGCAGACAAGACTAGTGAGAAATTACAGCAGCAAACTGCAAGTTATACCATAAACAAAGCGAAATATACCATAATTATTTATAGTGGATTCAGATAAATCCACCCCCAACATAGCATTAGCACACAGAAACATGGGGAAATAGTTTAAACCAGGGATGTCCAATTGCCAGCCCGCAGCACCCACTTGTGTGCCCCCCACATGAAAGAATGCCTGCTGTGTCTACCTACCATGTGTAAGATTTAAAAATTTTCACTACAGAGATTATTTGGCCCCTGCATTGTTAAACCTCAAATTCAGTCTTTAATCCCCTGTATTGTTCACACGTGTAATCCCCCTGCATTTTTCATACTTGTAACACCTCTATTGTTCACCCCCTACTGTTCACACCTAAATGCCAAACTGAAACCGCCCACATTGCTCACCTGTTTTCACTCATACAAATTACTGAAGGGGCACCAGCACTGTGTCACTGTATATAGTACATTTTAGAGTGGTCTTGATAGGTTTCCATGTCTCCTGCTCTGTTCTGACTTCCTTGTGCTTCCTATGTGTGCCATATTCTGCCTGCCCTATGCTCCTTGCGTGTGCCATACACTGCCCATCCTATACTCCCTGTGTGTATCATAATCTGCCTGCCCTATGCTCCCTGTGTGTGTCTTACTCTGCATGCCCTATGCTCGCTGGGTGTGCCATAATCTGGCTGCCCTATGCTCCTTGTGTGTGCCCTACTCTGCCTGCCCTATGCTCCCTGTATGTGCCATGCACTGCCTACCCTATGCTCCCTGTGTGTGCCATTATTTGGCTGCCCTTTGTTCCCTGTGTTGTCATACTCTGGCTGTCCTATGCTCCCTGTGTGTGCCATTCTCTGCCTGCCCTATGCTCCCTGTGTGCCATACTCTGACTGCCCTATGTTCCCTGTGTGTGCCCTGGTCAGCCTGCCCTATGATCTCTGAGTGTGCCATACTCTGGCTGCCCTAAGCTCCCTATGTGTGCTATACTCTGCCTGCCCTATGCTCCCTGTGTGTGCTATGTGTTGCCTGTGGAACATAAGCTTGATATTTGTTCTTGGGGTTTGTTAACATTTGAAACCTATTGTTACGGGCCCCTAAGGTTTTTAATCATGTGCTGGGGGGTGCTAGCCACAGAGGAGGATGAGGCATATGGAATTAAGGGTGTGACCTTATATGTCAACTTTTTTCACATAGAAGGGTTATATGTCAACAAGTGAAAACAGATTTGACCAAAAGGGAAGTCAATACATATAGGGACTAGAAGGCCCATGCTTAGAGTGCAAGCTTTAGGGGGCAGCCCTCAGGTGCTTATATGGTTAAAATGTGCAGACCTCTCCCCACCATTGGATACTTGCTACTGCAATGGTGGAGGAAGGGAGAATCTATGGGGTGGCCCAGTGTGCATGAGTGGTAGGAAGTGGCAGAATGTGCATTATTACATTACCTCTTAACGCACAATGCATGTGCATTGGGATTTGGTGGTGAGTGTGATGAGGTCAGTGCCTATGACAGCACTGGACCAAAACACATAGTTGCTGGTGATCTGAGGTAAACTTTATTTTCACCATTTGATAATTATGCCCCCCAAAGTCTTTATTAAATGAATATAATACACAAAAGACATGAATATATTGTAAATTATATCCTTATAAATGGTGAGTACTTATGTCATCAGTTATAAACGGTGAATAGTGATGTAATTTTTGTCACACGACTCAATAAAACTTGTGTATTATAATAAATAAAGTACCCCATGTTGGAAAATATGAGGATATTAGAAGTAACCTTGGAGTTCCATGACCTGTATAAAAGCACAAAAGCATGTTCCAGGAATTTATTCGCCTTCGGCGAATCATGGGAATTCGCCCCAGGCGAATAAATCCACCCATCACAATGACAAATTACAAGATAAAGCATATAAAACTATTCCCAATTCTGTCATGGTTTATATTATTAGATACCATTTTAATAACATATTTACTTCATTACATATTTTTTCCTCTTTCAAATGTCTTTTATATATACATATATTATTATTATTAGCTTTATGACATGCTTTGCTAAACTGCTCACAGTTCTTATGCTTGACAAAACATTGCTTTCCTCTTGATTGCTTTTCCTGCCGCCTACTCAATGGTACAGTAAGAAAGGCTGAAATGGTTAGAGGTAAGTAAACATTTACTGCTGTAATTAATAGGCAGCTGACAACAAATCATCTCTTACTGCTGGGAATCAAGGTATATTTCATTGTTTGTACATAATGATTAACGATTTTTAAAGATTAAATCTATTTGAAGTTTACCAAATGGAAAGGACAATTCAAATAAAGTTTAAATGAAATCTAGTGTGAAAGATAATTCAACTGTTAGGGGGTTATTTACTAAAATCTGAATTTATCTCATATAACATAAAATAAAAAAAGTCTGACCAAACTCCGATGCCTGGTTTTGCCTTATTTATTAAAAAAAAACAAATAAATTGGAAGAGGAAAAAACCTGATAAAATCAGAATCATACAATTTTATGTATTGGATTATCGGGCTAAACCCTGTGCGATATCTTCAAATTGGGATTGGGACATCTCCCATTGATTTATACATTACCTCAACAGGTCTGATATGGCAGATTTTCAGTTTTGGGCTTTTTGCAGCATTGGCATATAATAAATCTTGAAATAGTTTTTTTTCACAAAGGGTTCAAGGTTTTGCTCCAAAAAGCCCGACCAGTAGTGATGGGCGAATGTATTCGCCACGGGCGAATTCACGGCGAATTCCCGCGATTCGCCGCTGGCGAATAAATTCGTGAAACGCCAGCGAAAATTCGGCAACGACGGAAACGAAGCGACGAAAACGACGCGACGCACGTCGAAAATGAAGCAACGCGCATCGAAAATTACATGATGCAACGAAAATGATGCAATGCGCGTCAAAAACTTTCTGCAAATTTTTCGCCAATTTGCAAATTTCGCAAATTTTTCAGCGAAGCGAAACGGGGTAGATTCGCCCATCACTACCGACCAGTAAATAGCCCACTCAATCTGGTACAGCCATAAACATGGCTGCTGCTTGTACTGCAGACAGTTATCTGCCACATACAGGCCTGCACTGGCAATCTGTGGGTTCGGGCAAATACCCGATGGCCCGCTTGCTTTAAGATGTAAATGGGCTGCTCACCTAAAAAATGCAAATGAGGTCTGTCTTTAATATGTAAATGTGCCAATCATTTTAGAAATGTAAATGAGCTGTCCATAATAGCCAGCCACAGCTAAGCTGCATTTTTTTGTACTCATGCCTGTACAGGAAGGAACCAGCTAGTTAGTAATATTAGAGTTGCTTTCTATATACCCAATCCCTTATACTTATGATAGGTATGTTGGCAACAGGAGGATCCATATTCAGAACAGTCACTTCAGCCTGTATATGGAAAACTGTGATATGAAGCATTAATTGTATGAGACAACACACTTTGACCCTGTGATACACATGGTAATTAAAGTCCTCTTACCTGCCAGGGTGCATAGTCTAGCTGGGGACACACAAAGGAAAATTTAGAATATACTGTAAGTATAGGGTCACTAATCCATCAGATAGAATAGTTGTGATAGAAACTAGGGGCAGATATTTGTTAAAAGGCCCAGTTCAAGCACATATGGTGAATAATATTTTTGGGGATTATATGGTAATGGACTCTTAAAATATCTAGTTCACTAGTTCTAGTTAACCTTGGGGTTGGAAATATGTATCATGCTTTAACATGCGCAGGAATACATGGGCTGCTTTGATACTTTGGCCAGGGCTGCTTTTTCCTCCCTGGCCACATAAGTTTACCATCTGTCCTGTTTTGGCCCAGATAGCCTGGTTTTTTGAAGGGCTGTCCGGATCAAAACTGCGTGCTGGTTTTTCATATTAGGAAAAATCAGTTCACCGGGATGTTTGAACTACAGTACTACATGGGAACATGCTCTATTCAATGTGGTGGGATGGCGGTTATGTGGACCTATGGGCATTGTGGTGATCTCTCAGGGTTGTATTCAGAGCATAAATAAAATGTATTTAATAATGCTCTGTTACTGTCTGTTTTTTGGAATTTTTTTTTCTTCACTTTTTTTTGTATTTTCTCTTTCTTATGAATTATTTCTTATGCTATTTGCACTCACTTGCACCACACTATATGGACATTCAGTACACTAGTTCTCAGTACACTAGTTTTAGTTATATTATATAGACACGCCAATGTGGCCTTATTATTACACATTAGTAATGGCAGTTTCTGCTGTAGATATATTCAGCGCTAATATTTGAATGATATTGATTTATTTATACACACACATTCACTGTATTATTTAACATTAACATGTGAATGATATTGAGTTATTAATACACATATATTCACTGGGTAGTCCGGAGAGCCTCCGCTACTCCAAGAGCGGTGTTTTACTGATTAACATTTCCACACTTTTAATTGATAAGTTGCAGGATGGGAGCATTAAATTTAAATTTAAAATTTTTTGCATATACAGACTGAGTTAGAGCTCTGCATATATATTCTGTGTGACTGCCATATAGATTATATTTGCTAGTCCGGACATCGCTATATAGAGGATTTAATCAGACCTTCCAACTAGACTCATATGTGATACTTAGTAGCGTTACTAGTAGCTTTTAGGATAGCATAATGAAGATCTATATTGTTATAATTATGATTAACATCTGCTACTTAGTTTGTTTTTAGATTTTACCTTATTTAACCGAATAGGGGTATTTTAACTTTGAAATATTTGTGATGTATTTTTTTCAATTTTGTTTGCATTAATGGAGGATGTACTTAAAGTTGTGTTATTGGACCTATAGTGATGATGTTGATGATGACATGTCAGCCAATTAAGTTTTTCCCGCCATAATAAGTATTTAATTCATTGTTTTTTTCTTTGTTTGTTCTTTTGTTTGTCGTTACTTTGAGAAAGGCCGAAACGTTAGTCTGTTGTTAATAAACATTATTTAATTTTTAAGTCTTGAGAGTGCACACCTTCTTTATGGGATAACTATGTCAAAAAAAATTTTTGGACACTTCACCCAGGCAAGCTTAACTGAGTGACGTTATATATCACAATAATGGTGATCTGTCCTTGTGTCATGTGTTGTTTTTAACACCTGTTAGGGCTCTTAAGCTAGGAGAAGATGTTGCGGATCTTGGTCAGCAGAGAAAAGTAGGGGAAGAACATGCTCCTCCAATGCTGCCCTGCTACTCGTTGTTTCTGCAGCCTACTACATTGCCTCAGCTTGGGTGCAGACAAACGCTGCAAACTTTCAGCAATGGAACACACCGAAATCCACTGCAACTGCAGTCTGAGATCCACAACGTCTGGCCCCAGCTTAATACATTGTTGTTTTCTCTTTGTTTACATATGCAGGCTGACTGTTGAGCTCAAGAATGCTTTATATGCATTTTAAGTGTGTTATTGTGAGTTCTAAACACAAATTTTTCCCATCGTCTATTGAACCTATATCAGCCGTAAGAAAAATCATAAGAAAATACATTAGGTTGAGTCTATAAAAACACAATAAATTGCAAATGCAATGAAATGCAGCAGTGAATGCTCATGAGTACAACCATGCAGAATATAATGGAATCAATTAGCCATGTTTTTATGTACCCTCTAACTTACATTTTAAATGTATGTAGGGGACGAGAGAAATCCTCCCCCTGTTTTTCTGCCTGTGACATCATCCAGCCCAGTTATAGGCTGGAGGGTGATCCGATTGGCTAGGCACGCCAGTGCATCCTTGAGAGAGAAGGTGTGCCTGACTTTGGAACCAAAAGTACAGTGTCTTCAGGAGAGCTGAAGAGAGCCAGCACAAGTAGCTTTAAGACTGTCAAATACAGATAAGCTGTTAACTCTGTGGAATCTGTGGTGGTGCAGATTGAGCCCATCCTGTCCCCTGCCAAGCTGCTAGAAACTCAGAATGTGCCACTGGTGAGATTGATCCAGCTATAGAGCTGCCTGTAAGCTCCAGTGTGACTGCCTCTGAGTGCACCCCGGTGAGTGAGCCACCCAAGGGAGGATACTGGCAAGGATACAAGCCTGGGGCCCCAAAGTGAAGACAGATCTTTTGTATTTACCTACTTGTGGAAGCTGCTGCTAAATTCCAAAGGTAAACGTACTTTTGGGAAATGGTAGTGCTACATGGGGAAGGGACATTTCATTTGAACTGTGTGGTTATTAACCCCTTCCGAAGGATTGGGACTTTGATATTAAAAAGACTGTGTTGGAGCAACAGTTGAGTACCTAATAGTGTCCCATGTGTCCCCAGTGTAGGAGTGCATGGTGTATTCGTTTGTCCAAGTTTTACTACCATTTACATAAAGTTTAAATTTGTTTCATTTGCAAACTGTGTGTGTGTTTTATTATTCCTAGTGGAATCCCCCTGTGGTGTGATCAGTATTCCCTAGGTGGAGGCTATGCACTGTTATTCCCAGTTCTCAGTACTTTTCATAAGCGAAAGGGACTCATGGCACCTGGATTGCCAAGGGTAAGTTGCTATTTAAAAAGTAACCAAATTAGGGTTATATGTACATAAAAACACCACCATGTGTAAGATAATCATGTTATGTTGATTTGAACAAGAAAAGAAAAGTAAAAACTGTACTATTTGATTGCACACAAACTTTTTTTAATGGAGAGACACACAGAGAGGAGAGGCAAAAAAGATTCTGTAATATACAAAGATAAACAAAGAATAGTTTTATGAAAAACATTTGAGAATTAGTTTTTGAATAAATGTTACTTATTACCTCCATCTGTCTGTTTTCCATTTATGAAATGCCATATGTGGTGTTGCTAAAGATGTCTTCTGAACGTAATTTTAAAAGAGGATTATTTTATTAATGCAATAGGAAGTGTCTGATTATGCAGTTGGAACAGTTTCCAAACTAAATGAAATAGAAATCTGCATTATTGTTAATCATAAATTGGGATTATTGATTTAAAGGGGTCCTCCACATAAACAATGTATCATTGCATAATAAAGAAAATGGGATGCAAAGCAACTTATCAATATACATTAATCACAAAATTACAATGGTTTTAAAGTTATTTGTAAATCGTTATTGTAAATTGTTGTTTGTTTTCAATTGGAGGGGTTGAACTTGATTTCAACCCAATTTAACTATGCAAAAATATAATCAGTAGTTATAATCAGTGCTCAGTGATGTAATTTGTAATTTTTAATAACAAACTATTAGTAACTTTTGTCATGTGTGTATATCAAACACAGTGACACGCCCCCAGGTATTTTTGATTTCAATTGTCCTTATATTAAAATACAATGCCAACACAAAATAAATAACAGCACATCTTTAATAGAATTTACATAATTTGTGCTCAAATAGCAGATGCATGCAAAAGTTTTATGTGAAGGTCAGCACAGAGTCACAATACTTCAGCCTTTCTGGAGAGGATATAGAATTTCAATGCAAATAAACTATGTAAAGCAGCTGAATAAGTCAAATACAGTGTAGAACTCATCTGTGATAAAATACTATATTGCATGATCCTCAAATTACTATTCCAGAAACCCCCTTGTAAAAGTCAAGGGTCAGTGCCAATTCTTGATTTTATAGACATGTTGCCCTCTAACCCATGGGCATATGGTAAATGAAGGGAGATCCAATAGGCTCCCCTGTTGTGTACCCATAGCCCCATGTGCAGTACTAATGTATTACCTCCTATCCTCTTTTTCTAATACAACTTTAGCAAAACTTCAACCATTTATTCTTAATTCTTGCTATTTTCAAAGCAACTTTGACATTGACTTTGACAAAAATATCAATTTATTTCCTTTAGGAAGATGAAGAACTTCATTTGGACAAAATGAAGAAGTAATCAGTATCCTACAACTCACTACATATTTAGTTTGAGTTGTTTAAATGACATAATATTGGCATATCTGTAAGGTATTACCACTCCAACTATGATATCAACTTTGAGAGCTTTATAAATGGGTTATTACCGCATCACTGGAAGCTGGTGAAGAGTGTCTAAGTAGTAAATATGACTGAAAAAGTGCTGAGCATTGACACAGATAAGATCCTTCATTTGAACCTGACCAGGGCATTATACATTAGGGTACTGAATGTATTTAGGTGGGTTTGATCCCAGGTCACCAGTTTCCTTCTATGCTCCAAAATGTTCTGGTAGGATAACTGACTCCTGATTAAATTAAGTACAGTTATCTGTTATCGGAAATTATCCAGAAAGCTCTGCATTATGAAAAGACTGTCTCTCATTTTGTCCAAAAAAATCCAAATTTTTAAAAAAAAATTCCTTTTTCTCTGATATGATTGAACAGTTCCTAGTACTTGATCCAATGTAAGATATCATTTATCCTTATTGGAAGCAAAACTAGCCAACTGGCTTTATTTAATGCTTACATGATTTTCTAGTAGACAAAGGGGCAGATTTACTAAATTCACATGAATAATTCGAAGTTCGATCGAATTCGCTCGAATTCCGATCGTACGATTTTATCGGATATTCGTATATACAAATTTGGCCACTTCGATCATCGAATACGCAAAATTCGAACGTATCGAATAGATCGAATGATCGGATATTCGATAATTCGACCATTCGATGATCGAAGTACTTTAACTTTAAAATTTTATTGGACTGCCTACTTTACCAGATTGAACCTACTGTATAGCAATAGAAGCCTGTGGGAGTCACGTGCTCGAATACCATTCGTAAGATTGAACGCCTCGATCGTTCAAATCGTATGAATATAATAATGATAAATTTGCCCCTTAAGGTATGAAGATCCAAATCTCAGAAATATCCATTATATGGAAAACTTAAGGTCCCAAGCATTCTTGATAACAGGTTCCATGCCTGTAGTGAGTCTAATTAGAAATTTATATTGTAAACACCACTGTTGCAGGGAGAGACTAAAAATAAATACCCTGTAAAATACTTTCGATTAAGTCTGTACAGTTTACTAAATAAAAAAGGATAATTTACCAAATTGGAAGGACCCATAGCAACGATTAGTCCCCCAATTAATTTTCTTTTTATCATATGGATATCAGAAAACCAGAATATCCATTTCAAAACTCAATGTTTAATGTAACCAACATTTGTAAATAACAACTTACAATCTTTAACTGACAGTCTCAGAAGATGTAACTCTCAAAGAAAAGAGAATCTAATTTCCTTGTTTGATTCACCATGAAATTAAACCAAGCTGACAATTTTTTATTTTCACCTGCCAAGTTCTTCCAACACAATGCAAATCTAGTTAATCAAGTAAAGTTATCTATTGCACACACTCCTTTCTACCACACCTCTGATTCACTGCATCCCATTTCCATTTCTGTGCCAGAGAGTGACAAATCCCATTTACAGTTTTGCTAGGTGTGTAAGGGCATTGTTGTTTGGATATATTACAAATGCAATCTAAGATTGCTTGGCTGTATGGTAATATAAGAATTGATGGAATAAAATCATGTTTAGGTAAAGAAAGCAGATGTACATTTCAAGCTCTTCTCTGCACTTTTTTCAAACTGAATTGCAATTTTGTGAAACCAAAGAGTGCGTTGTCAGTGAGTGTTTTATCCTAGTTCTTTCTTGCCCCCAAAGAATTCAAGTCATCTTTGTGCCAAATGCATTGGAGTCAATGACCATTGTTTCTCCTGTTTTTTTTTCCTATGTGAATCTTTTTTTTAAATTCTACTGCAAATTTGTGAAAAGTTTTGAAAAAGAATGGTAATTTTGCCAAAAATCTGTATCAGGCAAAATAATTAACTGATATCTAGTTTGAGAGATGCAGTCCCATTAGTGGATGGGCAGAGATGGCTGGAGGCATAAGTTTAAGGAGCAGCAGGCCACAGGCAAAATTTTACTTTCCCTCCAAGATTATAGTTAGACAGGTGTGATGTGAGAGTAATGGAATTTATATTCATTGTATGCAGACACAACAGAATAACATGTGAGGGAAAATTGGGTTAAGGGCAGTGGGAGAAGCTTAGTATAGGAGTTTTGGATATAAGATGGCAGAATTGGACTGGGCCTTCCAAGCATCACCAGGATTGAGATTAAAGGGCCCTCTTCCCAGCACCCAGCATCCAACGAATCACAGAATACGCTAAATTCGAATGTTCGAATAGATCGAATGATCGAATATTCAATCATTTGACCATTCGATGATCGAATGACTTTAACTTTAAAATTTTCTTCGACTGCCTACTTCACCAGATTGAACCTACCGAATTGCAATAGAAGCCTATGGGAATCCCCCCATAGACTTCTTTTTCAAACACCTGCTCGAATACCATTTGTACATACTTACGATCGATCGTTCGAATCATACAAATTTTTCCAGTGCTCAAAGGAAAAAGTAAGATTTTTTGTGAAATCGAACAATATGTATTTGATTTTATGATTTCATCGAGAAATCGAATTCCGAGGTAAAAGATAGCCTAAAACTATTCGATAAGCATTCGATAGTCGAATGCTTATCGAATTTCGATCAGATTTGAGGGATTTTATGTGAATAATAGTAAATTTGCCCCTTAATGTTCTCCCTAAGTCTGCATAGATTTTTTTTTTACACATTCCAACAATTTATAGTCAGGTTAAATAGCTTCTTATGAAATATAACTATTATTTGTTTGCTTGGTAGAATCTTTAAATTGTGAGTTCTGCTGGGGCAGTGAATGATGGGCAATCTCTGTAAAGTACATCATGCAGATGGCATCCTGCTAAAGAATAATTGTATTTAAATTTAAATCCCAAACTACAGTAGCTGTTTATAATTGGCTTTTTGTGACATTTTCTAAATTAGCAATGCACTATGCATTTATACCTTTAATTGCATTCATTATATTCAATACTATCTAGTCAACATATTCTCTAGTACCCAGGATCTTTAAAACTCCAAGTGACACATACCAGGCGTTCTTCTGCTCAGCAAAATATTTTTACCGTTCTGCTTTAACATTTGCAGTCATGACACATCAAACTCAGCACTACTGTTCATGACATGACATGATGACATTATAGAAACTTAACTGTAACTTTCCTAAGGCTATTTGTTTGAACAAGTTTTACATATTTTTAGTTGTTGATGGAGTACACATACCAGCCTACTTTATAATTATTATTTTTTTAATTCTTTATTTAAGTTTTTCCCGAAGAAAGTTTTAAAACTGAAAGAAGCACATTCAATTCATTGCTCTGCCCAAGTTTCTTACATTAAGTCAAAATAAGGGCGATCACACAAACCTTGTTCACAAATCAATCAATATAAATACATTCAGAAAAAAAGAAACAAGAAAAACAGAAGAGAAGCAAAAAACATTATATTAATTTAATTATTGAATTAAATGATTAGAATTCTATATGAGTCCTTTTGCTGCTGCTTGCATGTATAACATGTATAAGCAACGTAACATAGAGACCTTTCCTAGCAAGATGGTGAAGTGATGAATTGTGTGCTTTCTATAGATATATTTCACTTTTTTTTAAATTGCCTTTTGTCCTTCTACCTAGCCACTTCACCACCTGTGATGCAGGATACCCTTTTCATCCTCCTCAATACTCTTATGAAAGGGCCTTTTTTGTAACACTGCATAAAACACTACAGGGTAAAAAACAATCTATTATATAGATCACTTTGATATTTCTAGTTAGATTATAAAATAATAACAACAATAATAATAATATTAATAATAATCCACCTTTAAATAAAGAAAATGCAGATTAATATACAATTATTTTCTATTAAAGTACCCTCGAACCCTCAAAGTGTATTTTGCTATTTTCTTATTTTCAAACTCCCCCTTATCTCTACCAATGAGCTCTAAATTGTCTGAAATACTATTTACTACAAACAAGAAGGTAGTTAGTCAAGCTGGTAAGGCTTGTATTGATTTCATTAGACCAGTTGAAGCAATACCTTTGGAGAATTTATTGCCATTTGTACAAAAAGTACATAGGTATTCTTGTGCAGCATAGAGAAGTAAGACACATTTATATAATGCAGACTACAGTAGTAAAGTGCAGTGAGTGCAGTTTAATACAAAGTTACAGAGTATAATAATAAAGTGCCTTTTGTGCCTAAGAGAACAGTCACCACACCTTGTAGTGTGCATGTGCTGGTTAAGACTGTTGTAAGACTGTAGACTGTAGACTGTTGTAGACAAACTGTTGTCTGTTCGTAAGAAAATCAAGAATCCAGTTACAGAGGTGCAGGTTAGAGTTGTACTTTTGTTGATGAGTTTGTGTGGATTTATAGTGTTGAAAGCAGAACTGTAATCTAGGAACAGCATGGTTTTTCCAGGTGTAGCAATTAAGAGTGTAGAGCTAAGGCAACTGCATATACTGTAGATCTGTTTGGGTGATAAACAAATTGTAGTGGGTCCAGAGAGTTTGGAATAATGAAGTTGATACTCTTTTAAAGAGGACCTGTCACCTTGAGACATGAGTAAAATATTTATTTTCCCTCCTTAGTTAAACCCTTTAGTCAGCTGTTTTTGTCTATATCTGAAACAGATTAGAAAATATCCTACATGTAAAAAGTGCTTCATAGGTGCTGCCATGTTTAAACAGGACCCCTTTGTTTTCCATGTGTGGGCTGTGCCAAACTGCCAAATCTCATTCATGCTTAGTCAGAGTATACTCTATGATAGACAGGCTCTGTATAACTCATGTCACACCAGGACTTGATATTCTATGAGAATTATTTGAAACACCTTCTATTGTTCTATTCAGATTGTGTGGGCTACTCCTGCCACTGACAACTGCACAAACTGGTGATATCGCGATAGGAGTCTGCAGGACTGATTCTACCCATGATGCTTTGCTCTCCTGACTTTCTGGAAAGTCAGGGCTTCAGTTAGTGTCTCATGGACATTTTGAAAAGTAGTTATAGATTGAGTTTTAGTGAGATTTGAGCATAATAAATAGGGGTATGTGGTTTGTTTTAAAAGTTTTATTTCCTTCCTAGTGTTAACTCAATCATGACAGGTTCCCTTTAAGGCACTTCATACCAGCTGGTGTCAATGCAACTGTAATCTGTAAACTGTAGTCATTGAGGCCCTCAGTTTTAGGCTTCTTAGCTACAGGTTTAATCACAGATGTCTTAAAACAGAGGGTACTAAGGTTTTGCTTGAGGGAAGCATTGAAGATTTCTGCATAGGTTTTAGCTAGGAGATCTGCACAGATTTGAAGAACTTTTGGAGACACTCTATTTGGATCTTTGGCTTTTTGAGGGTTGACCATTTTAAAGTATTAAAGAATGTCCATCTCAGAGACATGTAAATTAGGGTCAAATTGTGTGGTTTGATGATCTATGGACATGTTTGTTGATGTTTTCTGAAATGCTTCAGTTGGGCATTCTCTTAAGTTTCAAAATGTGTGTAGAAGTGTTAAGATTTTCTGAAAGATTGGTATTCATGTGTCTGTAGCTACTTTTATAGCCTTTGTTGGAAACGCTTGCTCTTGTTAACAAGAGTTACCTTCAAAGTTCTTGTTCGGCTTGTCAGAGTATTCCTTTTTGGCTTTCTTAATAACGAAGTGCATTCCAAGCAGTCTTAAATTGAACTGTGTCCTTAGCTTTGAATCCCATCCCTCAATTCTGCAAGAAAATAATGCAAAGCCTTCCAGGGAATACTTTTGGAACAAAAAATAAAAAAAAAGTTTTCAGACAAAAATATAGATTACACAATACAGTGTCCAGTAAAAATTGTATTCTACTTGCAAACATACTCATATATGCTGTGTATCCAAGCTTCACAGAGATTCTTTAGTTATATCTATCAGACAAAACAACCATATTTATTGATTTATATATTGCAGTATATCGAGAAGAAAGGTCATATTCATTCAACTGTAGGTACCATGTATGAGCATGTATGATTTCTATTCCTAGAAAATATTAAAATATAATTTAAAAGAAAAAACTGTGAATGAATAACCGATGCAAAAAAAATTATGGTTTTGTAGTTCTATCTGCATTTTTCAAAAAGGCCACTAGATGACAGAAATGGAGGATTTCATGCAAATTATTACATTTCTGCAATGTGCTCTTGTTTAAATGCTTTCACATTGAGATTTGCTTTTTGTAATTAAAATTTTCAAGGTTTTACAAAAAGACGAATCATCTTTAATTATCAGTTGCTTTTAGAATTTTCTTTCTGTCATGAAATAAAGCAAAGGGCAATTAAGAAAATTATAAGTATAGACTGCATTACTAATAATTTCATAATGATGACATTGTACTTGTACAGATCCTTTTGCTTACATGGGTGGTCCACCTTTAAATAAAATTTTAGTATTTTATAGGATGCCTTATTCCTAACAACTTTGCAACTGGCCTTTATATGTTCTAGGTTTAAATTATTTTAATTCCTCTTATACATCTTTCCACCTTAAACGGGGGTCAGTGACAATCACTGATAAATGTCAATGAACTATTGCTCCGTGAGGCTTAATTTAATTTTCGAGGCTGTCATTAAAACCACTGTCTAGTTGAAAATATAACAAGAGCCTAGCAACCAGATAGCAATTGAAATCCAGACTGGAGAGCTGCTGAACAGCTAAATAATGGAAAAAGCACACAAAAATATAAATTAAATCCAATTGCAAATGTTCTCAGGATATCAATGCCTATCTTATATTAAAAGTTAATCTGAAAGTAAACAACTCATTTAACTAAAAAGCTCTACTTCTTTTTATTTTACTTTTCTCTACTTTTAATTTTAAGGGAATTCACTTCCCTGTTGTATTTAACCCATTATCTCAACATTGCTTAAAAATCTATAGAATATTTACAAATGACTAGCCACAAGTAGAGTAGAGCTCTCAAATGCACAAAACCATTTGTATTTACATCATGGCACAGATCACTATGTTTCTTTATGCTTATACACAAGCCTTCTCTTGTTATAACCTTCTCGTTACATTGGTACACTCCTACTGTAAAGGCCAAAAAACACAAGGTAAGATCCAATGGAAGGTGAAAACAGTCTGCCAGATTCTTTAAATCAACACTGTTGTAGATGGAACTGTCGTTCAATTGGTACTAGTAAGTTGCCATTATATAGCTGGATAGGGGTAACTAAACTGTAGCTCTGTTCTCTCTGGAAAGTGATGAGAGAACATATGTGAAGAGCCTGAGATGGCATAGGCACCTGTGAGGTAATAGTAAGCACTCCAGTATACCCATGAAGTATTAACAAGCTGGTCAGCCTTAATAATAAGTGATAGTGAGGTTACCCCCTACAGATTGAAGGGACCTAATAGATTGTGGAAAGCAGAGTTAGAGAAGAGAAGCCCATTTTTGTTATAGAGTCCTCCACCTAATTACCTGATATTGGATATCTTATTGTGTGCTATACAATATTATGTTTTCTGCAGCAACTGTGACTCTTTGTGCAACAACAGTGTTGTTGATGTAAAGCCCCCTTTTTTTCTTCTAATTTGAGTCTTTAGGGTGTCACAATAAATATGTACTTTATTACTACTGGGCATTTTTTATTCTGGAAAGTAGAAAATAAATGAAGGAAAACACACCATAAAACAAAATATGCTCTAATCATGACCTTACTATTACATAAGGGGTCATTAACACAGACCCTGATAAATGTAAGCACAAGCACACTAAGGGGCAAATTTACTATTATTCCCCATAATTAGCTCGACCAAATTCGATATTCGATTAGCATTCTATCGTCGAATGTTAATCGAATAGTTTTAGGCTACCTTTTATTCGATATTCGATCATTCGATGATCGAATATAAATTTATTTGATCAGTCGAATAAATAATTTGATCATTCAAATAATTCGTACGATTCAAATGATCAAAGACTTCGATCGTTCGAATCCTATTCGATCAGGACTAAGACTTAGAAGCCTATGGGAGGGTTCCCATCGGCTTCTATTGCAATTCGGTAGGTCCAATCTGGCGAAGTAGACAGTCGAATATTTTAACATTTTTATTTTATTCGCTTATCGAATATTCGAATCTATTCGATCATTCAATCATTCACTATTCGATGATCGAATATACCTAATTTGCATATTCTACCAATCGAATAGATCCTACGATCAAATATTCCATAAAATTCGATCTAATTTGATTTTATTCACATGAATACATGTGAACTTAGTAATTTGGCCCTTAACTGACACCCCTCTGAGTGTTCATTAAAATAGGACTTCAGTCTGGAGTCTGGCCTCACTCTATATTAACTGAACAGACCAATTTTTGGAGCCCAGAGACTAGAAGAAATTACTATATGTGCATGGCAGGGCAAAACATGACCCATATTATCACCTCACCTTAAAACAACCTGAAACACAACAAAAAAAGCTGGACAAAAATACTGATTGTGGGTAAAGAAAGTGTGCATCTGATTTTTGCACTTGGTATCTTATACTGTATTTGTACATGAGCCCTTTAAAGTATTATCAATATATTTCCAGATGAATCAACAATATAAGTGATATGTGAACAGATTTAACATATTACCATTTGAGTGCTGTTTAAGAAAAAATGCAACATGGTGTATGGCTGAACCAATATGAACTATATACCAAATTTAACTATAATATAAACATTTCCCTTTCCTCAAGGCCAGTGGTGTAACTAGCTGTTTGCTGTCCCCCCAGATGGGTTTCCGGCTAGCATAAAATAAGGTAAGGAGCAGGCTATTGTTGGGGGGTGGGGGTGGTAAAGATTAACAAGATGTAAGTAGATTAAGGTGCAAGGAGTTAGGGCTGAAAGCAATGGGTAGAAGTAGAAGTGAAGTTCCGGAAAGGAAGTATGTCTCCATGCAGTGGAATTTAGCACCAAGTACAGCTGAGAGATATCAAGAATTTTCCATGGCACACACATATAATTGAAAAATATTACTGTCCACTTTATCATATTCCATACGTATACTTCTATACCTGGTGTTTTGTTCCCATTATTTTTTCAATTAAGCCCCAAGTAACACATTTGAAAGCCCCAATGTGATCAAACTGAAAACTGTGTTTCCTACTTATTAAGTCTAGAATCAAGACTCTTTTAATGTTAATCCATTATACAGTATCTAAACCATATAGACTATTTTCCTTTAAAGATTAAGCAGGATGTGTACAAAAGGTTAATTTGCTTTAACTAGAAAAAAATTGCTGGTCACATTTTTTCACAATTATGAATGCATTTTCCAGCATTTTAAACATTTCATTACTTTTCCCAGAAATCAAAAACAACTAAAAAACCTGGCTCATATTTCAAAGCATTTTACTCCAGAAAGTGTTCTCCATCTGTGAATAGATATTATGAGCCAAAACTTTCAAGTCTGTTTGAGGTGAAAATTTGTGAAAAAAATGTCATGCTTTGGGGAATTTATCACAAGTCTTTTGGAGAGTCCTGCATGAAAAACAAGCAAGCAAAGAATGACAAATATTGGAAAAATATAATTTTTTTGATTTATGATAACGTGAAAATAAGGGAAACTTTTCCCCGACAACATCTTACAACCTTTTGTATTATTTGTGTTTCCAGGAATTGTATACTATAATATAATTCTACTGTATGTACAAAATCACTTTGAATACTGTGATGGGTATATTTAATGTCAACAATGCATTTTTGTGTCATGATTCTATGGGGTAGATTTACTAATAGGTGAAGTGGCCATTGCTAGCAAAAATTTTCCAGAAATCTCATGTGCTGAGACAACACCAGTTTACTAATAGGGGTAGACAATTCACTAGCGAAAGGGACCATCCATGCAGTTTGCACCCTATCGCCAGGTGAATTTTCGTTCAGGTGAAGGATCGTTACTCCACAAATTCTCTGAAGTACAAATTTTACAGAACGTTACATCTTTCACCAGAGTTTTCTTTACCACCTTAGACCAGGCGAACTGATAAGATGAAGCTACATCCTCCTCAATAGTAATGGGCGAATCTATCCCGATTCGCTTTGCCAAAAAACTAGCAAATCTAGCGAAAATCGCAAATTGGCAAAAAATTTCATTTCATCGCGCATCTCGTTTTTGGCGAATTTTGCCAGGCAAATTTTTGCAGGCTTTTCGCAGCAAATTTGCGGCTGCCGAATAAATTCACCCATCCCTACTCATCAATCTTATGTTAGTAAAGTCATATCCTGTATGCAGGAAAATCATGAAAGTTCTAAAAAAAGCTGGCGTTTTTACATATTTTAAAGTGGGATTGCTTTCAAAAGTTCTAACTATTAAAGATTTCTATGTTAATATTGTGTTAACATTTCTTCTCCAAACCATTTGAGGGGCATGACACATTTGTTTTAGGGTGGGCTTATGACTGGGGCATTAGAGGTACTCTTTTGTCTTTATTATGCTTCCTTGGACATTTGTAATAAAAAGTGGCCACTTCAAGCATTTGCAACAACATCTCTAATAAAAAGTCCATATGACCTACAGTATATGTACCCACCTTCATCAAATTTAATTAAGTGTAAAAGTTCTAAAAAAGAAATTTAATTAATGCTAGCAAAAGATAGCTATGAAATGCTAGCACTGACAAATTAATGCTTGGAAAACTTCGGCCAGCATTTGGCTGCCCAGTCGCAACTTCGCATTTTAGTCATTAGCATAGTGGTAGCAAACTTTCATATGGTGAAGTGGCGAAAGCGTAGGAGAGTGTTCATTGGCGCAAATTCTCCCTTTACTGAATTTGCCCCCATGTCTCTCTTAATATTTTGTAAATGAGTGTAGCTAAAATGTTAGGTATGACAAGTTTAGTCCTTATAATAAAAATACAATTCATTTACACAAGTTTAGTCCTTCTAGTAAATATACAATTAATTTACAAGTAGTGTACTTTTTAATGCTTTACACTCATTATTTTGCAATCATTAGCCCCAACATATCATTGGGGGTCCTAAAACACATTTCTTCCCCATAAAAAAAGTGCACTGATTG
>CM044431.1:144446906-144458069 GCA_024363595.1 Xenopus borealis
AAAAAAAAAAAAACCACAGTTGTATTCTTTTTAATGATGCAAATATATCACTAAATTTATAATGACAAATGGCTATTTATTATTAATTTAATAAATAACACATCTCTTGGCTTGGGTACAAAAAATATTTCCAGAATTTTGATATTCATACCTTAAGTCTGATAAAAATTATTTAAACATTAAATAAACATAATACAGTTGTTTTCTTCAATATGGAGTTATATAGCTTAGTGACCATCAAGTATGAGGTATGTTTTCATTATTACAGAGAAAAAATATTTAAAATTTTTTTATTATTTGGAGTCTATAGGAAATAGCCTTCCTGTGATTCTGTGCTTTCCGCATAATATATTTCCGGATAATGGATTTCTTAACTATATTTGTGAACCATAATCTAGTGCGTTAATGTATCAAATTAGTGTTGTCCAACCATTTCCATCTAGTGAACAAAATCTCCAGTTCATTAAATGAACATGACATGATTAGTGGCAGATTTATTAGGGTTTGAATTGTAAATTTGAATTTTCAAGTAGCATTTTTGGTCAAAACTCACAAATTCAAGTTGGGAAATTTGAATTTGTGATTTATCATACCTGGACCCTGGGAACAACTCAAATTTGACTATTCACCACCTAGCACCTGACGAGTTCATGCAGAAGTCAATGGCAGAGGTCCAGTAAACCATTTGAAGATGTTATTAACTTTAATGGCATTCAAGTTTTTTCAGAGAATAAAATCGATTCAGGTTTAGTCGTATTCGATTTGAGTTTTCAGGTCGCTAATATCAGCTCCAATTTTAGACGTTTGAGTTTTTTCTTAAATGACCTCCCATTCGAGTTTCTGCTCCTTGGAGTTGTGACACAGAAACACACTGCTGTTTAATTCTTGCTAGGAAAAATTTGGCAATGGAAGAATAAGAGATGTATTACACACAGAATATTTTATGCCAGATACTTAAAGGCTATAAAAGAAAAATGTTGTTGTAATTTACTCTCTAGCATACACTCAAAATTAATGGTGGCAAAATTTGCACTTTCGCTAGTGCTAAAAAGCTTAGTTAGGTTTGTTTGGTAATAATCTGGTGCAAGAATAAACACCTATTGATTTCAATGAATTTGACACAATAAAAAAACACGATAAAAACATCCAATGACTCTAATGCATTTGGCACTAGAAAAACTATAAAAAAAATTCAATGACACTGATGCATTTTGCTCAAGAAACTGAAGCTGAAGAAACAAGAAGCTATCAACTGCAATTCAGCACTTCAGCACAAGGAAAAATACCCATTGGCTCCAATACCAATGGTTTTCATTGCATTTGGCAAAATTTCAACATTTTGTGTTTTTTTTTCTGTCATTTCTTGAGTTTTCATTGAAGCAAAATGGGTCAATTTTACTCATTACTAGTTTTGTATTTGTATATTTAATTGCTATTTAAATCAGGGCTCATTTATAAATACCATGGTAGGGTTCAAAGTGCAAATAACAGGTTAAATCTGCCATGAATTATTACTTTTCACATTGCCCCACTGCTCATACATATGGTTCTCTTCATGTAAAAGCTTTACAGCAAAATACTAGGGTATGGAAGTAACAGGAAAGCTATACACACATAATTTTGAATTGATCTCTGGATTCTTTTTCTTGTTTTTTTATAGCATTTTTAACACAAGAACTTCAAGCATACATGTCAAATAGCGGTTAGATCTTGACATAAATATTTCAGATGCCTAGGCTGCGGCTATAAAATGAAACAGAATTATAAATTTTTTTACATTAGAACAGATCAGCATTGTATAAAGAGGATGTGAACATAGCTTCTTTAGAAATAGTTATTGGGCTAAATTATACATAATACTGAAAAGTCACGTAGGAATTTAGCTGGGTTTCCATCTATGATAGCATCATGTAGATTAATTATGTATTTATTAGTTTCTGCCTAAGTGTATAACTGACTAGAGCTCTAACCACTGTAATTAATTATCCCTTTTTCTTGCCATATTCAGTTTATCCTTTTGTTTTCTTTTTGTATAAAATAAAGGAAAAAAACTCCACATCTCTCTACTCACTTGAAAATTATTTTAGAAGCATATTTATCAATGCATGAAACTAGAGTTCGTCCTTTGGAAAATATGTTCCTAACAATTTAATAGAAGGGAACGGATAGCTTTTCCCCTCTATGGCGAACTGTAGTGAACTCTATTTTCCAATTATGATAAATATCACATTAATCCTATTGAATTACAGGAAATTAGAAAAATGCAAGCTGCTAATGTTTTAGCTTTTTATTATGAGTTTTGCATATTGTGAACTGATAAATATGTAAAAACATTTTTACTGTGATATTATCAAATAAATATTATAATGGTGTGGAGGATATACCCCACAGGGAACTATATTATGATGTGTCATCATGTGATTCCAAAAGCATTCCCCTTATATGTGGGCACACTATGTCTAAAAGGTCTATGTCCATACTCTGCTTGGTCTAAGCTCCTTGTGTGTACCATACTCTGCCTGCCCTATGCTCTGTGTATTGTAGTTCAGTCAGCACTCACCCACATATAGTTTCAACAGTTGCATGTGCACGTGTATGGTGGCCCACTCTCCACTCCAACTTTAGACTTTCCAAGTATAACACAGCACTGCTACTCATACCCATAAAAAGCCTTTATTAGAACATATGGCAAGCAACGTTTCCGGCCTAATCTTGGCTCTTTCTCAAGCTTGATAAAGGGCTGAGATTAGGCCGGAAACATTGCGTGTAACGGATCAGAAGCCATATGTTCTAATAAAGGCTTTTTATGGAAATTCCCGTGTAGCAGTACTGTGTTATACTTGGAAAGTCTATGATCTGTGTGTGTCATACTCTGTCTGACCTATGTTCTTTGTGTGTGCCATACTCTGCCTGACCTATTCTGCCTTTGTGTGCTATACTCACCCTTATCTAGGCTCCCTGTATGTGCCATATTCTGTCTGCCCTATCCTGTTATATTATACAAGGAGTGAAGAGATCAGAAAAAAACAAAAGGGGGCAAGTGGAACAATATAAAAAAGTGTTAAGGAGATACTATTGGTAAAGAAAGGGAGAGAAAAATCAAAGTAGAGAGCACCAGAAAATGGGAGAGGAGCAGAGGGTGTAAGGTTTGTACAAGAGCAGAAATACTGGAAGAAGAAAGATGCAAATGGATAGTGAGGGGAAGACAAAATAACAAAAGAAGCTTGGTTAAACAAAGAGAGTATGTGAGTAAACTGTTGTATATTTTATTAACATCTACAGTATACTGTTTTTGGTGGTGGGCCTCTGCTGAAGTTTGTGTTAGACCTGCAAGTATCCTGCCTTGTGTTTGGTGGAATTATACATAGATCTCTGTATTTATCCTAGTTTGTTTTCTGGGGAGTTGATACATACTGCTTTTATGGCTTTTATTCTACCAAATATTCTGGGTGTCTTATAATTTAAATTGGTTATGCATTTACCTTGTATTCATCCTAACCAGCATAATAGATCAAACTGGAGAATTGAACAAAATATATTTTAATTTAATATTGTTATGGCTATTCCATTCTCTATTTGTTTAAATGTTAATTTTGATATTTATTGGTGGACATTAGTTTGTACTGGGGGGGTGGACCCTTGAAATTAGATTTCCTGGTGGGCCCCAGGCACCCCAGTCCAACACTGCTGTACAGTCACATGGGGAGGCAAAGGTTTAGAGAGTGGTGGAGAGAGATATGGCTGTATGACTGGCTGCTGGCACAGGTAGGGGTTAATAAGTATATGGCTGTATTACTGGCAGAGGTACAACGGGGTATGATTGCAGGGGTTAATAAGTATATGGCGGTATTACTGGCACAAGTCAATGGGGAATGGTTGTGTGGGGCTAATAAGTATGTGGCTAGGTATGTGTATGGCTTGTTTGAGCACTGATTCACTGAAGCTGGCCTGGACTGTTAAGGGACCTGGTGACATTTTTACTGGCTGCTGTTGGCACAGGTATACAGGGGGCAGGTAGTGGGGGTAAATAATTAAATATTTAATGGCTAATATGGCTGTACTTGGGCACTGATTTACTGAAGTTGGCCTGGCCTGACAGCCCGCATTCATTTATACATGAAATTGCCTCTCTGCCACCCTGCTATGGGTTCTGGGAGTATTTATTCAAGAAAATGGCAATATCCCATCCTGGTTTGTTTGGGGGGCGTGGTCACAGAAGGGGCGTGGTCTCTCAAAAACTTTGCACAGAGCACACAGCTACTTTCCTCTGGGCAGGGCTTATTTTTGTGGGCAGGGTTAGACATGACACACACACCATCCCTTCACCTTTTTATTCACAATTCAATCACCGGTGAAAACGCTTATTACAAAATAGTTTTATGAAAAGCTAAAGACATTAGCATCAACATTTAAGTGTAGGTTTTTTTTTCCTGCTATTTTTTTTTGGTGTACCTTAGCTTATGTACTTATTTGGAAATAAAACAGGGAGCTGATTTTTAACCAAATGTTAGGGATGCACACAGGAAATTCATAAAAGCATATTACTATGGGGCAAATTCAATAAGGCACGAATCATCTAAAGCTAGCGCTAGTTCGCCAGCGTGACACCAATTTGTAACTTCGCAAATTCACTAACTCCGACTCTGGTGAATTTTCACTAGCGAAGTAGGTAGACTAGCGCAAATTATGCCAGGCGAAGTTGCGCACTGACGAAGGATAGTAATTAAGCAAATTCACTAAGATGACCATTTTACTGAACATTACCAGTTACGCTAGACATTACGTCCTAAAAAAATGCTGACGTGTTTTACCTTTTGTAGTCTGAAAAAGAGCTACTTTTTTGGGGGGGTTACCCTCCTTCCCCCCCCTACATTTCCTAACATATGGCAACTCAACTATGCAGTGGCACATGTTTAGGGCAATAGGACAACTTTATGTTATTTATTAAAGGTTTCCTGGGCTTGTGTAGTGTAATTTAGTGACTGTAACATATACTTCTAACGTACTTTGAAATTTGCCCCATATGCAAATTAGGCATGGCTAGCGTAAATGCGCTTTGCCTGGCGAAGTAACACTAGTGCAACTACGCTACTATTCGCTGACCTTAGCGTAACTTCGCACTAAATTTGCGTAGCGCTGGAGAAAATTTACCTGGCGTAGTGCGCCGAACGTGAGCGCTAGTGCATTTTTGCCACTTAGTGAATTTGGCCCTATATGTCATTCAAAGCTGGAAAGTTAATATAACTTTATACTGTACTGATTATCTGTCATAAATTGCCAAAAGTTACCCTTACTATTAATTACTGTACAGTGTCTAGCAATAAATGAAAACCAGCCCATATATATATATATATATATATATATATATATATATATATAAATAGCAACATTACATGGGGCATTACTTACGACCTGGACATAAGCAGTATAACATGGGAGCGCTTTGTCATCGACCAGAAATCACAAAACAGCGCACCTAAAAAAATACCTTTACAATTGCAGGACATGGGATTTGTCAAGTTATCCAGAAGATGAAGCAATGAAACCAGGTTTACCACATAAATTTGTTTTTGTCAATCTTGGTTTTCTTTTTCTGAAACATTGAAAAAAATAAATATATTATTACCTGATTTTATCAGCCCACACGCATCCATCCCAATAATGAATTATGGTATCCTCAATCTATTCTTACTTTTTTAAGATTGTATAACTATTTTCATTTCTAGCAACACACATATTATATGAACTAGGAAAACACCACCAGGACCAGTGACCGATTCCCCACATCTTCGCCAGGCAAAAATGCACTACATTTACGCCAATTCACTGCCAATTCAGCACAACCACATTTCCGTGAGTGGACGCTTACATACGACGTTAGTGTAATTTCTTCATTTTGGTGTGAAAAATATAACAGTCTTACCCTAGCATCTGTTTTGGCAGGAAAATTTCACTAGCGTAGTTGGGCTGGCATCCAATGGAATGTAATTAAAGGGTATATACTGTAAGCAGCAGCATTATTTTTGGGATGCTGCTCAACTTGCTGGAAGATGTGTGCCTTTTACCAGGTTTCTCCAAATCTACAAGGAAACAAGAGGAGGACACAGATCCTCTGTTCTGCAAACTCCTCCTGTTGCTGCATGGTTTATAAGATCTTCTTCTTTAACTAGTAATGTAACCTTAAACAGTTTTTGTTCTTCAGCTGTTAATACTTCTGACCCTGGTCCAATTTCAGCAGCATCTCCTCGTCCAGTACCCTTTACAAATAATGTAGCATTTTGTGAAAAGGACCATAGTACTGTTGCCTTTTCTTTTTCAGAAAAGAACTGCATTAGTACATCATGTAGTTAGACACTGGGCCAATTTGTTTGGAAAGGAATTCCAGCACACCTCCATGGCTCTCAAAACTGCCTTATGGACAGATATTCAATCCCAAAGTTTGGAAAGTTTGGGCCTCTGGTCTAAAGTTTTCTGGTGGGCCCCTGGCATCCCAGTCCGACACTGGTAGATGCAGCCTGATCAAGAGCAGGAGGATACAATCAACCATAATGAGAGTGATTCTTTTGAACAATCCTTTCACCACCTGACTTCATCAGGACTGCAAGTAACTTTGCACATAAGTGTGTCTGTTACATGGAGGTTATATATTTGTGAGGCAAATTGATTGTCAAAATGTACAGAGTGGAGTTTGTAATGACATCCTTTTGTGCAGTAACCATATTTTGTTCTCATTTTTAAATAGAAATAAGTAATTTGTATATTTGTTTATCTGTGTATATGGTAACAAATACTTATATACCATGAGAGACATTCATTCTGTGTATTAGGGATAGTTTTTTATACAGAATGTATTTGGGATAAATGGCATCCCATACACTACTTCTCCTGACTTCAGTGAGGGAAAAGGAGTGGACAGGTTTACCCTTACACTACTTAATCCAACCAGTTCTTCTTATGTAAGTTAAGGAAAGACTTACAAATCAGAAATGAATGTTGTTCTGAATCACTGGTGCTCTAATGCACCTATGAATAAAGTTTTCATGAAAAAAGTAAACAGAGAAAATTGGCCACTGGGAGAAACTTAGTCTACCATTGCTGTGATGGAAGTAGGAACTGGTTTGAGCTGCAAAAAGGATGCGGTTCAGTTGGGGTGACAGTAGTCTCCCCATTTATAGTCTAATAAAAATCTGCATGTATATGTCCTTTAAAAGGAATACTTTGCAAAGCAATAGTTGTTTGGTTAGGGACCTTAAAACTTACCTGGGTAGTGAATGAATAAGTTTATTTTATGGGTTGAAATAGAAGATTTAGCTAGATGACTTTGAACAGGAGTGACAATAAAAAGCAAATGGTGGGTGGCCATTAAAGCACCCCTGCTTCCCACAAAAATGTAATCAGTGAACAGCCTCTATTTTGAAATACTTTCCAATCTGATACTTTTCAACTCAGTTTACTAAACACACCCTCCAATATAGCAGCCAATGAAGAGATAGTATTGCTGGTTCCCATAGAAACCCTGCTATAGCTATATGTTCCTATTTGTTCCCGAGCTCATCTTAAAAATAACTGTACAATGTTAAATCCAAGGAGAACTTTTTATCAAAGTCAATTGTACTTTTGTAACCTGAATTCTTGATTGCATGGATTTTACAGCACACGTGCTGTTTGCATATGTAAATGTCACTGATGAAGATTCAGAGGGAAAATGGGTGAAACCTGCTATTTATTTTTGGAAAATGTGATGGCACAGGCAAATGGAGGTGATATATGCAGTACAAATGATGCCATTTGGGTTGGCAAGATATGTCCACCTTACATACATGGTAGGAAGTTGTCAGCTTTACATGTCCTTTAAGCAGAAAGAAAAATGGTAGCATGGAATGAAGGCATTCAAAGGTGTTTTATTAGTTGACTAAGAGAATGAAGGCTAACCACTTATAGCTGGTATACTACAGTAATGAGAAGGGGGGAAATCAATAACAAAAATACATGAATTGCCATTAGACATATAACATCACCAGCAATTGGTAGAAAACAGGTTATAATAAGAATGTGACCGGAATTTTGATGACCGTTTAGGAATGTAAATTGAACGTAAAAGATGCTACATTTCCAATATTTATGGAGTGGAAACAAGCTATGAATGGCATGTTGGCACTGGAAAAGACCGTGCTTGACAACCTGCCTCCCACCTGCGTTTGGTACTTACATGTGTCTGTGTGAGTGCAGCCGCCTTGACAATTATTGTGTGTGTGTTTGCGTCTGCAATCCCGTGCGGCTGAATGGAAGAAAGCAGAATGCAGGGGATCGCAGGAAAAAAATGCCCTTAAAGGTACCCAAAGAACATAAACTATAGAGCAGGGGTCCCCAACCTTTTCAACTGTGAGCAAAATTCAGATATAAAAAGGGTTGGGGAGCAACACAAATATGGAAATCTTTTCTGGAGGTGCAAAATAAGCATTTTATGTGGCAAATGGTAGCCCCTATGTCGACTGGCAGCCTATGCAAGGTTCTGTTTGGCAGTACATCTGTTTATGCAATTAAAATGTACCTCCAAGCCTGGAATTCACAAATTAGCACCTGTTTTGAGGCAACTTTGAGCAATATCCAAGGGGTTGGGGAGCAACATGTTGCTCATGAGCTACTAGTTAGGGATCACTGCTATAGAGGAAACATTTTGGAACATTGGAACTTTTTTTTTGCTTTGGTTTTTTGATTGATTTGAATCAACAATGCTCCCTTCTACCTCTTTATCTATGCAAACAGTATAGTGCAATTAAACAGAAAAAAGAAATGGGCTGGATACAAGTAGAATTTATTTGTTTGGCTTTGTGTATGTGTGGGGAAGTTGAAGTTCACTCATGCTTATCCATGGAAAGTGTAATTAAGCAGGTACCACCCACTTACAAATGAAGACATATTCTATTCAAAAGCCTAGAAAATATGCATTTAGGCTTTTAATGATGAAACTTTTGAACAATCTGGAGGGATCACAAGTAAACAGAGAACAACACTTCATTTATAATAAACACATCATCCAAGAGAAATTAACTGCAATGTTCAATTACCTTAGTATTATGTTTCATTGTGCAAATTGGCAAATAATATAATGATTCAAATGAATGTAATTTCTCTCAGGTTCAAGTATCAGTTTGCTTGTTTTGCTGCTGCTAATCACCTCTTAAACAAACAATTGCTTTATCTATGTGCTGTGCCTCATTTCACTTTCAAATTATGTGTGTTTCTCTCTAACAGCTTATTATGATCTATAATTAACAATTTTGCTGAAAGCAAAGCCTAAGCTGAAAGAGCCCACATGTTATCTGGAAAGTACTTCAAACAGGAGGTTTCCATTTTGTCTATACAACTGGCAACAAGGATTCACATTTCTTTTTCTCTGTTACATATTCCTGAATTGTCAAAGAGCTGTATCTAAAAGCACCTCAAAAACTATAGACTATATCATTTTTAAAATATTGCTTTTATTTAAGAATATTATAAACATTTAGATTGCTTACGTCTTTCTAATGGAAACAAGTCATAATTGGAAAAAAAATACACTCCGAGTGACTAATTTTCGTCTGTGTAAATAATGGTTGCCTTGAACAAAAAATCAAACGTGAAAATAAAAGGCAAAAATTGTGAAAATAAATGTGAATGGGTTCAATGCCCAATTGTAGGTCTTTGTCTAAGTTCCGGGGTTTGCTAATATTGATTACTAGAGCTGATTAACCACTTTCCAATTCTTGGTTTTGTTCCTGGCCATCCTGTTTCTTGTTTGTCCTGACCTATGCTTGAATCTGACTAAAAGCTTGAGTCTTCCCTTGGATATCTTGCTACTGGACTTTGGCCTGTCCCTCCTATGTCCTGTCATTATTCCGAATGGAGTGGGTGCTTGTCATTCAACATGTATGCACTTTGCTGAAAAATAGAGGCAAAAAAATTTAAGATTAAAAAAGGTCAGTGGTGATAAGAAGGCAAATAGTTGTATAGATAAAGGCATAATTATTCTGTAAGAACAGTGGCATAGAAGAAAATAAACTGCTGTGGGGAGAAAAAGAACTGGGAAAATACTAAGGGGAAAATTTACTAACCTCCAAAAATTCACTAGTGATGGCTTTGCACTAGTGATGGGTGAATTTATCCCGCGATTCGCCGCTGGCGAATAAATTTGAAAAAACAATTCGAAAAGAATGCAACGCGATGAAAAAGTCGGCAGCATTTTTTGAACTTATATTCTTTATCCACTCAGAATATAAAGTAATTAATGAAGATTGAGGAAGCTCTAGAGCTGGCAAAGGCAAGTCTGGCAAAAGAGGTAACCTTCAGTAAAATCGCATTTTAGTAAATTTGTGGAGTAACATCTATCCGGAGAAAAAAAGTCAAATGCGAATCACCGCTAGCATCTACCTCTTTTTCTAGAGAAGTGACGCCTGCACCTGTTAGTAAATTGGCAAAGTCCCTGCAGGCGGTAATGCTGGCGAATCGTCACTTCGCCCTGTAATAAATCTGCCCCTAGGAATCAAGTCAAATATGAAATGCTGATAAAAATACGGTTATATAATAAAAGGCATTGTTTGCCCAGGAGCAGTAACCCATAGTAATCAAAGGTTAGCATCTACAAATCACCTGTAAGCAACATCCTATTGGTTCCTATGGGTCACTGCCCCTGGGCAAATTTAATACAGTTCCACGTTCCATTCCAGGTGGACCAAAGCAAATTAGCACTCATAATTTGTCCCCTTCTCCAACAGCTCTTATGTCCCCAGGTGCGCTACTTGCCCCAAGGTACCTTTCTCTTTGGATTTAGTAGCCACTGCCATGTGGCAGGAGCACAAGCAAGACCTGTCCAAAATAAACACAGGTAGGAGACAGAAATAGGGCTCTCTTACTGTATGAAGCTCAAATGCACACTGCAGCCCTCTCCAAACTCTCCTGGTCAGTCTTTCCAAGCAGCACTGGCACCCTTCTACCTCTCTGTCTCTGGCTGGCTGCTCCTTTATAAGTTCTCTCTGTAAACTGAAATTGGCTCCAAAATAAGGCACTCCTTTGGGTCCTCCTCCTCTCCCAAAGATGCACTAGGGTTCCCAGTCAATCGGATTGCTCTCAAGCCTGTAACTGAGCTGGATTCTGTCACAAACAGAAAAACCGGGGAAAGGTATG
>CM044431.1:144480215-144501354 GCA_024363595.1 Xenopus borealis
GCATAAAATCACAAAAATAGCTAAAAGAAGATATGGTCACCAATTAATCATAGCCTCATTCTGAAAACATGACATCATATATTCCATACCCCATTTGTTAAACAACCTAGGGAACAACCTACACCAAAACCAAGTATCTATATAAAGGAAGTAATGAAATTGATACAATGTATCACGATTGGTGAAGTAACAAATTCAAACACAAATTGTTAATAGTATCAAAAAGTCTAGCGTTAGTTGAGAAAACATATAAAGGAACATTTTCCATTTAAGCCTGTGGTAGTTAATGTGTTTAATTTTTATCCAACATACTTCACACTGCAACAAGAGTTTTGCCCGATCTCCATCCCTGAGAAGAGGGGGTACATGATCAATCGCAATATATTTATTTAGTCACTAAATAAATCACATGTGTGGTAGAACATGTAATGTGGTGTCTTATTTCAAATCTTTTACCTATGTGTACAAAAAGGTATTACCAGGGTTCATATATCTACAGGATGTACAGTTAGGGCACAGATAATAATATAATAATACATATAGAGTAATAGATGCCGCACTCAGGAATTAATGCAAAAGATTCTGGTGTTTATATATATATATATTCCCAGTAGGTCTTTACCAAGGAATTATTATAAAGAATAACTTTGCCTGTGTCAGCAGGACTCAATGCACCTCATAAATAAGAATTGTTCTGTATCATATATTATTTAGAAAACTTCAATAACCAGGAACAACATATCTTCCAATTATATTGTTTTGTAACCACCATTTATTTGCAATCAATTGTAATGTGTCAAAAACTGACAGTGCTGGCAGTTCTGCCTTATTTCTCAATATGAAAAAAAAAATCCATCGCTTATTGGGAAGAAAAACAGTTTTTATGCAAATTGCTATTTTTTGTATTAACATGTAACACGAAATATGAATTAAAATGAAAGTGTTCTTTATTCCTCTTATTGCTACTAAATAATTCCCCTTTTGGTGATCAACTGACATGGATTCATGGGCAGACTGTTAAATTCAACATAAAATATTGGTGCTATAAAAGGGAATATAATTCTGTCTTCAAGATACTGTATACTTGAAAGTTATATATTTAACTTTCAGGACGGTAGTACATCGAAATTTAGTGGAATGGTGGAAATGTTAACACAGTATATCTGTTCCTCTTCACTGAAAAAGTTTCAGAGCAAAATAAATTCATGTCAATGTTTTTTTTTTGCAGTAATTTTTTCTGCACAAAATAGATTGAGGTCAATGTTTTTTTTTATTCGCTGCAACTTTATTTTGCACAAAATACATTGGAGACAAGGGGGAATTTTGTCCAAACAGGAGCCCTCTCTGTCCTAACCCTATACACTGTTAAGATCCATTTTTAAAAAAACTATAAAACTGGATATCTGGTAGGGGCCCCATTGGTGCAAACAAAATTTTTTAAACCAATTTAATTGAAAACTAAACAAACAAACAAACAAACAGATAAAGGGAAGAATAGAAAAATACAGCCAAATGTACTTATTAATTGTACTCCTATAAGAGCCTTTTTTTGCTTCATCTCTCAGATTTGCTCTATTGATATGGGCAGGATGGGATCATCCCATGCATGAGCACACCACTCTCTTTTATTAACTTTTTTACAAGTAACTGCAATTGTTGAATGCCCTCTAGGACTGACCCCTATACTAGCCCTGTAGCCATGTATTAGTTGCCCCATGGAGTCCCTGGAAGTCCAGGGTTTCATAATCAATCTTTGACACACTGCATTATTTTGTATAGCATGGCATACAAAAAAGTAACAGGGCTTTTATTACTTAAAAAATCTTATCAGAGAACAAGTCATTTGGTTGAGGGCACCTGGGAAATGGACATCATATCTAGCCCAATGCCAAATTTCAAATTAAATATAAAAAAATCAGTTTTTTTCTTTTAAAAAATGGATTTCAGTGAAGAATTCTGCTGGATCAGTACTATTGACTGATTTTTTATCGAAATACAACAGTATCCCTTTTTCTATAGTAGGAGCTAAATATGTGAACTAGCAGTAAATGGACTGTCCTCTTTATCTATTGTAATAAGTCAAATCAGCAAGACTTGCTGTATTTTTTTTGCTACTGAAGACATTTTGCTAGTTATCTGACTTTTTTTGAATTTAGGATTTGTACAAAAATCTTTCTGGAGTTAAATTCCCTGGAATCTTGCACCAGTCAGCACAATCTGTTTAATATAACCAGCATGGGATCAGAGACCAGCATGATTGGAGCTATGAGGTATTATTAAACTGTCCAGGAAGAGGTGTCAAAACAACATTGTATGTGGCACACATACATTCTGGATGGGGGAGGACTGATTGAAAAGAGGGATCAAAGAAGCCATATTTGTGAAAATGGAAAAAAATATTTTGAACAGAGGCGGAGGTGCAACATGTATTGTCTGCAGCATGTAATGCTGTTTTGGCACCTCATCCTGGATATTTTAATATGCTAATACAATCCACACCTTTCCTCCATGAGGTCTTTGACCCTGTGTTCTTAAGTCATTCTGAATTAAGAACTGAATAGTGATGGGTGAATTTATTCGCCAGCCACAAATTTGAAGCGAATTCCCGCAATTTGATTTTTCGAAACGCCAGCGAAAACTCCCCTGCCGAAAATTCGCTGGCGTAAAAAAAAAGACATGCGTCAAAAAAAAAGTGACTCGTTTCGCAAATTTTTCGCCAATTCGCAAATTTCTCTGGAAATTTGCACATTTTTCAAGCAAGGCGAAACGGGATAGATTCGCCCATCACTAGAACTGAACTGAGTCAGATGACTGCCAAAACATCTTCAAGAGCAAAAAAAATACAGCAAATCTAGTTGATTTCACTTATTACTAGATACAGGATACCTTGACCTGGATGAATGAGAACCTTCAGAGACAGACTGCCCTCTTTATTCGCCATGCACCAATTGCAGTTTTAGGGAGGTTGCCCATGGGCAGCATGCCACTGGGTACTTGGTGGCAGACGTAGGGGGAGGAGTGGTACCTGCTTTCTAAGTGATTGGCACATGTGCAGGCCGCTGTCTATGACCTAATAAATACTTTGTAATTTTACTACTTTTGAGTGATTTTTGGAGGTACTCACACTTGATGTTTTCTCTCATGGATATGCACCTATGGACTGGGGTGAACTGTGAGTATACCCTCCCCCTGTTACTAATCTTTGATTTTGTGGTGTTTATACAAATGGCCTGTGGGTGTCACTGTGCACATTACTTGTGCTATGCAGATACACAGGACTTTCTGTACAGCTTGGAAAGTGAAAGTAGGAAGTAAGGCAGTTGTGTAATGGTTGCATGAATCTGTTAATAAAGCAGTTATACCCTCCTCATTCTCGGCTACCAAAACATAACAGATTTATTGCAATTTCATTTATTGGGTAGTGCCTTTATTGGATTTTGACACTTTTGACAGGTTTTAGGCTGTGAATAGTCAAATTATTCCCAGGGTAAAGGTTTGATAAATCTCGAATTTCGAATTGAGTTTGGAGTATTCCTAATTCAAATTTGTGAGTTATGAGCAAAAAAAAAAACCTTCGGAAATTTGAATTTGAACATGCTATTCCACCCTTGATAAAGTATTATATTTTATCATATATGATATGCATGTGGCTGATACTGGTTTCACTAAAAATGCATTAAAATAACTGTTATGATATTAGTAAGTTACTGAAATCTTTCTGTTTTCTATGGTAAAATAATAGTTTATATATCTCTTGAAAACGTACCCTTTACTTTCAAAATATATTTAAGATCTTATTTGAATAGAATTCTTTTAAAGTTGTTAAACAATTTAAGTAGCACTGGAAAGCCTCCGACCGATTCACTGCTGTAGAATGAAAGAAAAGATTGGGCAAATATGTCAAACTAAGCAACATTGAAAATGTTAAATCCATTTGCCAGGCCTGCAAAGTAACCAGCCTAGCCAAATGACAGTCTTATTAAACCTTGCTTCATTTGAGAAACTTCTTTATACATAACTACATAATAATGTAGTAATAATGTAATAGCTTCTCTGAAGAACTCATGCATAAATCATATTAACTGGATTATCATATTTTGCACACAAGCTATGATTTATTAGGAGGACTTCAAAGGTCATCCTATTTCTGACATTCACACTGGCATTGATATTATTTCACATATAATTGTTAGGCTTTAAAAAAAAAATACAAAAAATCTTGAAATAAAATATATTTGTTTTGCTGTGATCTTTTACATTTTACATTTTTACATTTTCACCCTGATCTTAGCATCTAGTAAATTCAAACATAATTTGATGTTAAAATTAACTCAGAATCCAGGAGTTATCTTTGCTCTCCAAACATGCTGGAAAAGAGTCTTTTCATAATATCTAAAGAAGATATACTCAGTGCTGGCGACATGATTCCCATCTGTTTGCAGCCATGGTATGAATTTCCTCTTTATATCAAAAGAATTAAACCTCTGTCCAAATATTTGAATGTTGTTCATGCAACATCCAAAAATATCTCTGGAGGAACTGAATCAATACACAGTCTGAGAGGGAAAAATAAATAGAAAGCTTAAAAGAAACTCAAACAAAGGAGAGTTTACAATAAAAAAAATAATGAAATAAAAATGAAAGATCTGAATTTCTTTTATCATTACTCCAACAAGAAACACCTTCTGTCTTTTAGACTTTAAATATTTAATATACAATTGTTGGATTTGTATGAAATGGAATCTGCCAGTAGCTTGTTATCTTTATAGTTTGCATTACAGAACCATACGATAGTATCTTACTGCCTAGAACAACAGGAATTCCTCCAGGTGTTGACAGAAGATACAGTAACTTTTGTGATATTTTAATAAACTAAACTCTGCATAAAAGTGATGTCTTGCTAGGTTTTTGGCACAACCCATCTGTGATGAAGATATATATATATATATTATTTTTATTTATTATCAAAACATTTTAAACATGGATAATATATATATATATGCTGGAGTAAATGTTAACAGGCACTGTACCTGTTTGTTATAAAGGCATAATATGTAATGGAATTCTTGCTGTCTTTGCCATCACAAGGAATTGGGGCTTGTTTCTGAAATTAGGGCAGGTGTGAACCTGGGCAGTAACCTATGGAAACCAAATAATATTTTTTGTTTTGATTGTTCAACCTGCAGCAGTCTTAAAAAACATAATTATTGATTGTGTGAATTTCCTCTAGAGCTCTGTACCTCTGGGATTCTACGCAATAAAACCTTCCTCATATTTTGAAACCTACTTCCTGCAGCATTATGACATTATCTCAGTGTATAAATAGTTTGTTTTCACTATTGGTATGAATGTATTTTAGTCAGATGGTCTGAAAAAAACGAATAAGAAAACTAGACATCTCAAAGCTTTCAGGGTCCTGTATACATCAATGGGAAATGTCCCAGTGTCTGTGCTGCTGTCAGTACCGATATCCGATAATTTCAGGGATTTTGGTCCAAAAAGTCAGAAAACTTCAAGATTTTTGTGGAAAAGTCAGAAAACTTATGACTTTTCGGGAAAAAAGTCCTAAGTCTTTGGATTTTTGCTGGAACCTATTTTTTCAAATGATAAATAAGGTCCATTCAGAAATTCTGAGTTGCTCAGAGTTGTATCTTAGAAATACTGAGATAAATTCGGAGCTTGATAAATAACCCCCTATATAAACCACATACAGTTTTGTCTTCAGTGAGGATTAATTGTAACCTAGTTGTGATCAAGTACAAGGTACTGTTTTATTATTATAGGGAAAAGGGAAATAATTTTTTAACATTTTAATTATTTGAATAAAATGGAGTCTATTGGAGGTGGCCTGTAATTCTGAGCTTTCTGTATGATGGCTTTCCAGATAACGGGTCCCATACCTGTACTTAAAAAGTATTGTATACACACCCACAGGGTGAAATACTATTTTATACAAAATAAGATTAACAAACAGATTTCATTTATATGCATGTATACAATAGTTTCATATGTTTGGTGGGGCTATCCCTTTAACAGAATTGGCCAATAATGTTGTACAAGTAGATCAATATAGGAAAACAAAGCAGCAGTAGTCTTCCTAATGAAGAATATTACATTGAGACATGCAAATTATTTCTCTTTGCAATTTTTATTAAATGTGCCCTATATTTCCTATGGATGGTTGAATGGCAAGTAGTGATGGGTGAATCAGTCCTCTTTCACTTTGCCAAAAAAAATTGAAAACCACAGGGAAATTTATGAAACACATTAAAATCAGCGGGCATCTTTTTGTGTCAATTTTTTAGTCAGCAACTATTTTAGCAGCAATTATTTTCACTGTGACTGTGCAAAATACATTGTGACTAATTTTTTTCACCAAATTCATTGAGGATGTGTCGGCATAATTGTGCTGCAACTATTTCTATATTGAATACATTGGATTCTATGGGTGTTTTGTCACCACATTTTTTCACAGCGAAAAAAAAAAAAAAATATATATATATATATATATATATATAAAACAGCATTTGCCAGCATTACCACCTGCAGGGACTTTGCTGATTTATTAATGGGCACCAGCGTCACTTTGCTAGCGAAGGAGATAGATGCAAGCGGTGATTCACACTCAAACACCAGGTGAATGGACGTTACTCCGCAAATTCACTAAGATGCAGATTTAACTGAACATTACCTCTTTTCCCAGACTTGCCTTTGCCAGCTTTGACCAGGGGAAGTGCATTGGAATGCATAGAGCTTCCTCAATCTTCAGTTACTTACATCATATTATTTGAGTGGAAAATCTTCTAAGTCCAAAAAACGCTGGTGTCTTTTCCTTTTTTCAGGGTGATTATTTTACAGTGGGTTCACGTGTAGGCCATTAAAACAACTCTATTGACTTTAATAAAGTTCCCTTCACATGTCTAGTTATCAGTGTAAATGTAATGTATTTGATGTAATATGTAACTTAGAGAGGTGCATTCAACTTTAAATTTCCCACCATATGCAAATTAGCCTGAGTGCAAGACCTCTAACAAAGTTATCGCATCTTCACTATGATTTGCTCGCACTGTCGAAGAATGCTAGCGAAAAATCGCTAGCATTCGTTGCCTGGGACAAAACTTCGCAACTTAGTATATTTGCTTTGTCTGAGCGAGTGTTGCGATGGCTGTAAAGCTGCCGCTGGCTAATTTTCACACTTCAGAACATTTGCCCCCAAGAGAGTTATTTACTAAAATCCGAATGTATCTAAATTTATCTAAATTTTTAATACTTTAATACCCTGTTTGACCATGTTGGTGCTATATAAATAAATGATGATGACCTTATTTATTAGTAAAAAAAAGCTTGATTTAATTGGTTCAGGTAAAAACTCAAAATCAAGCAATAAACTCGAATAGTACCATTTTTTTCTGAATCTTTTCCCAAATAATTTGATTTTTTTCAAGCTTTTGCCCAAAAGCCATTTGCTTTCACTGAATGCTTATTTAAAGGGCAAGGAAAGGCAAAGATATAAAATCCCATATTTACTTTCTTTAATGAAAAATAAATCTATCTCCGATATACTTTAATTAAAAAATGTGTACCGTTTTTATAAGAAACCTGACTGTATGCAGTGAAATTCTCCCTTCATTTACTGCTGAGGATAGGAATTGTCAGACGGTCCCTAACTTCTGGCAGGGAAACAAACAAACAGCCCCTGCCTTACTTTGATCATTTATGACGATCCCTAAGAAGCCCAGACCACACTGAGCATGTGTATGTAGTCTAGTCTTGCAAAGATGTATAACAAAGTTACAAGATGACAGCCCCTTGTGGCCAACTTTGAAAGCATAAATCATTTGTTTGATTAGGCTTGTGGTGCAGTAAGTTCATGTTTATGTTTAGTATACAAAATACAGCATTTCTAGCCTTATTCTATTTTACACTTTCCTTGTCCTTTAAGACATATATTGTTCTTATAATAGATGACTTTATAGTACAGATGTTATATAATCTGTACAAATGGCAATTTCTACCACAGAAATGTAAACCTCTTCTTGTCCATTAACTATTAATGGATAATTGTTTTCTCTTCAGCATTAAGGGTAATATATTACATTGTCAAAGAATCCTTAAATAAATAATATATCTGTCTAGCAGTCTACCAAATAATATCAGAATGACTTATCCTTCTATAAAATATTTTTATCTATGTTTTCTAGAAAAAGTCCAGACTTTTGAGGGAGAATAAAATAAACAAAAGGTATAGGATCTGTTACCTTAAGCAGACTTGCTTGTGTCATATCTTTATATATTCTACAGTATGTAGTGTAACATATGTGTCAATAGTTTATGTGTATTATTTCTGTAGATATGTGTAAATAGCTTTTATAAATAAATATATATTTGAACTATCTCTTTCGATAAAGAACCCTTATAACCAGGAATACTTATGTGCATGTGTGTATGAGAATATACATATTTAAATAGATATGTCCTTGGTCAACAGGATGGGAGCTCTTAAGGTCCAATCAAGTAGATGGCATTTAGCAGTGTCACCAGCTTCAATAGATTAATTTCATTCATTAGTCACATATTTATAAGTTCATGTACTTAACCTTGACCTATCAATTTCCTGGAAAGCTATTCAGTATATAAAAGTAACAGCCACCTGAGTATTCGTAGGTCAAATTTTAAGGGGTTATTTATCAAAGGCTGAGGTCTGTGAAGTTTTTTCCACAATGAATAAACTCACAACACATATGTTTGCTTATTTATGAAAAAAATAAAAACAGAATTTAAAAAATTAAAATCAATGCAATCTGGGGGAAAAACTTGAATACACTAATTGATTGAGTTATTGGGGAAAAAAGGTGTACAAAAGATGTACGTTTCACCATGTTTCACGTAGAGAGTGTATGCCATTGCAAATTAAATTGCAGATATCATACAATTATCATTTTTGCTGAAAATACACCAAAATTCACCATTCATCTATTAGTAAATATTCTCCATTAAATATATTACATTACAATACCAATATATAATAAATCAATGTAAACAATTTCATTTGGGTACATAGAATTCAGGACAAAAAGAGGTTCTACCATAGTGAGAAAACTGTACTTATATACTGAATGAGGTTAGAAAAGTTGTTAAAAAATATGCAGGGGTTTATGTACTACCAATAGGCCAGTCAAAACCCCACATGAACCAACAAGTAATTTGATTTTATATTTTTCTCTGCAGTAGAAGTAGACTGACAAACTCTTATCCTGATGTGTTTGTGTCTTGCAGGTCACTAGTGGAACTTGATACTCACAGATGAGGAGACCAAACCATGACTCCTGTTTTCTTATATTTAATACTGGGGCCATATTTTAATGCTATGAGGGAATACAATAATTATAAGTTGCCTAAAAACCTTTATGACTTACAGTTTATGATCAATAATGTGATTATTCTGTGAAGTACCAAAAGCTTCAATATGTGCTCTAACATTATGTTATGCAGTGTTATTCTATTATTCTATTGTAACATGTATGGAAATGTGTGTGTTGGAAGGGGTGTTGGTAACAAACAAAAGTTTCCTAAGCTACTGACAATTGGGGCTCATTTATCAACACTGGGCAAATTTGCCCATGGGCAGTTAGCAATAGCAGCCAATCAGTGATTAGCTTTTTCAAGCCAGCTGCAAGTAGAACAATGAATGTAGCAATCTGATTGGTTGCCATGGCTTACCCCCCATGGGCAAATTTGCCCAGTGTTGATACATGACCATCTTTATAAATAAAGGTCTAGTCTGTGCTATATAAATCTGATTAGGGCAATCCATCCCCCCAGAGAAATACTATGGGATATTGGGATAAGAATTCAACAACATCTTAGGAATCACATGTTCTCACCACTAATAACAGTGAATCAATATTGTTGCTCCATAAAATAAAATTAAAGTGGGGGAGTCTGTGAAAGTAGAAAATGTCAGGAATTTCTTCAGTGATATGACCTATATGTGAAAATAATAAAATAGGGAAAATATATGTTAATAAAGAATTTATTTTAAATGTGTCATCATGTCATGAAGAAACCCAAGTCCATCAAAAGGAACAACATAAAAAAGATTAAAAGATAAAATAGTAAAAAAGAGATAAGGGTGGAAAAAGCTACAGCAATAGCTGCTTATATAAAATCTAGAATCCACCCTTGAATACTTAGAAAAAGAAGGCAACCTAGTTAAGAGTTGCATTTGTAGGCACTGTTTTTTTCTTATATCTTTTTTTATCCCAGACTAACACATCCACCACACCTTCTGTGTTGCACGGAAGTTTGTTATTTCTATAAAGAAAAAGGCTTAAAGGGGTTGTTCACCTTTGAGTTAACTTTTAGTATAATGTAGAGAGTGATATCCTGAGACAATTTGCAATTGGTTTTCATTTTTTATTGTTTGTGGTTTTATAGATTTTTAGCTTTTTATTCAGCAGCTCTGTATTTTGCAGTGTCAGCAATTTGGTTTCTCGGGTACAGATTACCCTAGCAACCCTGTATTGATTTGAATAAGAGACTGGAATATAAATAGGGGATGGACTGAATAGAATGATAAGTAATAAAAAGTGGCAATAACGATACATTTGTAGCCTTACAGAGCATTTGATTTTAGATGGTGTCAGTGATCCCCATTTGAAAGCTGCAAAGAAACAGAAGAAAATTGCAAATCATTAAAAAACTATGAAAAATAAATAATGAAGACCAATTGAAAAGTTTCTTAGAATTGGCCCTTCTGCAATATACCTAAAGTTAACTTGAAGGTAAACCACCCCTTTAAAGCTACTTCATGGAATTTGAGGGAGCAAATAAGGACAATATGTGTGCTGAATTGTGGTGGTACCCCACTAAATGTGATATGAAAAGGAATACAACAAACAGGTAAAGGTAATTTGCACTACCACGGGTGACAGATCTCCTAAAAAAATTCTTCTTCAATGGCAATAACTGAAATTGCTGGTGATAAAACCTATGCAATGAGAGGCAACTTTGGAAAAACTAAATGGCGCATAGGTTTTGCTACAGGCAAATTCAATTATTGCTGGTGGAGATCCATTTTCGGAAGATTTTTTGCCCATGGTAGCACATATTTATTGTGGTCATCAAATCTCCCCATCGGCCATTACTCTTAAAATAATTTCAAGTGAAATTACTATTAAAAGCTGTCTCTTGGTCTTGTCCATCTAAAGAAGTAAATAAAATGTTCTGCATTGTGACAGTAAGATATGCTTTTATGAGCCAATATTAGTCATCAGTAGTTAGTTATCAGTCATTTAAGTGTTTTCTTTTTTTTTTTTTTTGAAAAGTGTAGTCAGTACATACATATGCAGTGCTCCAAATGCCTTCAGCCCACAAGGAAGAAACAAATGAAACACATATGCTATTTTAGAAAATAACAGGAGACAATTTATTCCTTTCATCCAGCTGGCATCAAGTAGATTGAGTTAAATCTCCTAAGCCAAACATGACTTCCTCATCTACATCTACAGCTTAAAAAGTAATAACGCTCTATAAATCTGAATTAATGCAAACCAAAATATAGTTTCTTGATTCTCTGTTAACTGGAAGTCTATAGTGCACAATGTCTTGTTTAAAGGTTCTCATTAGGTCGTCTATAATGTAGAAAAAATAATTTGGTATTTTAAAGATAATTCATCATCAACATATTAATAAATGCATTATATATAATATATTCTAAAAGTATCACTTTAAAGCAGGGTCGGACCAGGTACAGCCAACTGGGGCAGAAAAACGAAGGGCCCTTCTGGCAATCCCAGGGGGCCCCTGCCGACCTCTAAACTTGCTACGCACACGTGCAAAAGACGCGGCAAAATAACTGATCAGCTGCTCAGGGGAGAAGGTCTGGGCTAGCCCAGTTCGACCCGGCTTTAAAGTTAGTTTTATACTTTCATTTTTTGGGGTCTTTTGACTGTGAGGAGAAAGGTGATTGGGCTGTATACTGCTGCCCAGGACAATTTTTATTTGTAGCCAGTAATCACTTTGCAGCTTATCTCCCTTCTAATGACTACATTTTGAAGCAATTCATGAAAACCCTGAGGCTTTTTGTCCTGATGACTTTAGCAATCTAAATTTAAAGGGGAAGAATTGACTACAGCTTAGCACAAGTTATAATAGTAGCATTTCACCTTTAAATAGGTAATTGTTTCCTTCATAGATTATGTGCATTTATAAAAATAAATGGGAGAATATAATATGCTTTAGTATCACAAAAAAACGTGTGCAAAGACTATTGCACTCCATAACAACCATTTATGAGCCATTTTTGACTGATTAAGACCTCAATGACTTCCTCGCAAAGTTTGTGTCAAAACTGTTTTTGTGAACGTCCACAGTGTATGTAATAAAATTTTGCAAACGCAAACCATTTTTTGCAAAAAATATTTAACGAACCTCCAAACCATGTGTTAAAGACTCGCAATAAGCGCTGGCACGCGTCAACTTAGGTGCCAGCATCAAAACACCTGCGTGCGTCAAATCGGACGCCCGTGCCGGAACAGAAATTTGCGCCAAAATACTTAGGCACAATGACCTCTAAATTGGGTGCCTAGCTTCCTATTGGTCCCTGATGTGTCCATACTTCCTCAGCCTGCTCCTGATTGGTTCCAAGTCCCTTAAATACCTTCCTCTTACTCCTCACGTTGCCCAAGCTGGCTTCAGTTCCTACTGTTCCTGCTAAAGCCCTGGTTGTCCGAGTTTCCTGGTTTTGACCCTCTGCCTGTTTTCCTGACCTCTGAACCTTAGCTGCCTGTATTCGACTACGCCTTTGCCTGATCCTTTGGTACCTCGCTTCTCTACCACACGAAACTGACCTCTGCCTGAATTTGACTACATCTTTGCCTGGTCCCTTGGTACTATGCCTTTGGTAACACGCTAGGCTCCTTTTCTGCCTCTGCCGCAGAAAGCCCGTGGGCCCTTAAAGGGCTTCGGTGAAGACCGGAGCCATAGAGGAGTTCCAGTTGCCACCTCAGAATTAATTCAGCTGCTTCTGTCCTGTGTCACATCATGGATAAACACTAGTGTCCAACTCAAAATTCTCAGGTTAAATACAACCTTTTATAAATCTGCCCCTAAATGCAGGCACATTTAAACAAATCAAATACACAGAATTCCAGTGATTATGCAACCTGTGGTTCCACAACACCAGGAGGACCACCATGTATATGTGTTCAGCATAACCAGATCTTGGATAGTCATATAAAGTCCTATGTATTGTAGCTTACTAAAAGAAACTATACTGCTCTAGGCTACCAATTAGTGATTGGCAAATTTGTCCCGAAAAATTCACAGAAACAATGAAAAATTCACGAATCGTCTAATTTTTTCTACTAGTAAAAGAAACCATAAGTGTGACTGTGTAGTAGAGTCAATCAGCTAAGATTCAAAGATCAGTTTGCAGGAGAAAAGAAATTTGGGTTGAAGATTTAACCTGCCCCATTGAATGAGTGTTTTAAAAAGTAAAGGATTGTGCCCCTCCTTCATGTATATGGATAACAAAATATATTTTCCTTAAAGGAGAACTAAAGCTTAACCAAAGAAGTAGGTATAAATGTTGTGCATGATGTTTTGTGCTTCTGGACCAGCCCAAGGCAACCACAGCCATTTAGCAGGGAAGATCTGGGTCTCCAAAAGATGCCCCAGTGGCTCCCCATATTTTTTTCTACTGAATCACTGCACATGCTCTGTGCTGCTGTCACTTACTGAACTTAGGGACCCACTCACAATATACAGTACACATAGAATAGAAATGTAACAATATGAGGCTGATTAGTCATTAATACAGATAATTACTACATGGCAGCACAGAAACCAGTGCAATTAGCATCAGAATTTAATAATCAGCTCTGTAGCATCAGCTTATATTGCAGGGGAACCTCATTTTCTGCTGGATAATTAGTGCTAAGCTTAGCTTCTCAACAGCTGCTTAGAGCCCACTGAGCATGTCACAGGCATTTTCCAAGATGGTGACCCCCTGTGACAAGTTTGAAGTCCTGGATCATTGCTGCTTTTGACAAGCTGAAACTTTAGGCTGGTGCAATACGTTCACTATATAAAACATGAGCTCCACTACATTATTACAAGGTTACATGTATATAAAAATTGCAGTTAACATTAAATTTTTTATAGTTCCAGGTATATTAAAGACAGCAAATTTGCATTCAGCTGCAAATATAGTGAGGCTAGCCTACATGTTCAGGTTATGAATAGTATATTAATGTTTATTGCATTTTCCTAAGCAGAATATCCACATTTTCCCTGCTTAGAAGTAATTATTTGAAGTAATTCACAAGTTTAATCATTTTGCCTTTGTCTGTGAAGGAGGAAACATTGGGGCAGATTTACTAAAGGGATTTACTAAAGGGCGAAGTGGCTAATGCTAGCAAAAATCCCATCTGCAGGGAGATTGCCAATGCACTAGCCGGCGTAGATGAAAATTTGCTAGCAAAAGAGCTTGTCATCTCTCGGTGACTTTTCTCTCAGTCGTTTACAAATTCAGTAAAGTGCAGATTTTACTGAACGTTACCTCTTTCGCCAGAGATGACTTTGCCATCTCAGACCAGGTGAACTGCTAAAATGAAGCTAGATCTTTCTCAATCTTATGTCAGTTACATCATATCTTGTCTGCCGGAAATGCATTCAAGTTCTAAAAATGCTGGCTACTTTTTTTTTAAGTGGGATTGCCTGCAAAAGCCCTAACTTTTTTTTACAGTGGGCTCATGTGTAGGGCATTAGAGGTTCTCTTTTGTCTTTATTAAGGTTCCTTGGACATTTTAAATAAAAAGTGGCCATTTCAAGCGTTTGCACCAACATCTCCAATAAAGACATCCATACAACTTTAATGTACCCGCCTTATTTAAATTGACCTAAGTGTAAGATCACTGGCGACTTTTCGTTAGGCATACTCAAACGCTAACAAATCTTCACTATGAAATGCTCGACACTGAAGAAGTATCGCTAGCAAAAAGTTGCCAGCATTTGGCCCCCATAACGCAACTTCACATTTTAGGGAATTAGCGTAGTGGTAACATTTGTGCCTGACAAAGTGGTACAAAGTGTGCCAAGTGGTTGTTGGAAACAATTCACCATTTAGTAAATCTGCCCCATTGTTGGGGATATCATGGCTGCTTCCACCCATAAAGCAATTAAGATATATATTGTACTGTATCTGTGTATGTGTCAAGTGTGTGTGTGCAAATAATAATTGCAAAAATGTCTCACTGAGTATTTCCAGGAAATGTATATAGCATAGCTACATTAAAATTATCATCCATGGATCTGCTGCACATTGCAATACAAGTTTGCCCAACTAACCAGAAGGAGTTGCTGAATATGAAGAAAATGTTGGAAAAAGCAAGAGATTTAAAAGTGAAAAACAATGAAGTCATGGGCTCTCTCAACAATGGACACTAACAGAGAGATAACTGAGAATAACTATTTTATCCTCATTTATTTCTCTGCTGCTACATATGGTCTCAATTTTATATCCTTGCAATAAAAATCTATAGACGTTGGCCAATGCTCCAGTTGCTATTTATCCTTCCAAATAGTATGCATGGAAACCATGATCTATTATTAAAGACACTTTTTAATCCAAGACAAAATATTTAGCAACAATGAAAGAATGAATACAAAATAGTTTTAGATTTATTTTGCTTTCATTTTTCTTTCTTAAATATCCTTACTAATAAGAGAGTTATTTCCTCAATACAAAACAGATTGTTGGTTTCCTAAACTATATATAGTAACAGAGGGTTAATATCAAAATGTGAAATAGAGCCAGTAGTGATGGGCGAATCTGGGGCCTTTTGGCCTTATCCAGAAACCAGTCATTCAGAAAGATCAGAATTACAGGAATGCATGCAAAACTTAGCCCATGACAGGCAAAAGAATTTGCTCATCACTAGATGCGACCTCTTTAATGCCACTATTGTTTATTTCCACTTAACCCCTTCACCTCCAAGTACTAACTGTACTATCTAAGTCTTGCAGTGGTCTTTTCCTGAAACTCAATCTTGAGTTCCAGAGTATACTGATATATTGCTAGGCCCACTTCAGCTTAGCAAAACAGAGTTAGAAGCTAATGGTATAAACTTGTCTATGAAAGACAAGTTAAAACATTTCCATGTCCAAAAGCAAATACAGCTATGGGAACTGAATGCTTGGGACCTGGGGTATTCCAGATAACAGATCTTTCCATAATTTGTGCCTTTCTTGTAGGGAAAAGCCCCAACTGCATTAGCAGTGCATGCAGCTTTTGAAGAGGGCTCCAGTACACTCCAAACCCCTTAGGCAATGAGCGGGGGGTGCAGAGGGGGAGGCCACGTGCAATCGTCGTAGTACCCGACAATAATTATTCAGACATGCGTCTGCACGTCTTCTGCATCTCCTCTCTGCCTCTTCCAGTCAGCCTGCGACTTCCTGCTGCATAGACTCTGCTTTAGGACCCCCCCATTGCTGCCAAGGACCCTCCTGGACTTCAGAATGGTAAGTAGCTCTTATATACACATTTACACACACATACATGCATGTACACATACACAGTACACATTTTACACAAGTTAACTTTATTCTTTTTCTTTTCAGGCTTTTTTTTGCAGTTTTGCACACACACACACATATATATATATATACTCACATACTCCTATACACACCGATACCTTTAAGAAGTATACACACATGAATACACAAACGCACACTTTTACATTTTTTTCTTGCTTTGATTTTAATTTTATCATTTAGCCTCCTGTTTTTACCTTAAAATTGTAGATTTCACAGTGTGACTATTGGATCAAGCATTCTGACCACTAACCACGCTGTCATACCACTTATTTTGTAATTTCATTGATTTTAGTGCAGTTTTATGCTTGCATTGTTGTCAGCCATGTTTTATATAGCGTAGCTTTGCAGTATGATAATTTGACGTAGAATAAAAATTTTTGCAATTTTGTATTCATCAGTTTCTGTACTTTACAAAAATATATGGGTTTGGGGGTCTTTGTGCTGTTAGGATGGTCTTAAGGCACATAATACACAGTCAGGGAGCTTTGTTCAAGACAGCTGAGAAAATTCATACCCACTATTTTTATTTGGGGTCTGTACATGCCTGCTGCTTTGGTATATCTATATATATTGGGTATCAAACTGTTCAGTAGACCCTTGGCATCAATATTTAGGGTGTTTTCCAATTAGAAAATTTGGTGCGATAAATGTAGCCAGTCACAATATTTTAGGCAATTTTCAGAAATGTCATAAAAATATTGGATCCGTCAGAATGTGTACTTTCCAAAGATATACGTTTTTTAGGGTCACTATAATTTTTATACCTTTTATCCCACCTAAAACTAGCAGTGATTATAAATTAGTGTAAATGTAAGCCATCAAATAAGTATGCACAAGGTAGGTTCTGGGGTCTTTATATGCCATGTACTTTGATAAAACTATGTACACTGGGTATCAAACTAGTCATATTTGGGGTGTTTTATCTTGTTACCTAATAGTATGTGGGTAAAAAGATGCTGCAAGGTGGAAATTTTTAGGTGATTTTTGGAAATGTCACTAAAATCGCCAAATTTAGAAAAGGTTTGTGGCTTTGTGCTTTGGAGTAGAAAGACATGCATACCCAATTTGGATTTGGGGGGATGTGTTATTTCTGAAAATATTATAAATATATAGTTTTATGTAAACGTACTTTTTTCTATCTTTGCCCACCCCAAAATGTGTTAATTTTGCTGTGTCTAATTACTGAACAGGAGTCTACATTTTGGGGCCCCTATATGCCACATACTTAGGTAAACCAATACATATTGGGAATGAAACTGTTCAGTGGACTCCTGGCATTCATATTTATGGTGTTACATTGATAACTAATGATTTGTGGGAGATATGATACTGTAGATTGGAAGCTTTGAGGTAATTTTAAAAAAATCCCCAATTTCTATTAAAAAAAAGTATAATTTTAGGAAAGAACTCCAACTTGTTAGTTTGGAGTACATAGATCTATGTACCCATTTTTGATTATCCAGAATCTGTTCTTTCTAATAATGGGTAGTTTTCTAGGGTAAACCTACTGTTAGTGGAATGTTTGGACTTGAAGTAAGAAGTATACTGTTCTGTACAGCAGTGCTTTAGAAATTTTGATCTATACAAGTGAGAAATCTCCATATACTGTATATATTTGGATTTGGCGCATTCAGGAGACCTAGAACTTTCCAAAATTATTTTGACCTGTGATAATTTTGACGCGAGCAACAGTCTTTATACTGTATGCGCAATTTTTTTCTCCAATTGCATTAAAGTCAATGGTGTCCGAATAATTTTGCTGCTCAAAATTTATATGAGCATGAAAATTTACTGCGCAACTTTTGTCCAAATGCATTAAAGTCAATGGGCGTCCAAACAATTTTTTCTCACAGCGAATTTTCCACTGCAACAAAAAATTGTTACTCGTCAAAATTGTTTGATTTCGGGAAAACATACGCTGTCAGTGAAATCTGGAAATTCATTGTGAATACATGCCTGGAATAAATTTGCCCATTATTTTTTGTATTAATCTTAATTTCTGCTATTTTAAAGACAGGGTATAGAATAGATCTTTGTACAACTTGCTTTTCAGTCCTCCCAGGCTAGGTCTGCCTTATCAGCAGTTTGGTGAGAACATTCTGGTACTGAGCACCAGTAAAGGGAGGGTAGATGGGGATTATAAATGTATACCTTGCGCTAATAATGTCCAGTAAACATTTTGTTAAAGGACCTACAGTAAGCTCAGAAACAGTTGAAAGCAAGCTCTGTTAGTACTATTCATTTTAAAGGGATACTGTAAAAAAATGTTGTTGTTTTTTTCAAAATGCACCAGAATTCTGCATTGAAATCCATTTCTCAAAAGAGCAAACAGATTTTTTTTATATTCAATTTTGAAATCTGACATGGGGCTAGCCATTTTGTTAATTTCCCAGGTGCCCCAAGTCATGTGACTGGTGCTCTGATAAACTTCAGTCACTCTTTACTGCTGTAATGCAAGTTGGAGTGATATCACCCCCTAACCCCACCCCCATCAGCCTAACAAGAGAACAATGGGAAGGTAACCAGATAACAGCTCCCTAACACAAGATAACAGCTGGCTGGTAGATCTAAGAACAGCACTCAATAGTAAAAACCCATGTCCCACTGCGTTCTATTCAGTTACATTGAGAAGGAAAAACAACAGCCTGCCAGAAAGCAGTTCCCTCCTAAAGTGCTGGCACAACATGACCAGAGGCAGCTGAGAAATTGACAAAATGTCTAGCCTCATGTCAGATTTCAAAACTGAATATAAAAAAATCTGTCTGCTCTTTTGAGAAATGGATTTCAGTGCAGAAGTCTGCTGGAGTAGCACTACTAACTGATGTGTTTTGAAAAAAACATGTTTTCCCATGACAGTATCCCTTTAAGTACTACTGGCATATATCTCCGACCTTGCTCTTTGGATACAGGCATATGGGAGAGACTTTTTAACTAAGGAAAATATTAATATTGAGGAATATCTTGAGATTTATTGGAGATTTGCAGGTCTGTTCTTATATGTTTCATTTGAATTGTTCTGCTTCTTTTAGCCAGTCAAAATGTAAAAATATTTTATTCGATAGTCGAAGTAGCCCAAAATGACTTTGGAATTCGAATTGTAAAAATTTAAATTTTATTCGAAAATTCCCTTCAACCCTTAGTAAGTGTGCACCTAACTGTCAATTGATTTCCCCGAAAGGGTTTGGTGGTGACTAAGTTTTTAGTCACCTGGGGGGGTCACTAATTATTTTATTACTTGCCTGCATTAACCCACTTTGGGAAACTCTGTGGTTTGAGAACCTCTGCCTTACAATACATGGTAAAGGTTATTTAGACTGTTTTTAAATGTATATTCTTTTAAGATAATTGACAGCTATGTTGGGACTTTTAATTTGAAAAAAGGACCATTAGCTGGATGTTCCCGATTCATCATGTGCTCACTGAGGTAAAGCATTTATCACTTTTTATTTATACATAATATGTCATGAATGTAAGCAGAGATAAATAAAAAGCAATAATCCGGTCATGCATCAATCAAAACAATTCTAACTATAGACATAATACAAGTCAAGGACTCAATACACTGGAAAATTATAACATGAAGTAGAAAATAAATTACACTGTAACAAAGGTTTCTTGGGGGACTCATTTTAAGCATTTAATATCTATGAAAATGCTATTATTAAAGTAAAATGGGTTTTAACCTTGAATAAAATGTCAAGATGGCCTCAAGTTTTATTATGTGTAGTACACATTCTATTTGTATTTTAGTTTATCACTCAGCTTGGCAAGCATCCAGTCGCAGAATGAGCCTAACAATTTATTTTGTCTGAGGTTGTGTTATAATTTAGTGAAAGCCAGGCAGGATGTTTTGGTAGGGGGCCATAGACCACATTCCAAACATTGGATTAAAATGATCTTTGAATAGCAATACTTAATGTATTTGGCATTCCACAGATGAAGTTAATATGTCAATGGTCAATCTTAGCTGTTTCTGTGAAAGCTGCTTTTCTGCCGGTCTGTTCATGACTGAATAATTAAGTTTTCAGTCACTCAATCAACTGCAACATATTTTTTTCAATAGAGAAAACATGTACTATATTTTTAAACATCAAAAGCCAATTCAGTGATAATGACTTCATGCCCTTTGAGGGTGCATGAACATTAACTTGAATAATGCATTATTTAAAAATGCCTTCAGGAAATAAACGAAAATTACTTTTTACACTGTAACCTTCATGTACACAAATGTGGGCAGTAGTGGATAGATCCTGTGAAACCTTGGACTTCTGTAATTCAGTATTTCAAAAATGGTCACAAAAATGGAAACCCGTTATCCAGAAAGCTCCAAATTATGGAAAGAACTCCTGCCAGGGCCACCATCAGGGGGGGCACAGTGGGGACAGTTGTCCCAGGTCCATCAAAATCTGAGGTGAAAGGAGGGCCCGGCTGGGCTGCACTCTCAGAAAAGCTGGGCCCCCCTCAAGATCCGAAGCAATAAAGATGCCGCAGAAAGACCCGAAATGGCTAAGATGCAGTGGAAAAAGCGATGGCAGCAAAA
>CM044431.1:144503299-144522339 GCA_024363595.1 Xenopus borealis
CAGTGCGCAACTTCGCCTGGCATAAGGGTGCGAAGTTGCACAAGTCTATCTACTTCGCTATCGTAAATTCAGCAGAGCTGGTGTTGGTGAATTTCTGAAGTTACGAATTGACGTCAAGCTGGCGAATTAGTGCTAGCGTTAGACGCTTCGTGCGTTATTGAATTTGCCTGTCAGAGGAAAAAATGGGCAAATTAATAACACACAAATCACACAATCCTTTATGAGGACATTGTTTCTTTTGCAAGATACATTAAAATATATCTAATTAAGCATGTCTTTTCAGCCAGATTATTGTCTAAAGGTCCAGAGCAGAAGACAGTCCTCTCAGAGGAGGTAATAGAAAATGTATTTCTACCTGACAAGAACAAGATGCCAAACATGTAATATATCAAGGCACAAATGAAGAAATAAAACTCAGGCAAATATTAATGTAAATGGATGCTGCTTTTCTGTGATCATATTACCTGGATAATAAGATGTCAGATCCTTTGCCCACAAAAAAACTTAATAGTGATATATTTCTCAAAAAACAAATTGTCTGGGACTATTGCCATAGCTAATGTTCATGGTTTAACTGATACTTAAGCTATTTATGCCAAGCTCTAAGACATTGCAATACACAATTTAAAATAAATACTGCCAGGCTTCCAGAACCATAACAATGTCTAATAAATAAGAATTTAGTATTGTCCAGTGCCTCCATATTAAATAGTGAAATATATTCAGTGTTACTTTTGCTTTTAATTACAAGCCCCAATATTAGAGAAATCCACAGTAAAATACAATTTGTTATTTTCAAGCATTTAAAAACATGCCAATTAAATAGGCCACCCAAGTTTAAAGAAAACATAGGCACCCTCCTTCCACAAGTGCTTGGTGTTGGCAATACACATACAAATGAAACATAGAATTGCTTCATTCACTGCATATCTTTATTCTATTTATTTTGAGAATCCTCTAAATACTTTTACAGAGCCAGCTTAGCTTTGATCCAATGAATACTACAGTATCACTTCATATATGTTCTTAGAGAAGATGAACCAGTATTTGTTTATGGTTTTGTTTCAAGTTGATTGCTGTTCCTTTTCCCTGGGGTCTACATCATCTAGAGTTTTAGAGTTTAATAATAATATCCATTTACACTAGGGTAGTGCATTTCCGTATATGATTTTGATTATATTTTTCATGCCGCAAAAGATAAGCAGGGTGGTTGCTTTTGCTGATAAATTTGTTCAAAAGTAATTTTGATCCTATTGAACCAATTAGTGTGCAAATTACTATTGCAAATTGCTGTGGTCCGATTTATTTCCACTGATTTATTAAACAACGAATTTTTGAAAGTCCTCAGAGTAGGCTGAAGAGGCACATAGGCATTCTCTTCAAGTTGTAAAGGAACATGTATGGGCACAAGCATCTTCCTGGATTATGTTAATAAGCACTTAACTTTTGCAACCAAAATAGTGGCTTGCAACTTGAAGGACAAGGAAAGTGTAAAATAGAATAAGACTAGAAATGCTGTATTTTGTATAGTAAACATAAACATGAACTTACTGCACCACAAGCCTAATCAAACAAATTATTTATGCTTTCAAAGTTGGCCACAGGGGGCTGTCATCTTCGAACTTTGTTCAGTGTGGTCTGGGCTTCTTAGGGGTCAACATTAATGATCAAAGAACAAAGCTGCTTGAGTTCTGCCTGGCTGGTAAGTAAGGCAGGGGCTCCCCCTGCTGTTCATAAGTATGAACAAGTATGATTGTTTCCCTGCCAGAAGTTAGGGACCGTCTGAAAATTCCTATCCACAGCACTAAATGAAGGGAGAATTTCACTGCATACAGTCAGGTTTCTTATAAAAATGGTACACATTTATTAATTAAAGTATGTGGAGATAGATTTCTTTTTCATTAAAGAAAGTAAAAATTTGATTTTATTTCTTTTCCTTTCCTTGCCCTTTAAGGTGGCAATTGGCACACCAATAATATCGTATGAAACAAATTTTCATACAATATTCCGGGTGTGTATGGTGGGAGACGAGCCAACTGGTATCGGCAGAAGACTTGGATATTGGTCGGCTTGTCAATTGGGATTGGGATTGACAGAAAATTTGGATCCCTTGCCTCTGAAGGCACCCAAACATCACCCATTGTTAGTGCAGAATCGTCAGATACAAATAGAATTCTATTGTTACTACCTGTGTATTGGACAGTTATGCTCTACAAATGTGTACTGAAATGAGAAATCTTTCCTGGAAAGATGTTTTCCAGAAAGATTGTAGGCGTCTAATTTTTTTGTAACTATGAAACCTGACATTACCTACCTAATGAAAGTCTTTCAAAAGACTGGGCTTGACTGGTCTGCATCTTCTTTCCTGTAAGCTAGCATCAGTATGTCATTGTACTAATGAACTAAATCAAATACTGAGCATGCATATAAATAATGCAATCACTAACTGAAGTATGGTGCTGTGTTGGGTCCACTTTGATTTGATTTGTTTTTAATGACTTGGAGGAAGGCATTGCAAGCAATGTATTTGCATTTGACAATAGCACCAAATTAAGAAGGATAATTCAATAAAGCCAGAGTCGTTTCTCTCTACAAAGAAAATTATAGACAGCTAAATATTTTGTAGATGTCCCAAATTCACCTAATGATTAAAGTGGAACTATCACAAAGATGAAAAATTAATATAAACTTAATTTCAAACTTTCAAAATGAAATAAGACACTTTACCTACTAAATAAAATAAATTCTGCATTGTTTCAGAAATAATCATGTTACTCTTAATCTCAGCATCTGTCTCTTTTCAGGCAAGAGTCAAATATTAATTGACAGTTAGATCTAATATATCTTGTAGTAGGGGCTCCCTTTCCTAACAGATGTATTAGAGATGTATTACAGCTCACTGATTACAGCAAAAAAAAAAAATTTATCAAAATAACTTCACCACAAATCCTGCATGTAGAAAGACAGGTTTTCTATCAGAGATAGTTATTTTGAAAGAGTGAGCTCTACTACATCTAGGCAAAAAGGCAGGCTGTATTAGACTTAACTGTCAATCGAAATGTGGCTCCAACTCCTGTCTGAAGAAGATGATCTCCTCCAAGAAACATGTACTACCACTGAATACATAGACAAAGAGCCTTGCATTGTCCTCCTCAGTGTTGACATTTTGTCACTTTATGGATTGAATGGTGAACCTGGACCTGTTACTTGCACCAAAATAAAGAGCTCTATTTGTTAAAGTGAAATGTAGCGCAATGCTCTAGCAAATATACATTGTTTTATTCACTATAATTCACTTATGATTCTTTAAATAGTGACCTGAGTTTACCAAAATCACGTGAACACATATGAATTTCTTAATAACCATGATTTTACTTCGATGAAAGGCTTCGGGCTTTGTAGGATAAATTCTTCAATGTCAGAGTATGCTCCTGGTTCTATGTTTTAAAGCTCAACAGAGGACAATTAAGATTAAATTATTTCCTTACATTATTCAAACTCATGAATATTATAATAAAGCAAGATATGCTTTGTTAACTGGAAAGTTTCCCGTATTAAAGATTCCATAAAACAAGGCCGTTTTGCTGCTTAAGAACCAAAGAATAGATTCTCTGCAAAGATGTATCTTTTAGTATAATCATTATATTTAATACATCTCAGACCATAAAAATGTGCATTGATAGCATTGCTAAACGACATACTTTAGATTTTATGCTTACTAAACATGCCAACATCCTAATTAAAAAGTACAAAAAAAAAGCATTTTGGTAATCAGCACAATAATAATCCTTTCGTATAAATACATAATTAGAGGATCAAGGTTTCAAAGCAAAATTATGATCAATGTACCCCCTCACCCCATGTTGCCCCATACCCCCTCACAGTTTTTTGTTACCATTTATATCCCTCAACCCAGATTTATACTTTAGGGGTTATCCTATAAAAGGTATTTGCCCATCTATACATTCAACGCTTATGCAGATATGGGATCAATTATCCGGAAGCCCATTATGCAGAAAGTTACAAATTACGAAAAGGCCATCTCCCATAGACTCCATTACAATAAAATAATCCAAATTTTTAAAACTGATTTCCTTTTTGTCTGTAATAATAAAACAGTACCTTATATTTGATCCCAACTAAGATATAATTAATCCTCATTGGAACCAAAACCAGCTTATTGGGTTTAGTTAATGTTTATATGATTTTCTAGTAGTCTTAAGGTGAGAAGATCCAAATTACAGAAAGACCCGTTATTCAGAAAGCCCCAGGTCCCGAGCATTCTGGATAATTGGACCCATATCTGTACTGTAAAGTCTTCAATGGGTATTAGGTTTCTCGATTGCAGCTGCCCTTCACTGGCCACTCTGCTGGACTCTCCAATGCAAAACAGTAGGAATACAAAATCAAGAGACATATCTTTGTGATACAAACTTAATACAAACTAATGAATATTTAATGAGAGGAAGATTATGTCTGGATAACATGTGACATAACCTCACTATATACTAGTATTACACATTAAAGGGATAGAATCTGTTTGTGAAAAACTAAGAAAGAAAGTGAATATTCTGTACCCTTGCAGGAGTTCCTTGTACAAAGTATTATATTAAACATGAGGAAAATATTGTGTTTTACACCAGCTTTATTGTTGATCTGTTGTTTATATGAAAGGGGGATGTGGAAAAGCCACTGAATGAAATGGCCTACTTCTTGCCAACAGTGGGCATTTTTAGGGTTGTGTTAAGAACATACCAAAGTGACAGTTCCTTAGGGCTAGGCAGAACTGCTCCAGAGAGTCCGATTTTTTAGAAGCATGCAAGTATTATAAACCAGGTTTAAGAAGAAAGGCTATAGGGAAGAATGGATCCAAGTAACATGTGTATCTGAATCTAAAACAGATAAAAAAATATTATTAAATGCTAAACAGTGGTCAAAAGAACCAAGGGTGGTCGTCTATAAAAAGATACAATGAAGCAGATGGGCTTCATTTTCAAACACTGGCATTTGATTACAGCAGATCCCACCCTTAACCAGTTGTCCATTGATATTAGGGTGTGCTTTAGAAGGACCATCAAAAATATGGTAGCGCCATCTGGGGTTTGGGGACATAGAAGATATGAGGTACAACAACACCAAGGTGTCACATTCAAGTGTCAAAAGAACAGATTTGGGGCTTGATCATATGTTATGCCTAAAAAATACATAATCAATGACTTTCCCAGAATATACAGTTTTACTAATTGTTCTATTGATGTTGTATATTTGCTTATATGTCCTTGCAAAAAATATATGTGGATAGAACTATAAGAACTGTAGGAAGGAGGATCTGTGAGCACATACATAACTTCCGGATATCAAAAATAAATCATAGTGTTTCTAAACATTACAAAGAGAGTCATACTATTAATCCTAAGGACCTTTTGTAGTCCAACAAATACCTGTTAGTTTTAAAGGAGGTGACAGACAGATTAGATTGAGGCAAAGAGAGATCTTTTAGCTTAATAGTATAAACATAGACCTGGCAGCATTTTCATTTGTTTTTAGTATATATGTGTAGTTTTAACAATCCTTTTGAATTTGCAAATTGTTGCTTTGTGTGGACATGGGTGTGCCTCTTGTATGGGGTGTGTACACTGTCCATTGGCATTGGGGGTTCCCAGTGGAGCATTCATGGGGGTCCACTTTCCATATTTTTAAAACTTGCTTTAACACAGGCATGCCATAGTTCAAGGTACATCTGCCAGCATTGGAAAGATTAGCTCCCAGTAGAACATTAATAATGGTCAAATATTCTCTTGCCATATTTACATATGCACTTATGATTGGCCATCTAATTGAATATCAAAGAATATCCACAAGCACAGCTAATTCAAGTATTAAAGCAGGTACAGCAGCTGAAATATCAGTGATAGACAACTTTGGATATAGACAATATTATTCCTGCCAAATCTCCAATTTAACTTTGTCAATACAGCCTAAGTGTTGAGATTATACCAGGTACATGTGCAGCCCTGAAGGGTAAACCCAAACAAAATATGTTCACATTTAAATAATATTTCATTGTAAATGTTAGAATGACATGAGCTTTATATTTGAAGTGGGTGGTGCACTTGGAGACAAGTGTCAATGAGTCATGTAACCCAGATACCATAAGGAAGCACTTATAGCATTTATGAGGATATATTTTATAGTTTATTCCTTTTTTTGTGTATTATAAGAAAGTATATTTACAGTGAGGAAGCTGCCTTGGCTATGAACAGTTCCAAGACCAATATTATGTTTATAGAGGTATAGAAGAAAAGGTGCAGAAATGAAATCAATGTATATGCTGAGCTTTTGCAAGCAGCAAAGAGATCAAAGCTCATGCAGATGACTGGAAAGCCTGGAAGGTGGGAAGTGGGTGATTCACTGCTTTGTGGAAAGTTTGGTTTAATTGGAAGCAGGTGTAGACAAATGTGCTTAAGGATGAAGGTATATAGGTATATTACACTCAGCTAGAATTAGAAACACAGAACAGAAGAATAGTGGAAATGAAATGGAAGGAACAAAATTTTACAGGATAACATTTACCATGAGAAAAAGCTTGACACTGAGATAAATCCCATACTATTATAAATCCAACATAGTGATCATTAAATAGTTCAAATTAAATAAACAGATATATGTTTTTCTAACAAATATAATATCTACAGATGGTGGCTCCACCTCATAATGCTGCTCTGTCTGTTATAAAAACTGGCCCAAGCCTTGGCTAATACTTGCATCCAATTCAGCCTTTCTTGGCAGACCATTTTTCCTTGAATAGCTGGTGATCATTTCTATTTTGTAATCAATGGACTCCCAGTTTACATATTCAGACAGAATTCAGAAGTGATTGCTTTCTGTGATCTTAAACAAACTATATGGTTAAAGGCACATGAAGAGGGTTATTTACAAAAACAATGACCAAATTCCCATTCCAATTTTGATCTTATTTATTAATTAAAAAACTGAAATCAATCAGATTGGGAAAAAAACTGATAAAATGGAGCAAAAACCCAAATTGTACATTTTTCTCTGACTCTTTTATCATTTTACTTGGAAAAAAACATAAAGTTTTGGGGATTTTCAGACTAAATCCAGTGCAAACCACCATAACTTCAAATCGAGAGTGGTGCCTCTCTCATTAATTTATACAGGACCTCGACAGGTCTGAGATGTCGGATTTTCAGATTCCGGCTTTTTACAGCATCGTGGTATAATAAATCTTGAAAAAATAAATTTTCTGCAAAAAATTTGAGTTTTTGCCACAAAAAGCACTACCATATAAATTTGAGGTTTAGTAAATAACCCAACGTAGAAACCCCCAATACCACCCCTTGCCTACAATTATTGACATTAATATAAACTCTTCCATGGCATCCAGATAGCTCCTAATATAGATGGGAGCTGAGGAGGGCTATGATTAGTTGATGTGGAAGTCAATGTGCATCATATGCAGCATACTACATTGTTTCAGGCAAAACACTGATGGCAAATTTCAAGTGCAGATTCCTGAAAAAAAAAGACCACTAGCAAAACCACAAACATCCATGTGAAACTGAACTGGGTAAAAAAGTTAGCTCATTCCTGGACATAACTAACCATAGTTTTTTTTTTTAAATAATATCTACTTGAGAAAATCTAAAGTAACCTCAGATTTTACCTTTTTAACCTTCAAACTGGGCCTTTAGGAGAGCAAATAGGCACACATTTCACAAATTTCCCCATAACTAGCCTTCAGTCTGGGCCCACAACCACTACCTCTGGGGGATGCAAAAACACAGTTTGGGAATTACTGATGTAGGATGTATAAATCGAAATCTGCAGGGGCGATACTGGCACCATTGCCATCCTGAGGCTGCTTTTGTTTTACCCCCCCCCCTCGATCTGGCACTCACCTTTTCGGCACCTGAGGGGGCCAATGTCGCTAGTGCGCTTTCGGCACTAGAAGAGCCAAACTTCCATTTTGAATACCAGAAATTCAGCTCTTAAATTGACCAGGAGCAGCTTTTTACCGCCCTTTTCACCGCCCTTTTCAACCTGCCTCATTGGTGTAGCACCCCTGGAACTCTGGATTCTGTAATGGACCCCTTAAGTTCGGAAGCTTGTTAGTAAGCTTAGAAGTAAGTAAATATTTTGGCAGACCTTTATTACAACTACAATGAATAATTCCTATATCCTTGCTGACTGTACTGTACTGTACTGACTATAAATGCATTTCTGCCTAATGTTCACAAAGTTTTTGATCACTATGAGTTTGATCTCCCAGTTTATTGTGTCTGCAGTAATTTATTGTTCTTTCAAAAAGATTAAGGAATCTAGAACTATATGACGTAATCATCTGATGTTTCTTGTTTTCCAAGTAATAAAGCCTAGCAGTAAGCTACAATAATATTATTCCACATGAGTTTGTGGAGACAGCTTGTATTTAAGAAATACCTCTAAAAAGAACCACAGAATATTTGCCCATATGTCTTCATTTAGGGAAGATTGTTTCTTTTACACTAAATAACTTCCATATATTATTGATAAAATATATTTACATAGGAGGGATTGTATCTTAAAAACTAACAGTTGATTGTTTTAACGTATATCTTTCCCCATTACTGCAAGATGGCAGTGTCAATATTTTCCTGGTGTAGCTAGTTGTGCATTGAAAAAGAATATGCTGCTCATACACAATACTAAATGCTTCTTATTTAGGATGTGGAAATCCATGTCATTAAACACCCTATTGAGGGTAGCAAGATAAAACATTCCTCCCCAAGACACATGACATTTTTGTATACGTGATTCCAAGTTATACTGAGAACTGAAAGGCAATTTGCTGGGCTAGCAGAGAGAGTCTTTGATGAAGGTAGATGAAAATTCCAGTGCTATTACTCAACCACATTAAAATAATTTTACCAGTCAATCTTACAAAGACACAGTATCTACTAACATGAGGTGACTTGGGCCTTTTAGCATGCAAGACTTTCAGCTTGCAAGTAAGATCATCTTAAGATATATATAAGAACCTTTATCCCGTAGTACAGAGTCCAAAACTGTCTGGAATTTCTTAAAAAGATCCCTGCAGGTTGATTACAGTAGTTGGTTATCTATAGTATTTTTCTGCTCCAAAATATGTATCAGAGTTTTGTTATGAAGACAAAGAAGTGTCTAACGATGCAATATGAATGAAGACTTTCCGCATGTAACTAAGATCATCTTATGATACCTATAATAACTTTTACAGAGAGTTCAAATCTATGGAGCTCTATTTTCTAGTGTGGCCCAGAGCACCCAAAGAGCGCGTCCCTCCCTACAGGTGGATTAGAGTCGTTGGTTATTTGTGGTCTCTGAGAACTGCATCAGAGTTTTGCTATGGTGTAATCTATTTGTAATGTTTTTAAATGCTTTAAGGTTGGACTGCAAAGGAGGGACAACCATAGCAGGACACATTTTTGTTATACTACCTATTTCATAACCCTCAATATTTGGAAATAAGAAGAGGGACAAAAACAGATGTGCCTAGCGCAGCAATTGTTTTTTTTCCCTTGTATATTTTTGTGGCCACACCCCCTAATTACCATGTTCATTATACAAGGTTATGAAAGTTTAAACACACTTCTGTGTTTTTTTTCAGTTATTACAGTTTTGCTAATGAACGTGAATTGTCCTGTAAGCTGAGTTCTCCCAAGAAACCCGTTTATGTTAAATTGTTACAAAAGTATTTTAGTGCACCTGGTGGTTGTTCTGGGCTCTCTACCAAAAGCTAATTAAGTTAGAAATTTTCTTGCTAGTCAGTGCAGAGAAAGTCAGAATATTTCAGTACAAATGCAGGACTCATTCACACCTTTTCTCTTTCTTCTGCTATTTTTTTTTATTTCATGAGCTTCTCTTAATTTTTTATTCTTATGAAATGTGTGTTTGCCTGATAGAAAGCATAAAATGATGAGCTTGGTGCATCCTTAATGTCTTGTTTTAAAGAGGGTGAGTTTCAACAGGACACCATAAGTATATTTAATACTACCAGAGTTTACATCAGCAAGATACATCCATTCATGTAAAAAAGTTGTTGGGTTTTTAATGAATGCAATAATACCTACAGAACAATATAACAATGGTTAATGTGAAACGTATTCTAGAACTGTTCATTTGGGTAAAAAGTTGAAACACCTGCTGCCATTTCTAGCCATTTGGTTGTATTAGAAATATTACATAATCGCCACAGCATGCTAACATCACAGAATCAAAAACAAGCAGGAAGCTACCAGAACGGTTTATTTATTATGTCTTATTCCGCAATTTAAAAGATATGGTTCCTTTGTGTTTACATTGCAGTGATCCATGAAACTCCAGATGCAGCTTGTTCAGCTGTAATGTTTGTATGGTATATTCACATCAATGGTTTCAGATTTTTTTTATTTTGGAAGCTAGGCTGCATACACTACTGTATATATACTTTATGTGCATCTGCATTTGATTAATATTAGCATGGAATGTTTTTTCTGTTATTAAACCCCCAAAAAATGTACAGAGGCCAAGATCACAGCAAGATCAAATAAGTCTGTCTCAGTACTAAAAGGCATAGGAAAACGTTTTACTAAAGGACATTAAATCAATCAACTATATGACTTTATAGCAAATTTTGTTTGCTTCTGGAAAAAAATCTGTGAGCAATACTTACCATACGAGAGTTCATAATTGGCCCAATGACTGGAAACTCCTTTAATTATTTGGATTATATTTTAATGGACTCTCAGTAGTCTGTCTACATTCAAAAAAGTATTAAGTTCTTGCTTCTTCCCCAAAACCCTTCATCAGTAAGAAACATATAGATAAGGTCAATTACATCCGCTCCTTATTCCTCCAACAACCCCTTGCATTGTCATGTGCACCCCCTCACAACCCTACATTAGATCTATTAACTTGGTCCTGAATACAACCACTTCCAATAAAGGCTAATTGTATTTAGTGATGGGCTAATTTATTCGCCTGCGGAAAATTCACAGCAAATTCCGTGATTCACCGCAGGCGAATAAATTTGCGGAATGCTGGCGAAATTTCACCAAACGAAAATTCGCCCGCATCTAGTTTTGGACGTCCGTTTTTGGACACCGGCATCTAAAACGAGATGCATTCGAGTTTTGTGAATCTTTCACCGTTTTTCGAATTTCGAATTCGCAAAACATTCAGCGAAGCAAAACGCAGCGGATTCGCACATCACTAATTGTAATAGAAAGTTAAGAGATGTTACTACAGGGATCAGGTCCACCAAAGCATTTTAGTACAGAAGACCAGAAACTTCAATGATGTCCATTGATGGAAAATTGTTGGAAATTACTGTTTGTAAAGCTTTAAACACTTAAGAGGTTATTCACTAAAACTCAAATTTATCTTATATTTTTATCAAACCAAGCTCGGCCAAACTCCCATCCACATTTTGTTTGGAGGATTGCAGTCTGCTGTAATGACACCCTGAAGTGTAGGAGTGTGGAAGACAAATCTGCAAAGTGCTATAGCACTCAAAATACATTTTACAAATTAATATTCTAGCATGACCTTCAGAGAAGTTATACATTTACAATTACAACTGTGAAAATGACAAACAGAAGGCCAGAATCTCTAACCGCAATAACAGACACAATGAGAAATAAGACATTAAAAAAAAATACATACAAGGAAAAATACTTGAATTCTATTTTAAACTTTTGTTGAAAGATTATTGACACCCAGCCAGAAGTTAGTTTTGCTATGACTGCTTTGGGAGGGTCAGTTTCATGCTATTGTGCATATTTTTGAGACATGGAGATGCAATTTCCTCAGATCTGTAGACAATTTCCCACCTATTTTCTTAGAGAGCAAATAGGCTGTGACAGGAGATGGAGCCAGAAAAACACAGTGACACATTTCAGCTACTTAATAGGCCAATAGGGTACAGTCAAATGTAACAGCCTTTCCTGGCATTGACATATTTAGTCTTCTAATCTTAAAAAAACAAACCAAAGCATGCATTGTCAGTCCATAATATTTTAGTGTCATCTGATTGACACCATTACCTGGCACAAAGTAACCCCCAAGGAAACAAAACAAAATGCAAATAAAATTTAAGGTGAAATACATTTTTCAATAAAGAAATACACAGGTTAACCATGACAATGGAGTTTTATTTATTATTTCATTGACTAAGCCTAATAATATCATCAACAATCAACTTTTGTGATCATCTACATTTTTGTGGATGTTGAAAACTGTTTTTTGCAATGTATTTTCATAGCAGTTTTCACACTAGGAAGGATTCCTCTGTGAATAATACTTTAAGCAGGTGGAAAAGGAATTTCATGTATTATTTCTAAATTGGAACGACTTCAAAACCATAAAAACTCATTCAGTGCTATGTGCAGAACTCATCAAGCAATTTTCCACTACAGAGCACTGACAGATTTCTTAGCCAGACTAACAGGGCTGAGAGAGACTTGCAGGGAAATGTTAGCACTTCAGAGGCGCAGTGGTGCTTCCTGTAATATAAAGGTAAGGAACCATGTTCAAAGAGCAAGTCCTGTGATTGTTTTATGAATTATTATAATAGCAGAAGCATGCATATAATGTGCCAAACAATATCCCTTAAATATTAATAGCTTTTTTCTAAAACAATGCACAGTGTTGACAAAAGCAACACCCAATAATAATGAGCTTTACAATTGTGTTTAAATGCTAGGAATCAATAGCTTTTCTGCTTAATATTACTAGCCTTACATTTCTTTAGAATGATCTCCATTATTTTACTGGGCCACTGTTGTATATTTATATAACCTTGTACATCTATCTATAGATAGATAGATTAGGAATGCTTTAAGGACTCTAACTTATGCCCATATTCTTAAAAACTGGCTTTTTTAAAGTGGCACACAGGATCCAATTTAAATCACAATTGCTACATTTTGGGCAACTTTACATAGTTCTGTAGATAAAAAAAAGTCGCCTTTGTTTGATTAGCTGAATGCAGTGTACAAAATATTGCTTCTTTATTAAAAAAAGTGGTTATTTTGGTTATACAAAAAATCATCAAAAAAAGGGAGGTAAGGACCAAACCAAATGCCCCTGTCGCTAGTGATCAGCCCAAGTAGAGCCGCACTCTTTTCCTCCACAGAGAAACCTAGCAACTTCTAACAATGTACAAAAACATAACTTTATAAATCAGAATCCTAATAATTAGAGGGTTGCCCACTCTCAGAGGTGATAATGGGACCGCTATGGGATGGGACCTGGGGTTTCCTAGATTATGTAATTTGGATCTCCACTCCTTTAGTCTACTAAAAAAACATAATTTGAAGATAAATTTAGCCCAATAGGAGTATTTTACTTCCAATTAGGATTAATACCTTAGCTGGGATTAAGTACAGAGAAAAAACTATTTTTTTTTTTATTTGATGAAAAATATATTCTATGGGAGATGGCATTCCTGTGTTTCTGAGCTTTCTGGGTAATGGATTCCCACACCTGTTCTTTGGTAACCCAAACAGACTTCAACAAATATGCAGCATACCAATTCCTCTGCTTTTCCAGTGCATGGAATGGGAAAAAAGACACAGCTACTAGAAACAAAGCTTGTACATATATTGAGATCAGTGGTTGGTAGGATACATTACACCTTCTTCATCAGTTTTCAAACAAAAGCTTTACTTAGCTTGGCAAATGCTCAGCATGATATGTAAAAGGCACATTATTCATATTCCTGTACTTTTGTTTGTTCTGGACTTAATGTTGTCAAATCCAAGGCAAGTTCTTCAGGCTTCAGTCAGCTGCCAAGATCTAAAAGAAGTGGATGGTGATGAGTTTTCTTCTCTTTTAGGTTTGTGGGCAAATTAAAAGAAACCAAAAACATTTTATCTGTAATAATGACTTCTTCTTCTTCTTTCCATAGCTTTTTGCATATATGATCTATACTTCTGTGGACATTGACAACAGATGCACAAAATTAAAAATCAACACGGTTTGTAATAATACATTTCACCCAAAACTTGAGTGTAACTTCACTTGCTAAAATATTTTTCACCTGCCACTAGATACATTCTGTGCATAATCACTGGCGTAAAATTTGGCTTCAGCTGTACATAAGGCTTTTAATGCAATGAAAGTGATGTACGTTTGTACAAGGTCAAGAAACCCCTAACAATCAATTAGACCATAAATGCAAATTGCCAGCTATGGGTTAATAAAACAGGTGCAAACTTTGCAACATAACCCCCCCCCCCAAAAAAATGACAGTAGTGCAGTGACATTCTAGGAACTGTTTAATGCCTACATGAATTATAGAAGACTTTGAAGAAATACAGAGCACATAGATAAGGCTAGAAATTGCTGCGACTATTTCTTTCTTGTTTCAGCTTAGTAAACGAACATGTTCACCACACCATATGTTTGTTTTCAACCTCATTTGAACAAGTTATGAAGAGTATTAAATATAAAGCTACTGAGATGCTAGGGGAAAAAACACTTTGGTCGTTCTCCAAAAGCACACAATGCAGTTAACCAGAAAATATGAGTTATTAGCTTATCATAATTACATCCAGTTTCTAAAGTAATGGAGCAGCCCACACTGAATTTCTTCAGGGAAGTGTAACAAAGAGTGTGAAATGAACAGATGGATTTAATTTGTGATGAATTGGGACTGCTAAAAAAAAATGATCATAGAAGCTATTTTTGGTTTTGTGTGCTCTTCTATCTCAAAGCATTTGTGGGTGATATACTACACACTAACATGTCTCATATTACATTTCTTATAGAAAAAATGTGTTATTATGTGTTATTTTTGCTGGAAAAAAAGGATAAAGGCTATTGTTTTAGAACTGAAATATTTTTTGAAATAACAAAACAAAAAATCCTCTTCTGTATGCTGTCCTAGTTCAGCCCACTGCTTAGATATATGCCATTTGAGTTCAAAACATGTCAAAACTCAACAACTTGAGTGGGAACAGTAGTGCTTTGACATTTGAGGACAGTTATTCTGTTGTGATGAAAGTGCCACATAAAATTTGCTTTATGGTACACACAAAAGGACCTGTATGTCCATAAAGTTATTTCCTCCTATTCTGGGGGGCATACTTGGAATATAACACAGAAATAAAAACAATGTTAACACCTATAAGCTTAATGTGCTTATGATATCCATGCAGCATTTTATTATTAACATGTATTTCTATAGCGCCAACATATTGGGTAGCGCTTTAGCATTGCGTTGTATAGACTATGGGCCAATTTACAGGATTGTTCTAATGATGCAATCCTAGCTCTTATTTTGGTGATAATTTCTCCAATGAAGGTTAACATCCACAAATTAGTTGAATTGCTAGAATTGGGACTATTAAGAAGGAAACCTTCATTGACTGGTTTCTATAAAAAAAATAGGAGTTTCGAATCTCAGATTTTTTTTTTGTTCTCATCAACCAACTAAACCCCCTCTAATATTAAGGGTTCCACCCCTTCCATCTTCATTTTTACTATTAAAATAATAATTTTGGATTCTTTTTACTGCTTGCTGCAATATCCCTATCAATGTTAGTTTGCCTGATAGCTTTTTTGCATGATTGGTTGGCCTCCTTGTACATTATAAATGATTTGATGTCACAGCTAACTTGAAAGCCTTAAAAGCACATATTGTCTTACCCACCTCAACACCAACACTTCCACTGAACCAAAAAGATTTTGCTTTGCAACAACGTTCCTTGCTTACAAGGGGAATATACGGATGTATATTTATTAAAGGGGTTGTTCACCTTTGAATTAACTTTTAGTATACTGTAGAGAGTGATATTCTGAGACAATTTGCAATTGGTTTTCATTTTTTATTATTTGTGGTTTTATAGTTATTTAGCTTTTTATTCAGCAGCTCTCTATTTTGCAGTGTCAGCAATTTGGTTTCTAGGGTACAAATTACCCTAGCAACCCTGCATTGATTTGAATAAGAGACTGGAATATGAATAGGAGAGGGACTGAATAGAATGATAAGTAATAAAAAGTGGCAATAACAATACATTTGTAGTCTTACAGAGCATTTGTTTTTAGATGGTGTCAGTGACCCCCATTTGAAAAGTGCAAAGAAACAGAAGAAAATTGCAAATCATTAAAAAACTATGAAAAATAAATAATGAAGACCAATTGAAAAGTTTCTTAGAATTGGCCCTTCTATAATATACTAAAAGTTAACTTGAAGGTGAACCACCCCTTTAAGCGCATTTTAAAGACTTCCCATTTTTGTTCTGTGTAACTTTGTGAAAAGCATTTCCCACTTAATTGTTGCAGAGATGCCCTTATACTGTCAAAGTTTGCACATCTGGTCTCTGCAACAACGTTCCTTGCTTACAAGGGGAATATACGGATGTATATTTATTAAGCGCATTTTAAAGACTTTCCATTTTTGTTCTGTGTTTAACCCTGTGAAAAGCATTTCCCACTTAATATGTTACAGAGATGCTCTTATACCGTCAAAGTTTGCACATCTGAAATTTAGTATTTTAGTTACTCCTTTAGGGCCCTTACACACAGGCGTTTTGGACATACGCTGGTCTAAACACACCTCGTTCTTTTCAATTAGGTTGTACACACGAGACGCGTGTAAGCGCCGAACGCAGATTCAGCTCAAAGGAGACCATGTTATGATCATTATTCTGCACATGTTCCCCCAAACAAATGCTAGAGATGAGGTCAGTATTATTAGTTATTACAAGATCCGAAAGAGTTTTTCCGAGTAGGTTCCTGAATGACCTGGAATAGAAAGTTGTCATTCAGCATATTTACAAACCTACTTGCTTTTTCTGTATTGGCAATCCCAGTACCCCACTCAATGTCTGGATAATTGAAGTCACCCATAGTAACTTGAACTAGTTGTGAATCCACTTTTTTGTAAGAGTAGCTTGGCTTCATAATTCTCACTTATACAAGGTGGTTTGTAGCACACACCATTGACTAAGTTTTCAAACAACAAACATTAACATAGACAGCTAGAATTTTGAAAGTGAAAAGGACCATTCATCAAGTTCAACCCCTCCAAAAGGACTACAGCGCACATTCATAAATGTACTAATAAAGACATTTTTATACACCTACACATACAACTATATATACCTATATATAAATAAAAACTGAATAGATAAGACTATGCAAAATAAAAAATGTTTCTAATATAGTTACTTAGCAACATTGTAATCTATAAAAATAAAAACTGGGTAAACAGGCTGTGCAAAATAAAAAAAAGTTCTAATATAGTTAGCCAAATATGTAATGTATAAAGGCTGAAGTGACTGGATGTGTAATATAACAGAACACAACTTACTGCTATTCAGCTCTCTAACTCTGAGTTAGTCAGTGACTATAAGGGGGCTACATGGGACATAACTGTTCAGTTACTATGCAATTGATCTTCAGTATTCAGACAGATTCAAAAGAAAATAGCGATGACCCATGTGGCCCCCCCTGAAGTCAGTGATTGGTTACTGCCTGGTAACAGTGGAAACCAAGAGAGCTGCAAAGCAGGAAGTAATGTTCTGGCTATTATGTTACACATCCAGTCACTCCAGCCTTTATACATTACATATTTGGCTAACTATATTAGAACTTTTTTTTATTTTGCACAGCCTGTTTACCCAGTTTTTATTTTTATACAGAACTGTTCCTTTAACTTCAACTGCCAAAAAGTAGAATTACAGACTCCCAGCAGATCATTATCTAAATGCCCCTTAGCATTGTCATGGACGCCATTATTAAATTTCAACATACACCTGCAGCATCACCAAAAGTATAAATACTGTAACTGATGTTAAGCCAGTTTCATCACAAGTAACCCTAAACAAAAAAGATGAAATACTTCAAAGCAATAGCAGAATATCAAATAGCCCATGGGAAGGCATGCTGTGCAAAATAAATATCCCAGAGAGAGAGAGGAAAAAAAAAAGTAGAGGACAATTCAAATGATCAGGAAGTAAGCAAATGCCTGTCTTATACACAGCAGCCATAAAGCACTGAATGACTTCAAATATAAATATGAAACACAATATTCTTTTATAGTAAGGCAAGACATTTTTCCCCCAGCATCTACCTGATAGCAACTGAGAATGTGAGAAATTAGTATAGGTAAGCTCTATTCTCTACAAGAGAAAAACTGAATAAGCATTACAGAATACACGTACATGTCGGACCCGGATACTTGTGTATTCTATGTGCCTTTTTGTTATCTGTACTATCTAGAGTAATCTCGTCTCACTGTGTATTCGTATACTGCTGATATGACCAAGTTTACTTTGACTTTCTGTACGTCTGTTCCCACACAGTGCAACAGTTTGCCAAGGACCTTTACACTAAGCTGATCGATGTCTCTACTACTCTTTATCAATTTGATTCCTTGTGTAATCATCTCTCACTTCTGTAAAGTGACAGCATGTCTTCTGATGCAGGCTAGCTGAGGGTGGATAAAGAAGGGTAGATGGAGTAAGGTTCAATGTGAATGCAGGACTAACAGTAGACAAAGGCATGCCAACAGCAGATGGAGATGGATGATGCACAGATGAGACATATAAAGGGGAAGATAAGAGACACGGATTCAATTTTGAGCAAGGGTGCATGGAAAATAGTAAAAAATGGACAGGCTCCTCTAGAATAATTGAAGATAAAATATTTACATATATTTACATATTTGGCCTTGGCTGCACTACAAGGAGATGCTGTTCTCAGGCTTTCAATGGACATGCACGAAGATAAACCTCCCTATCATAAGCTTGGCCAATGAACACCCTATAGATAGGGCTGCAATTGTGCGGCGCATACTAGTAAGTGAAAAGGACTAAACAAATAAAATACATTAAAATATATAGCTCTTGGATAGAAGGATACAAATTATCAATACAAAAAAATGTCAGCATATTCCTGCATAAAATTAAGGCCAACATTACTATAACTTGTCGTCTGTGCATTCACAAATACATTTACAGTGGAGATAAAAAGTCTACACACCCCTGGTAAAATGTCAGGTTCCTGTGCTG
>CM044431.1:144528895-144548855 GCA_024363595.1 Xenopus borealis
TTTTGCTAATGTCAAATTCATAACCTTCAAGCTGTCGGGAACCAGAATTCTCAGACTACAGTAGGCCGAGAAATGTAGCTCAACAGCCATAGGGACAAAAATTTGGCTCACCAGAAGTCGAGGATACTAAATTGCAAATCTGGAGTTACCCTTACATTCAGGTTAACATCTGTGTCCATGTCCATCACGTTATAAAATAAAAGGGGGGGAAAAAAAAGTCAGCAGACTTATTAAGACATTTCTTAATCTCTCTCATTTCAGTTTGTTCTAGGCAGTTTATATGTTCAGGAAGTCGTTTGCACTTTTTGTGCCAGTAGAAAACAACAAAATAGTTCATAATCCACAACGTAAGTCACTTTTTGCCTTTTTTCATTCTTCTCTTTTCCAAACTAGTAAACATTTTGGACTGAAAAATTCTTTTAAAAAGTAGTGAAGTTGCCATCCCTTTCAGTAGATGACTTCATAGACTGTGGCCTTCTTGTCCCCTGACCCAGTGACAATGTATTTGTCATCGATGGAGATATCACAGCTCAGCACGGATGAGGATTCTTTGGACTGTGGGAATGAAGAAAACAAAGCGGTTATTCTGCAGTTTATATATTGCACTAGGGATCCTCTGAACTTTAACCTTCTGTTAAAGAATGACATGGAATCTCCCACAGAAGTAATGCACAATTATATTTTACATATTTCTTATATTTAGGTCTAAAATGGCTTTCAAAGAGGAAACCGTAGAACGTTGATAAAGTACGTGCTCATTAGTGAGCATAGGGCAATACCTACCTGGAATATACTGGCTCCATATGGGGTTCTCCAAGCATTAAGAAGATTATCCTTCCCAGTACTTACAAACCATTTGCCTAGATGAACATCAGAACAAAGATTATTAGAATCATAAGCAGCAGAAATCATTTTCATTCTGAATTTTGCAATGGATTCAAATAGTTCCTAAGGAAATTTTCAGGAAATGGCTACTAAATGGCATTAGGCTTTTATGTTTGATTACAGCAATGGTCAAAACACCCAATATTAGCCTAAATAAATATCAAAAATTACTTAAGTTATGATTATGATGGTTATTGCTACTGTGACTAGAATATGTTACTATAATCGTACGACTGAAAAAAAGTACACTGGCATATCTCTATATGTAGCTGGAACAAATTGGTCTAACTCAATATTTGAAATTGTTTTCATGACAATATTCCATTTGGGCTAATAGCAAGCAGGTCTGCCATAAGAAGTATTAATGCCAGCAGAGCAAACCCAACCTGCTGCTTTCCATTTACTGAATACATGTGCAGGGGTGGGATCAGCCCATCAGTGCACACACAAACTTACCACAATAAGCAAATTTCAGTGAAAGTACACAGCTTTCATGCAGGTGCAGCTGATACTTGTCTGGCTTGTTTACATGCAGTACTTCCACATTACTGCTCTCCATTCCAACAGCGAGCCATTCCCCAGTTGGGCAATACCCAAGAGAGAAGATCTACAAGGAAAATACAGGGATCAATTAATTTTGATAAACCACAGTAAACAGAGTTTTAAAGGGCTTTTTAAAACTTTTTGACGTATTTAAAATATCAGGAGGGTTGCAGCATGCTACTCCACCATAATACCTGGGGAAGGTGCAGTTTTCAGCTAAAATGAGCACTATCCTGGCGTATCAGGTAAGCCGGGGGTGCTTAAGATTTGGAACTCATCAATGATTTCCTTCCACTTTAGGAAATCTGTGGTGGTAAATATGTATTTTCTTAACTGCTTATGGGAGATACAGGAGTGATTTTGGAATGAACACCCTGCACCATTTTCCAATTGCACCATGTGAGTCCCTATGTAATTCCCACTAAATACAATGCCAAATGATTTGCTTAAATGTTGTGGAGGCAAAACACTCCCAAATGACCATGTGGAGTGTTAACCTCCATGTCTGAATAATCCAGAGAAAAGGAAATAATAAAAATGTAACGTTTGTATTACAGATAAACTGTAGACATCTGGATTATCAAAATGACTCCATTCAAGTGAACAAAATAATTCATCAACAAAAAAGTATAAATGAGACAAATAACTTTTTATAAGCCATAGTATTTTAGTAATCATTCTCCTATTCTTAAATAAGCAAATATTTACTTGGGAGAATAATAATAAATGTTAGTACACTTGGGGAGGATGGAAACTATGGCAGCAATTACCTGTGATGTAAAGTCATGCTGCTGGAGCTGTCGTCCTTCACGCAGGTCCCAGGACCTTACTGTGTTGTCCAAACCCCCTGTCCAGAGCTTGGTCCCATCATTAGAGATGTCAATACAGCTGGCTCCATCTGTGTGGCCCTGGAACTGCCTGATAAGACAAACAAGACTGAATAATGATTTCCTGCCAGTATTCAAGGTAAACACTGCTGCGTTGTTAGCTTTGGGATTTCCCTACATGTGTTACCTCTTGTTAATCTATTGAAGAGTTACGCTCCTCCCTTTCAATTTGAAATAAAATGCAGGTGCTTATTTGGCTCTAATTTCAGCAACAGCAAACTGTTGCATTAGCAATTTTGACAGAAAAGTAGAATGTAGAATTAGAAAAAAAAACTGTAATTGGCAGCAAACTAGCTTGCACAAACAGTTCACACTTATCTATATAGGTGTCAAGAGGCTCCCAGAATGAATACTCATAATTACAAAAAGCCACAATGGGGTATGGCCTGGCATTCTGAGGCATGGTGAGAGAGAGAGATCATATACTTGGCCAAACATGTTTTCCTCTGTTGTAAGCAGCATTCTTTAATTAAAATTGAGGGTAGAGTGTCCCTTTAAGGTACATTAATAGTTGTGCTTAGTTTACATGGAAAAAGTGGGTGGCTGTTTCTTAAAGATATTTGCCTGTGATTGCAATTTTTAAATATAGTTTACAACATGGCAGAATCTATATAGAAATCTATATATTTATATAGATATATAAGGGAGGGCCGAAATATTGGATGTTTAAGATATATATAATAAAAGCAATTTGATTCATTACAAACTGGAGTGTGAGTCCATGAAAGGATTTCTATTTATATGTATATGCTCAAAATACATGTCGATGTGTGTGTATTAGTCATACATATTACAATTTATGCAAGTGTACATAGGAAGTTATTTTTGCACATTCAATACTCCTGTAAAAAAAAAGTAAATCTACTGGAGAGAGATAAACATCAAAAGGACACTGTCTGTGCTCGTCATGTGAAGGTAGGAACTAGAATTATCAGAGTCACAAATCTGTGCCTGCCAAACAGCCTGTAAAGCCTTGTGGATTTATTCCAAACTGAATAGTTTGCTGGACTTCTATTCAAGCAGGTTTGCCAACGTAATAGGATTCAAAAGATGTGAGCTACATACAAGCTAGCTCTAAGAGCAATTAAATAAAAATCCTTGCTAAGCCTTATTTAACCCCTTTGGCATTTGCTGCTAGTATTAAAATATTCCAACTGTCAGGGTCATGGAACACAAAATACAAAAGGTCACATCTTAAGAACTGGTGTCAGCATTCCACTGAACCGATATTAATTTGAGCAAAGCCATTCACTCAACATATATTCGTCACTATTTAAAGAGTGAAACCTCCAGCCCAGTCCTCTCTTTTGGCTTATAGCTTCTTATAGTCAATCTATAGCATTAGTAGGAGTTAGACAATAATAGCAGGATATATTTTCATTTTCTCCAAAGGACCCACACTCTAATATCAAACAATCCTTATGCTTTATTCATACTTTATCCAATGCTTCGGCCCAGATTAGGGCCTTTATCTGTGCCAAAACGTTGGCTACGTAAGTATAAAGAACAATGATTCACTAATTTTGGAGTGCGGGTCCTTTGGAAAAATCTATATAAACGAGAGAGAGAGAGAGAGAGAGAGAGAGAGAGAGAGAGAGAGAGAGAGAGAGAGAATATTGTGACATTAGAAAGGCGTCAAACTGAAAACCCCACTGGAGGCCATGTGATCAAATGTTTCTGCTGGAGGCAAAACAATAGGAAGTCAGTTGTAAGATCCCTAAGTGCACCACATAATTACTTTAGGAGGATAAAATGTAGGGATGCACCGAATCCAGGATTCGGTTCGGGATTCAGACAGGATTCGGCCTTTATCAGCAGGATTCGGATTCGGCCGAATCCTTCTGCCTGGCCGAACCGAAACCGAATCCTAATTTGCATATGCAAATTAGGGCCAGGGAGAGAAATCACGTGACTTTTTGGCACAAAACAAGGAAGTAAAAAATGTTTTCCCCTTCCCACCCATAATTTGCATATGCAAATTAGGGTTCGGATTCGGTTCGGTATTCTGCCAAATCTTTCGGGAAGGATTCGGGGGTTCGGCCGAATCCAAAATAGTGGATTCGGTGCATCCCTAATAAAATGTAAAAAGCAGGCCCCAAATCTAAGCATGTTACAACAGAGTAAACCATCATAGAAATGGGTGAAAAGTGCTGCCTAGTAAACAGGGAGAAAGTGTCTCAGCTGGCATACAAAATTGACTAAATAAGATTTAGAGGATAGTGTTACATTTTTGGGCCTGCCTTTCTTTTGGGGATAAATGCAGAAAATATAAAATATGCATATTGTGAACGTGGTTTGTATGTTCAGCTGTTGGTTTCTTTTTGCAGCCTAAAGATGTTTAAATAAAAAAAACAACACATTTAAAAGGTTACAATGTGTCAAAGCAAACTATGGTCTTAGTTAAAAAAAGAAAAAGCGCAGGCAATGCCAGGATATAACCCTGTCTTACTACACCTATATAAAAAGTTAATAATATAATTATAGTGTTGAGAATAAGTGTTATACCACCAGATTAGCAAAACTAAAAGTAGCTCAGTACACCATTACATATGGTGTTGGTGTACAGTTTTAACTTATTCATAAAACCTGTCCCACTGGTAGTTTTTATTCTTGAATACATGGTATCAAATTTCATTCTTCAATTTTTGGCTTACCTTACTAGAGTCTGGTTGTGTAAATCCCAGACTGCAATGTTGCCATCACTACAGCAGGAGAAGCAGACCTTGGAATCAGGGCTGATGGCCAGAGCATAGCAAGCTGGAGCAGATGACGTCAGTTCTGCTTTTATACGTGGAGTCGGAGCTGCCAGGTCCCAAATGGATAATGTGCTGGCTTCTCCTCCCACAATCAGAGTGCATCCATCAGGCAGTAATTTACATGATCTGATGTAGTTATCTCGGTTCTGTGAAATTGGAAAAAAAGCATTAAGTAAAAATTGTACAATAGTGCTAAAGGCTTGATAATGGGTATCAGGGAAAAATACAATTCATTACAATGAAAACGATGGTTACTTACATTTATTTAATTTCAAGTATGCAGAATTTTAGTTCACACTTGCTTTTTGAATTCACAGAAGAGGAAAAGTTGCCATTGCACTTATGGTGATGTGGTCTTTTCTGCCTATCCTGCTGTGAACCATAGACGGGCTCATTGATCACAGTCAGTGGAAAAGCAACCTGATACACAAACCGCTACTATCCATCCTAATGAATGGAAATGGTTTCAACACACCTAATGAGGCAACTTTTGTTCATAGCTTTCAGCTAGTCAGCTGAGCTCATGGCTCATCCTCTTGTGGCTGACAGAGCAACAGACAGTGAACCCATGGGAAGGTTATTAGTTTCCACCAAAACCCAAACATCCAGTTGAGTTTCTATTTTCATTAAAGGGGTGATTCACCTTTAAAGGGATACTGTCATGGGATTTTTTTTCAAAATGCATCAGTTAATACTGCTGCACCATCAGAATTCTGCATTGAAATCCATTTCTCAAAAGAGCAAACAGATTTTTTGAGGCTAAAAATGGTCATTTTCCCAGCTGCCCCAAGTCATGTGACTTGTGCTATGATAAACTTCAATCACTCTTTACTGCTGTACTGCAAGTTGGAGTGGTATCACCCCCTCCCTTCCCCCCACCCCACCCCCAGCAGCCTAACAACAGAACAATGGGAAGGTAACTAGATAACAGCTCCCTAACACAAGATAACAGCTGCCTGGTAGATCTAAGAACAGCACTCAATAGTAAAAACCCATGTCCTATTGCATTCCATTTAGTTACATTGAGAAGCTTGCCAGAAAGCAGTTCCCTCCTAAAGTTCTGGCACAAGTTACATGACTGGGGCAACTGGGAAATTGACAAAATGTCTAGTCCCATGTCAGATTTCAAAACTGAATAAAAAAAATCTGTTTGCTCTTTTGAGAAATTAATTTCAGTGCAGAAGTCTACTGGAGCAGCACTATCAACTGATGTGTTTTGAAAAAAACTTGTTTTCCCATGACAGTATCCCTTTAAGTTAACTTTGAGTATATTGTAGAATGACCAGTTCTAATTGGCTTTTCAATTGACATTAAGTATTTATTTTTTTTATAGTTTTTAAATTATTTGCCTTCTTCTGTATCTTTACAGCTTCCAAATAGGGATCACTGACCCATCTAAAAAAACAAATACTCTGTAAAGCTACCAAAGTATTATTGCTACTTTTTCTTCCTTGTCTTTCTACCGAGGCCCTCTCCTATTCACAATCCAGTCTCTTTCATTTTAATGCAAGATTACTAGCATCCAGATAGCTGAAATTGCAAACTGGAGGGCTACTGAATAAAAATCTAAATAACTCAAAAACCACAATTAATAAAAAATGAAAACCAACTGCAAATGGTCTCACTCGCTAAATCATAATAAAAGTAAACTCAAAGGTGAACAGCCCCTTTAAGGCGTGGTAAAACAGCACATGCAATTCCTCCCAATATTACTGAATGTCATATAGGAAGACCACTACTGAGCTGTTGAACCAAAGCACAGATGGTGAAGCTGATAGTGGGTTCTGAGAGTTGGAAATAATCAATGGTAGGATTGTGCTTGGCATTGTGCCTGGCAGGAAGGATAAGCTAAAAGCTTATTGGTTTTGGCACTTCTGTTCTTTGTGATACAAAACACAAAAGTAAAGGACCCATGTGTATTTTATCCTACAGGCCAACCACATTATTTTGTTTACATAAATTCCTTAAAAAAGTTGACAAAAGCAGCCTGTATGTCTGTAGTAGCTTGTGTACACATACATCATAGCAACGCCAAACCCAGAGACTATTTTTCATAATCAACAAAAATTTTAACCACCTACTTGGCAAACAAGCAGTGTAAACAGACAGTGAAAATTACTAAGATAATGAGTGCAGTCAAGCGGACTAAATATACAAAATGCCAATAATGTGATCTTGAATTCAAAGAAAGTTTAAATTAACAGACATGTGCTGACCAGTACTCACCAGAATATATATAAGAAACACTGCTTACTTTCTTTGAGAAAAACTTTCACTAAAATATATTGATGTGTTTCTCACATTTCAGTAATCGACACCTTTTATTTCAACTATAACATTCACGGACAAACGAAACGGATACTTCTACTTAATAGCTTTACTCAGGAAACAGAGTCCACTGCTATTTCCTTGGTTTTAAAAGTACATGATCTGAAGCCTGCAAATCTATTTCCTTGTAGATTCTCAAAGGGAAAATTACCCTGTGCACAAGTTCTTGTTCACTTACCAGGCAATCCAGCTGAGAGACGGGGCTTTTGTTGCCAGGTTGGCTGATGTCCCAGACTTTAACACATCCCTTCCCACCAGTGTATACATGTCTGGTGGGGTTACTGATGGTAACTGCACACACTACCTCCCCGTGATTTAGTGTGTTTATCTGTCGCGCATGTCTTGGAATGCCTGGTCCTATAAGTGCATCAGGAGGGAAAGGGACTGGCTGCATTTGACCATCTGCTGTAACATGAAATGAATAGGCCCTAGAGAGAAAAGGATAAAAAAACAATAACAGTGCATTAAGTAAAAACACATGCACTTACATGCAATTCATATTAAAAAAAAACAAAAAAAACGGTTCTGTTTTTTTGTGTGGCCCACACATTCTATGCACTACCTAAGAAGAGAATGCTTTTAGATTTTAGAGAAGTTTTGTTTCAGAATTGGCTAGAAGAATGGAAAACAGCATTTTTGAACCCTAAAAAGTGATATATTCTCTAATGCACCATATATTTACCATAGGCTGCACAATCTTATATCTGGGGCAAGATCTCCTCTGTTGTTCCACTTATCGCAAAGAAAAAAAAAATCTCAGCAATGCAAGCTACCCTCTCCCCAGGGTAATTATTTGCAACACTAATACAGTAACTACAAGAAGCTCAATTCAGAATTAAAACCTAGGACACAAATAGTAGCTCAGTTACTGTTAGTGGTTAAATATTCATTCTGAATTTCCCTTAAGTTGCTTATCTGGCTGTTCTGTTATAAACATTCTATAAACATAATATGACTATGGATGCAAATATTTGTTTTGATCACACTTCTAGTCCTGCAATTTGTTATATATGCAAGAACATGCATTTTCCTCATTTTTCAGATTCTTTAATTTTTACTTGTATAAACAACAAGTTTTTCTGCCTTTATCTAGCGTGCTAATGCTAAAATTAACATATTTGTTCATTGCATGTATAGGCTTTTAAATGTATCCTCTTTACTAAAGTCATTGCATTAAGCAAATCAGTAAGGTTTTTCTTGATGTGGTCACTTTATTTCTTCACAACAATACTGATATAAGCACTACATTCCCATTTCAGTAACAATAGCATTGACCTTTCTGACTCTATCCAAATTATGATTGTCCCAGGATGGGGGGGGGTCAAATATTATATATATATGCTATTAGAGGCAAATTACAATAATGTAAGCAGCTCAAGTGAATATGCAGAAGTGTACATATACAGAGATGGAATATTACATAATGACAATAATGGCATTATTTGGACCCACACTAATACACTGCCCAGGAAGGTCAGGTGCCCTGTAATCTTCAAAAGATTACAATTTAGTTTATAGCTCGAATAAACCCCAGCCTTCCACTTGTACAGTATACCCATTCAAACTTACGGTTTGCCACCAGGGATTCCAGCTAAATTTGGAGGCATTCCTGGCACTCTCATGTGTGGTGGAGGGTCAAACCCACTCTGAAGAAACAAAATAAGGAAAACAAATATAAATTTCTATTTCCACAAAATTTGCGTAAAGGTGTGTGTGTGGTGTGGTGTGGTGTGTGTGTGTATATATGAGAACACAAAAAATAGCAGAAATTCCAAATAGAAAACTATAAAGCAAATTTTACGACTGCTTAAATCCATGTCCACTTATCAATACTATTAAAAGCGTTGAAGCCCGTCACTGACCCCCTCTTTGGATGAGTTGATGCCCATCTCTAAACTATTCTGCCCAATTCTTTATTCTTCCAATTACAATTTGCACTCGTTTTTACCTGTGTATTTGTATACTGAATGTCACACTCATGTGCACCAGGAAGCTACATAAGATTTTTAACTCTGGTATTCCCAAAATACCAGAGTTACTCTGGTAATCCCAAAGCTACATAAGATTTTTAACTCTGGTATTCCCAAAACTCTCTTGGCATGAATGTACCCTGAAAAGTTGTGTGAACCCATAATAGTACCTCAAGAGCTTTAGGAAAACATTCACCAGTTCTCACAGGATATAGATGTTTTAATTTTTTCCTTATCTCTCTAAACACAATACATAGGTGCATGCAAGCACACTTGAATTTCATGGTATTTAGCAATACAGCAGTTTAAATTCTCTTACCATTGGCGATCGTCCATAAGCTACAACAGCAGCTGCTGCAGCTGCACTCATGTGGGGAGACATATTGTGCAAACTTGCATAGGCAGCTCCTGGACTCGTCAGTTCTCCATTCATGCCTGCATGCGGTACCATTCCAAATGGACCGGCATAGGGGCCAGGAACTGCCAGAGGGGTTCGCAAGCCAGCAGCAGCTGTTAAATAAATGAAAATAATATATAAGTTTATGTACCGAAAAAACAAAGGACAAGCATTAAGCTAAACGTGGAAAACTGTAGTTGCTTACAGTTTCATCAATTAAAATCATTAATATTTAAAAGGCGACTAGTTAACCAGTGCAGCAACTGCACATTTTTCTGATCCAATTTCATTTTCTGATCAGTATAGGACTGTAGCAAGAGTGGTGCCATGGAGTCGAATGTATTAGCTAGTGTCTCCAGAGTAATCTGGTAAAGTGTTCCTAGCCTCTCAACTGTTTGGCATGATTTGCTTTTCTTTGGTCCATTCTGCGTTTGTGCAAGTGTTTAATTTCGTAGAAGCATTTAGCATTTTCTATATTCACTTCTATTTCACTCTTACAGAGAATTATGAAGTCAACTTTTTCTGAAACTATTTTGAAAGATGTGGTCTATAACTCTTGACTATTAATACTTATTATTGGGTTTGTCAGATGGCCTGGTAAAAAGGAAATATCCTTTAAGCCATAACAGTTTGCTTCCTCAAAATTCCCTAGATTCCAAGTAATTTAAATAAGATCTTTATGCAGGTTTTGTGCACTCAGCTATAAATAAAAATAAGAGCAACAAACATATGAACTAGCCATGCTCAAGCCTAAGGAGATGCAGTTATCGTTTACAGTAAAACATGTCTTTAGCAGCTGAATTCTACCTCAGCCCTCCCCTCTTTTACTCATGTTACATGGCCTGTTCTTGGTTTACAATTTTTCCAGCTTTGCCAAAAAAACAAAGATAAAGGTCAGGAAATCTGGAATGAATATTATTATAGGCCAGACTTTTTAATTTTAATAGCTAGTTTGTGAAATAAAATACATTTCTTCAAGGATTTCCATGAAAGTGCTTGCCTGTGAAAGTTGAAACATTGCTGCACTCATTTACTGTATGAATAAAGTGACTATTAAACAAGTGGAAGTGGGATTTCTTCATTCAGAAAAGCATCACTTCAATAAGTAGATTTCTTCTATAATAGGAATACTTGATTTAAAAATAAAGACAAGTGGCAGAATGTGAGGCATCTGCAGAAAACTGTGTGTAAACATCTGTTATGCATAAAGTCACTTTGATAGGCAGCTTTGACAAAGATAATTATTAGCTACATGGCCTGCACAATATCAAATGGTAAAGAAAAGGAAGAACTTACCAGCTTGACTAACAAGGGGGTCCATGGATGGTGGTTTGCCAAGACCCGGACGCAACCCTGATGTCACACTTGTGCCAGGTGTCGGCACATCAGTTCGTGGAGTTGGTGTGCTTGATTTCAGAACAGGCGTGCTGGCTTTTTCACGCTATTAAATTAAATGAGTATTATTTTTAATCCAGGACCCATTACACAATTTATCACAAGAGCAGCTGGGATACCAGGCATCAGCAACCCTCCCTGTAGCCAGTTTCATAAATCCACACAATGTTGACAGCATTAACTTATGAGAAGAAATGCTGACCTTTACTTCTTTTGCCAAAACGAAAACTCAGATCAGGAGAAAATGAGCTACAAGTTTCTCTTGTAATTGCACAGAGTTTTATTTTCTTAATGAATTTCTGCTTATAATTTCCTCTGTGTGGACTTACTTGCAGAGCTTGTCAAGAAACAGATGGCACAAAACACCTATTTTTTTAATCCAGTACACTTACAACTGGCCTATCAAGTGAAATTCGGGGCTGTTGAATTTGCCCTCTTAAATAAGGGAGAAATGCCATGGTAGCTTTTCATGTCTAGTGTGGTTTGTTTTTCCATTGCCATGCATTTTGATTTTCAAGTGCTAACTGCCTATTTCACAACAGCACTCAGAATAAAAATCAAAGCTGCAAATTGTTCGGCATCCTGCCATCATCAATCCAGAAGGTAATTATAAAAACCTACACAGTGACACATAATGGCAGCTGTTTTGTGATCCTTAACATGTATGCCAATATTTGTTAACCTTTTCTAAATGATGATGATTATTAAAACAAGAAGTCCTCTACAGTTTTGTTCGTTAAGGAACGAACAAACAGTAACACAACAGCAAAAAAAAAAAAAAAAAAAAAAAAAAAAAAAAAAATGGGCCATGAACTTGGCTACAAAGAGCTTTGTATATGGTAAGGGAGGAGTTAGATTCACTAACGTAGCCCAGATTTTGCAAAAGTATAACCTAAAACAGCTTGTTACTACTAGATGTTGTGCACTAGTGCCGTGATCCAAAATTCCGTCAGTATAGTTCAATTACTACCACAAATTAATATTTTTCTTTTTTTTTTAACTTCAGTAAATACAATCCTTAATTTGTTAATAAATAGTTAATATGCAACTGCATGTTTCAATTAACAGGAGAACAATAATCAGGAAAACAGTAGTAGTGATTACCCACCAAGCTCATTTCTTTAGATTTTAAGGATGTTGAACTTCCTGAAGAAGCAGTAGATGCAGGACTGCTAGAAGCATCTTTCTTAAGTAATCGACTTTTATCAATACCATTTTCTCTCGGTGAGTGAGCAGGACTCACTCTAGGAGATGTAGGATCCTACAGGTCATCAAAATTAAAGGCATAAGTTATACATAGAAAGTAAATGCAGTTCTCAGTAATGTGCCTGCATTGTCAAGTCTACAGGTAACCTGTAAAGGGATAGTTCACCTTTAAGTTAACATTTAGTATGTTATAGAACTGACAATTTTAAGCAACTTCATAATTAATTTTTAATTATTTGCCTTTTTCTTAGGACTCTTTCCAACTTTCAAATGGGGGTCACTGACCCCAAAAATAAAAGCTCTGTAAGGCTACACATTTATTGATATTTCTACTTTACTTTCTATTACTCATCTTTCTATTCAGACCTTCTCCTATTCATATTCCAGTTTCTTATTCAAATCAGTGCATGGTTACTGGGGCAATCTGGACCCTAACAACCAAACTGTTGAGATTGCAAATAGAGAGCTGCTAATTAAAAAGCTAAACAACTCAAAAAACTGCAAATAAAAAATGAAACCCAATTGCAAATTCTCAGAATATTAAGCTCTACATCATACTAAAAGTTAGCTGAAATATGCACAAGCCCTTTAAAAACCTCATGCTGAATTTAACCCCAGCCCTCATTTCACATAACCAATAAGCATGAGCTAAACTTCACTACTAGTAAGTAAGCATACTCGCAAGCAAGTAATAGAACAGGAAAACTGTTTAGATCAAGCACACCCTAGATTGCAATGGTAAAGGATAAAGCAGAAATAAGGGTGAGGGCCCAGACCTTGTTTCACATCTGAGACAGACCACATATGTGCAATTTGTCCAACTTTAAATATTAATGTAAATGAGTTTTGCACATTTAATTTATTTTTGGTTTAATGCTGCAGATACCCTTTCAAGAAAATGCTGTAAACTATAAGCTCTGTAGAATTATTATAAGAATCATGCTTCTTATAAAAGAAAAGTGTGCGACTTGCTGGCAGTTTGTAAATACATGAGGATATAAATACAATGACCGTGTGTATACAGGGACTAAATTGGAAACATATGGGGTATTGGTTCACAGGACAATTTACAAATTTTAATGCAAATCATATTTTGCCAATAATAGGAGGTTTACTTAGATTAACTGCACACTGCTGAAAATATAACTGGTTTTCCATTGGTGGATAAACTGCAAAACTGTTTTTAAGGTTCACAAAGCATGTATAAGATTTCCCAGATACAGTTCAGTATGACCCTGAACAGTCCAGGAAACAAGTGTAATTGGAACAATCTCATCTGGCATGATTTGGAAACGTTCAACTTCAATAGCTTCCTAGTGTAGTACAAGGTGATATCTATATTAAAGAATTTTTTGCTCTCTTGGTAAACTAAATTATAAAAATCCCCTCCAAATATTTCCTGGCTTCTACTGAATGAATATAGAATGACAATTTTCAACAAAATCAACTATAGATATTTTAATGAAAGATGCTACAGCATGTTTTCAGTTCAGAATTGGCAAACTATTGGAATTCTGAAGTAATCAGTAGCTAAACAGGGACTCTACCTCATTGGATACATCCACAACCAAGTTATCATCACTTTTGTCTCCATCACTGTCCTGAAAGATAAAAATTTGTAAACAAAACAAAAATTAGTTTACAATAAACACTTCATTGGCGAAATGTAGAAAACTTAAAAAAAAATTCTAAATTATATATAAATATAAAATACCTTAAAGGAAAACTATACTCCCCGAACAATGTAGGTCTCTATAAACAGATATTGCATAAAACAACTCATATGTAAAACTCTGCTTCATGTAAATAAACCATTTTCATAATAATACACTTTTTTAGTAGCATGTGCCATTGGGTAATCATAGATAGAAAATAGCCATTTTAAAAAATAAGGACAGCCTCCTGGGATCCTAGGATCCAATGGTGCACACAAACATAGCAAAGAAACTATAAAGTTAGGTCACAAGAGCCAATTTACAGACAGAGTTGTGTCTTTTGCTTTCACACTTCTTCCTGTTACAGTTAGAGTTGAAATATTTCTGGTCAGGTGATCTCTGAGGCAGCACACAGACCATCGCAAAATGGTGGTTCAAGGCAAGAGATGTAAAAGGGCAATATTTACTGAAATATATATACCAGTTTGGTAAGATTCTTTAATGTGTCACTTGATTTGATATAAACTGTTGCTCAAAAATTCATTTTCGGGGTATAGTTTTCCTTTAAAGGAACAAGATAGTGTTGAGTTTATGAACTTTGCTTTGTAGCATTTTCAGCTATTTTAAAAGTGATTCAGATCATATTCAGCAAAAAACAGAACACAATAGCATAAAGTATAAAAAACGTGTGCCGTGAGCACCAGTTCACGGCATGCTTGTATTTAAACTTTACGTGGAGTTTCTATATTGCTTACTTCAGCTGAGGGTATTTATCTTTTTTTTTTTTTTTCATTTCAATGTTTCAATAGTGTCTAAAGAATTGTACAACAATCTGTGCAATAAAATGTTCACTTTGATTTAAAATAAATGTTTTTGCTATTTGCCATAAGAAATGTAAGAGGCTATGTGCAATATGATCATAGCCATCTATCAATCTCTACCAATACCTATTCAGACATTGGGCAGATTTATAAAATGCAAGATTAGCGCAAACCACAGAAAAACTCTTGTTTTTTATTTAATACAATGAGACTTCGAAATTGTATTCATCAGTGGGTGAAAGTTAGTGAAAAGCAAGTTCACCGTTTGATTAAAATGATTCTAAAAATCCCATAGCAATGAACAGAAAGTGTGAAAGTTTTTCTGTGGTGAGCTTTAAGCTAACATTTTAATAAATCTGCCACTAGCATTGGCAGTCTTCTAGTGAACCATCAGTGCACAGACAGGCACAGGAGTCCGTACACACACAGAATGGATTTTGGCATGAAGCTGTATACATTGGCATTTCTTCTCTATAATCCATTAAATGTATACCAACTAATATGTTTCACTTAAACCATTACCAGGAATCTGCATGGCCAGGATGCCTTTCCAGCCAGCTGTACTGTCTCTGAGCCTGCTAAATAAACAGCTATTTTACTCAGTATTACTCTTAAATTAAAACAAGTAAAACGATTTGGGGATAGAAGCGATGGTACCAGCCACATGGACAATGACAGCTACCAAGAGTTTATCTTCCTGTGCCTTTATCGGACTACTGTCTAAAAAGCTCCCCTGCAAAATAGGACATTAGTTGCCAAGAAATAATTTTTAAATGTGGGATAATTCGACAAAACATTACATTTAAACAAGACACTTTCACTTTGTAGTGTTACTGGTCTATGGACCAAGAAAATGAATCTGGTGGACAAAATAACCATGCAGATAAAAATGGAATGTATTTAAAATGAGAAAATACATTATGGTGTACTGGTAATATGTGAAAGTACATAAATGATCATATGCACAAGTGATCTCCACCTGATACGGCCACAGTACATTTCCTATCTTAATACATGTGAAGTCTCTACAGATGGGGAGAAGCATTTACCACTGCAACACCTGAAAGGACTGTTGCTGTCAAAACAGAAACTTATTTAAAGCTGATGGAAAAGGACAAGGACATAGTTAATGTGCAAGGGATATTTATTTTTATATTTGTCTGTGAGTGCTGAAATACTGCTTTGCTGAACAAAGTCATTCCACAATAGGTCAATTTATAGCCTAACCATCTAGTGGCCAAAGCAGGAAGCACTATTTCCCTGGGGTGTAGTGGATGTGTCTGCCAAAACAAGCAATATGCAAGTTTACATGCAAAAGCATAACATGTAAATATGCTTCTGGAAAGTTTTGCATACAGAATAAACACCTGGTATTTTACTACATATTTAGTGGAAAGTGTTTCAAAGAGAACACCTTCTAAGTTACTTCCTTTGAAACAGTAATTGTAACACGGCGAGTTATGACAGAAAAAGAGAGGGCATTTGTATTCTGGCAGGTGTCATGTTACAGATTGCTCTCTCTGCTATAGCATGTATGTAGAAGTTGCTATTCACTTACATAGTGACTGGAATCCTTGTCTTCCATCTTTCTTTTCTTGATGTCATTAGAATAGTCGGGACCATTCCGTCTTTTATCTGCGCCTCGTAGACTTTCAGAAACCAAGAGAGAATTGCTCTGGAAAAGCAAAACAAATGCAGATCAAGCTTCAAGCATTCTTTCGTCAAACAATCCCAAACTCACATAAACCATAAAATGGAATGTAACAGGCATTATAGGAATGCGATACCTACAGCTACAGTCAAAGATGTTGCAATTCATCAGGCTTTAGGTCAGTCTTCAAAGCAACACTAGCATTTCTCACCTGAACCAAAAGAATATTATCCTACAATAATCATAGCCTGTCATTAAATTTTCTGAAGAAAATTAGTACATTGTTTAATATTCTAGATATGATCATGCAACATATCAGCAGACCCCTATACCCTATAGTTTTTGTCATTCAGACAATGGGAGATGCTCTACTAAATGTCAGAGCACCTATTTCACCTACTGGCTTCTGTAGCATATTGTGAATAACATTCTGAATCTACAGATACAGTAAATCTTACCTACATTTACAGCGAATTTACATGAAATCAGGTGCTGGGGTATTTCATTGGCTCAGGATGCTGAACCATTTAAATGTAAACCTTGCTTGTTGCCCGACAACATCACTACGAATTATGGGCTACTACATTTAAGTGACAATCGCATAAATGCATTTAGGTGTTTGCCCCAGCAGACAATTGGGGCCCGATCAGGTTGAATGTTTGGTCTTTTAAGGATACAATTCTCAAATGTGGAGTACCCAGTGCTGTTTTAGAACTACTTATGCTTTCTCTAGATTTAAATAGAACAGAACTGCATGTTTGTGACCCATATTTTAATGTATTTAAAGCGTATTTTTAAAATATAAAATTGGGGTTTGCTTTCCAAAGATTTATACATACAAATATTTGAGTATTTTCCATATTTGCATATTATGTTGAAAAAGAAAAGCACTCTAACTTGGTTATTTAACAAACCACTTAATTTTCCTATAATGTATTTCAGCAGGGGAAAAAAAATCAATGAAACAAAGTTCTGTACTAAATGAAACCGAAAATTGGGTCAAAAACATCACCCATGCATCCAGCTCTACCCACATGTTCCCAGCCAAATGTTGTATATATGAATAAAAAAAAAAGCTTTTCATATTTGATCATTAGGTTTATCATTACCGATACTTTGAACCAGCTATTACTTGCAGTTCATCACTTGTCCTTTAGAGCCACTAGTTTAATTTTATTTTTGTATGTGACTTGCAGTACCAATACTATGTAGTCATATTAAGCTGTGCTTGAACCTATTGCATTTTATTACCTGTATCATAGTTCGTATTAACTATTCTGATAATATTTCACACAGCGCTCATCAGTTTGGCATGTTTGGAGATATAAATAGAGGGCAAGAGAAGGTCTGGAGGTTTTAGGGCTTGACTAGCACTACAGACTAGGCCTTTGCATAATTAGTGATCTATACTAAGCTCTACTCAGCATAGAAATTGGTGCCCTATTAAAGTATCAGTAACAGCATTTTTCTAAAATCAAAGTTTGTCAATTACTAATGTTTCTTCTTCCGCACAGGTCAGTCCTCCTGGAATTATATATATCTCATCCTTGAGAAAGGTTCCCAGGTGGAACCGAAACGTCGGATTAAGATGTTTACCCAATAAAGAATCACCTTTTTCATCAAGAATACATACATATATATACATACACACACATATACCTTCATTGGTGGTTGAGTTAGAGGTGTGGTCAGGGAGAGTGACCAAAAAATTACCCAGATTTGCTTTCAAGAAAGTTGTCATCTTTTGTGTGAACTAAAAGATGACAGATTTAAATATTTGAGGTATATTGTTTTTTTTTAAACTCTTAAAGTGATACTGACACTAAAAAAAAAAAACTTTTTAAAATATGAATGAACATTAAAAGTTACCTATAGCTCATTCCGATTGTTTTGTTTGCGGAGAGGTTTGTCTTTGTAAGTAATTGTTAATTGAAGTTCCTAAACCTGACAGTTTTGCTAACCAAACTGTCCCATCTCAGCCTGTCAGTTAAAGTTTGTAATGCTAAAAGACTCCTACAGCACAAATATGGTGACCCCCTTATAGAAGAACACAGGGAGTAATGTAAAAGCTCTGGGCAAATACTTTATGACAAAATTATAAGTAGCATGTAAAGCGAATATGACAGATGTAAAAAGGCATAATTTCTGGTGTCAGTATAATGTTTAACATTGTGCTTTATAGCTGGCTCCATATAGGTATAGTGTTGCACCTTGCAGGCAGAACAAACCTTTACTCCGGTCTCAAGCATTATACAATTGGTATTTTAGGTTGTGTTTTGGCATCTTACTTGCCGTCTGAAATACAACTACTCCACCAAATAGGTAGCCACAGTAAACAAACAATCCTCAATATTAACCTTAAAACTCCCTCCAATGTAGCCCGTTAAATTTTGTACTAGCCTACACCATAATTTTTTTTTTTCTTTTAAACCATTTGATCATCAAGTAAAGTTAATATAGCTCATTGCATGTTCTGAAACTGCTTTAGAATCATATGCTGCATGAAGAATGTGGGATCAGCAAGTTCATAAATAAGGACACACTTTTTGTTATTGATTTCTCGGTGTGTGTGGTTTAATAATTACTAGGGAATGTTTTTGAGAATTTTGAAAAAATATATATTTTTTTTATATTGACGCAGGACCATTCTTTAGATAAGTAACTAATGAATAAACACACACTGCACTGTAAACAGAAAAATGTCATCATTCAGATCACTGGGGTAACAAGGTATTGATCTCAAACTGCTTGGAGGGCTATAAAGGACCAATGCATTTGCATTTCTATATGGCCTAACTATGATGTCAGGTCAGGCAACAGGAAGAGGAGGGGGAGGAAATGATAAATGATAGTGGGAATGTGTCTGACAGATGCTGTAATACCCCCTAGAAACAAAACACACAAAAAAACCTTGCAGATGAAAAGGTTTGTGGTATTTGCGCCAGATGAGCTCTGCAAGCAAAGTAAATTGCTAATCATACACTTAATTAAATCCTTCACAGAATGCATTGCAATAAAATTTACTGCTCAGCTGACAGCAAGGGGTTACAAAAGGCACCCTTAAAAGCAGCTAGGCCCTTAAAGATTGCAATTTTTTTTCCTCCAAGCATGAAACCAAAGTTAAAGTTTTGACAGCTAGCAAAAGAAAATGTAGACAAGTTGGATGGGTACTTTATTTTTTGTTGTATCTGCTGTTTTTTTGTAATTACTATGAAGGGGTTTCTAAAGATTATGGAAAATCTAAAGTAAATAAAAATAGTGGTTTATTGAAACTTTTACTTGCTTTGAAATACCAAGTACAGGTATAGGATCTGTAATCCAGATCCCCTTTATCCAAAAAGCTCTGAAATATGGGAATGTTCCATTTAAGTAAATAGTTCCTAATTTAGTGATTTACCTTTTCTCTTAAATAACAGTACCTGTCAATTAGTGTTTTTTACATGTTGTTAGCAGCCTAACAGGGATA
>CM044431.1:144548896-144580628 GCA_024363595.1 Xenopus borealis
AAAAAAAAAAAACATGTTTTCCCATGACAGTATCCCTTTAAAGAATAGTCATCCAAATTTCCTATTGCAGAGAACCCATCCATTACCTGTATGAAGCAACAGAATTAATTCGCTAGCAAGTGCCAAATTACAAAAATGCAGTTACCAATTGTAACCAGCCAGCAGTTAATGATTGTATTAATTGATGCTGGTAAGTGCACTGGTATGATTTAGAAACCATGTTAGTAAATAAGCCTCCAAGATCTTGGTAGTATTGAAACAGTGGTTTAAAAGGAAATGGTAATGGTTTCATGAATGTTATTACTTACTGTTCCAGGCTCTCTGTCTGTTCTCGAAGAAACCCAGAAATGCACAGACATATCCGTTCAGACACAGGGGCAAGAACAGAAAAGAAAGGAGGAATAATTAGAACACAAGTCTCAAAATGTTTTAAAATCGATTTTATTTTTAAGTCATTCACATTCCTCATACAGCAATATTTTTCAAGTTACACAAAGGTATAAAAATCATTTACAATAGGCAATGAACCCTGTTTTGTAAAACAGAACAAATAAAAGTGCAAGTGTGTCCGTTTATAATTGCATATGATATAAATCACTTGGGCAAGAAATGAAGATTTCCATTTCTTGATAGAAAGTGTCAGTTCAACAAATATGGATGGATGGATAATTACTTATCCGTCCAACTTGGCAGGAAAGAAAGTTTGATTTGCAAATCTCACTGCCAGATGTAAAGGCTGTGCCCCATCATGCAGGGTCTGATAAGTGCATAAGAAATTGGCTTCTATTGACATTCTAAAAGAGTAAAACATACAATATACTGCCACTACAGCTAGGTTATTAAATCTGAAACTATAACATCATAGTCTCATCTTCAGAATATTGTCCAGGGGTCATGTTGGCTACACTGGCCTTCTATTTGTTCTATAACTTTCATCACAAGAGAATGGGAGTTGCTGTGGCATGACACCAAGATAAAATTAAGCAAAAGTGCACAAAACTTGCTTGATCAACACCAGTGTCAGAATAAGTCAAAGATCTGAGAATGTGTGGCAGTGCAGATTGACAAAGCATCATTTTATGTACTAAACTCAAGGTGCCAGAAGAGAAAAATCCTTATTATTCCTGAAACATTACCACACATCCTCCCATTATACGATTCTCTAATTTGAGTTGCCTTTGCACAATCAAGCTGCATGTTTTATAACAACACAAAACGTTTGATAAACAATGAGCTAAAAGTTGAACACTTACAGGTTACAGTATGTGGCTTAATTCGCCTACAAACAAATTGAATACCTGTTAGTGTCTAAACATTTTACATTCTTTTAAGCATCAAATGATTAGAAAAGTGTACTGCTTTTAGAGGATGACAAGAATTGAGGAAAAAATGTCCAAAAAAAAAAAAAAATTACACATGCTAAAAGGGCTTGCCCTGCCTCTCACCTCTATGGTGGTCTGAATCATGGTGCTTCTTGTCATCTTTCATGGCTAGGTGAGACTGGCCACTGAGAGCATTAGAGAGAGCAAGAAGGCCGGCACTACTTCCCAGAGGTGGAATTCCTGGGGGCTGAAGACCAGATGGATGTGGTGTCAGAGGCACTGGCGGTCCGTGACTGTGGGATAGATGCTGGGCCTGTAACTGCTGTTGCTGTTGTAATCATATATTTCCCACAGACCATACAAAAAGAAACAATAGAGAAAAAGAAAACAAGTTCAGTCAAGATTAGATGCAAAACACAATTAGCAAAAATAAGTCTCAAAAACAGACACACTGAACTGAATGAGTTAGATTTCTAATTTTAGAGCAAGCTAATAAAAAGGCATTTTTTAAATGATAAGTGCATGGCTAATGGCACATGTGAACAATTTTCACACTCCTGTGTGCCATAAGAAGCAGTAATCATTAAAAATCATGATCAGAGACTAGTGGGGTTATGTAATTTAATGCACTAAGTTTGCCCGGGGGCAGTAACCCACAGCAACCAATCAGCAAGTAGCGTTTAATAGTCACCTGTTTAAATGCAAGAATCTTATTGGTTGTCATGGGTTACTGCTCCTGGGCAAACTTAGTGCCTTATATTACATACAGGCCCAAGTGTTTTGAACTGAAAAAAAAAAAAAAGCCTTTACGGTTTACGCCATCGTACTTAGGGTTAGACCACACGGGAAGATTTCAGTGAGATTAGTTGCCTGGCAACTAATTGCCACTTCTTTGGGGCGACTAATCTCCCTGAATTGCTTGCCAGTGTCTAGCACCCGCTGAACTGTAAGTCGCCTGTGCCTATTTCACGTGGCGCTGCTTTTTTCTAAGTCGCTCGAAATCTCCTCACGAGGCAATTTTCAGCGTCTTAGGCTGGGGACAAACAGGGAGATTCTGTCGCCTGGCGTTTAATAACAGGCGACAGAATCTCCCCGAATCTCCCTGTCTGTGCCTAGCTTTAGAGTTGCGTCTGAAATAGGAGTAGGTGACACGGGCAAGCAATTCAAGGAGATTAGTCTCCCCAAAGAAGCTAGGTGACTAAACTCCCTGAATCTTCCCGTGTGGTCTAACCCTTAAATTGCAATTTTGAGCGACTTAGAAAAAAGCAGCGCCGCGTGTGAAATAGGCGCAGGAGACTTACAGTTTAGCGGGCACGAGACATGGGCAAGCAATTCAGGGAGATTAGTCGCCAGGCGACTAATCTCCCTGAATCTTCCGTGTGGTCTAACCCTTAAAGATATAAAATAATCCCTCTTTTTAAAAACGCTGATTAAGTCTTTTTAGAGGAGCATTAAATTATGCTGTAATTTTCTGTTACTTGGAAAACCTAGTTAACATATTTCCAAGCTGCTTTTGTAAACCGAGGCTCCACGTTACAAAACATGTGATCTAGGCAAGGAATGTTCTAAGTTCTAGATGGAAAGAAAACTTTGGCTTTATCACTTTACGAGGAGGCCAGCTTCGGGCTTGTAAATCCTACTTTAATTTTTCTACCCATACACTGCATTTCATAAAAATTTCATAAATATATTACTGAGCTAGAAGTCCCTGCTCAATCAGGTCAGTGACAGATTACCATAAGGGCTTCAAAAAACCCTAGTGATGTGGAGAAGTGGAGAGTCTGCACATCATCCCTAAAATCCTTCTTAGTGGCAAAGATTTGTACCTACAGCTATGGATTACAAAACTCCAATCTAACATAATAAACAATCTAGTCTTCCAATTAAAAATCCCAAAACTTTAAACGGAGCTTCAAAGCATGCAGATTTAGCTTTCTATTTCTCTAAAAATATATTGTCCATTGTAAAGAAATATGTGCGCTGCCTGTCTTGAGCACTGCCATGTATGACAAAATATGCAGTCTAGTTATTTATAGGCTTTCCAAGGATTAACAAGATACGCACACATATAAACTCTCAAGAGGTTAACCTCATCCTCTTAAGCTTCACACACTACAATCCTAGATATAGCAGAGATCCAAAGCCAAGTTGAGAAATAAACTAACATCTTGCTAATCCTTCAACCAATCACATAATGCAAAGCAGGCCTGTTAGGAAGCAGACAGACAACTCTATCTACTAGTGTTGGCCCCCAGAGAAAGCAGGCAGAGCCTTGACAGAAAGCTCAATCCTCATATAACATCACAAAAGATCACAACTTAGGACCTGTGCCACAACAAAGGTAACGGTTCAGAAAAGTATAATCAAATAAGAGAAGTTCAAAATATATCAGTATATCTAGATTAGAGGCATGGATACCAGAACCAGATGGGGGGCTAACCTTTAAGAGAGATTGTTATTAGATTGGCAACTTACGAAGTTTTATCTAGTGTGTGTATAATAAAGTCTGTATACATGAGCAAAGATTTGGCAAAATGTGAAATTTATAGCATATCCTCTAAGGGCAAGTCCAGACGAGAAGATTCGGGTAGATCAGTCGACCTGGTGACAAATCGCTACTTCTTTGAGGCGACTAATCTCCCAGAAAGGCTTGCACCCACTAGTGCTAAAGTCGCCTAAAGTCACACGCGGCGAAACGTTTTTCAGAGGCAATTTTGAGCAACTTTGAAAAACGCGTTGTTTTGTCAATAGCAGCAATGATCAAGGACTTCAAACTTATCACAGTGAGTCACCATCTTGGAAAGTGTCTGACAGTCACATGCTCAGTGGGCTCTGAGCAGCTGTTGACAAGCTAAGCTTCTCAACAGCTTTCTCAAGCAGAAAAGGAGGTTGGTCTGTAATATAAGCTGGTGATGTTACATGGCTGATTACTATATTCTGATGCTAGTTGCAATGGTTTCTGTGCTGCCATGTAGTAACTGTCCATATTAATTACTAATCAGCCTTATTCTGTGACATTTCTATTCTATGGGTACTGTATAATGTGAGTGGGTCCCTATGCTCAGTAAGTGACAGCAGCAGAGAGCATGTGCAGTGAATCAGTGGAAAAGATGTGGAGACACAGATCTTTACTGCTACAGGGATGTGGTCGCCTGGGGCTGGTACAGAAGCACAAAACAATGTACAACATTTTTAGCCACTTCATAGGTTAACATTCCTTGTTAATGCAGTGTTGCCCTGCACTAATGAAACTGCTGTGTTTGCTTCTGAAACACATACAGTTTATATAAATAAGCAGCAGATATGCTCCGTAGAACATTATAGGGTTATCGATTATCCATTATTTAACCAGTGCCATATACCCTTTTTTCAATTCCCACCATTGCTACACAGCAGCTTGTTTATAGGAACTATAGTAGTGTTTCTGGAGCAAACAGCAGTTTTACCAGTGCAAGGCACAGTATATGATATTTTCGTTGCTTTAAAACCCTTTAATTATTTTGGTGGTATTGTTCCTTTAAGCAATGGCTACATGCAAAGATTACATGTAATAGCAACAGTTTCTACCAATAACCTTTGAAGTAATGAAAATGTTTAATACGTGTATATTGGAAAATTACTTGATGATGATATTTTCTTTTGCATTGCAAATTTTTATTTTGGGGTTGACTTGTCCTCTAAATGATTTTTTTTTTTAATCTTCATTGTAGCGTCATAAGCGTTAAGACTATTCTGAATATTGTACTGTGTGCCACTTCCTGTTAACCATCAGTCTAGTACTCTATCACTGGCCAAGTACAGTAACTATCACAAGCAATAAAATATTTGCTTGGGTGGATGGTTTTCATTTAATGTTCCAGAAATATTTAGGCCACAACCACAGATTCGGAGCTGCTGGGAAACCAAACCGCACACTGCAGGGAGAATTAAGTCTGGCTTATTTGCATTATAAAACTCATGATCTTTCACACTCATAATAGCTGTCTAAACCGTTAAATTACTATTTCTTTTCATAGTGTGAAAGACGCTGCTCCTTCAGAGCATGGCCCCCCTCTATTGTTCTGCATACTAAGTCGGACTACTGAACAATGCTGACAGCTGCTATCCAACTGGGCAGCGTTTACTTTCAGTGCAGCTGCTGCTTGTAGTAACAGACAGGCTCCTGATGCCTCCTCCCCTCTGGGGAGACAGGTTGACACACTGCATGTTCAATGAAGGAGAGCAAAGGGCTACTGAATTGTCATCCCAATTTTCTGGTACTTTGATTCTCCGGGCTCCTTAAAGTCTCTTTTCAAGCAAAATCAAGCTTATGTCAAAACGTGAAACTTATTGCAAGGAAAAGTCAAATTACTGATCACCCAAATATGCAAAGAGTGGATTGCTTAGACAGTCTACATGCACAATGAGCTCTGAAGGGCAACTGAAGAGCAGCTTGAAAAGCCTGATTTTATGATTTGAGACGCCATTGTATTTTACAGTCATTTCACAAGTTAAAGAGGGAAAAGCACGGATTGCTTAAGCAAGAGATGTCAAAGGAATAGATGTTCAGTGGCGATTCACTGCAGCTCCCAGCATCCTCTGCCAAAAAATGGCTACAGAAGGCAAAGGATGGTGGTTAGCAGCTAGTGGATTGAGAATTCAACATATCAACAGAAAGCATACCATACACAAAGGATCTTCTTAGGGACACAATGGAAGCAACAGACATATACTTCAGATACAGCTCAACAGCTGTTCAAATGCATAAAAAAAAAAAAAACACAAGACTGCGTGTTGGGGAGAAATCATGGAGAGCTTGGGGAGGGGATGTTCAGGGAAGGTTAGGGGAGGGAATGTTTATGCAAGGCTAAGCTGTCAAGTGTAATAAAGCAGCTTGAATAAAATGTAAGCTGAAAATCCACTGAAGCTCCCCATTTCAGGGAGGAAAAAGCTATTAAAAGGAAATGAAGGTCACCCTCCCAGTTTATTTCACCTAATTGACTGCCAATGGCTTACCACAGGCAAACCAACTGCGGATCTGCAATTGAGAAACTGATGAAAGGAGAGTTTTCAAGCTGAGACTCATTCTTTTTATCAGCTCTAATCCTCCTGTGCTCTTATGCTTCTTTTTTTTTTCCCCCCTTCCTTCCATCTCCAGTTGGGATGTAATTTTAAGCACAGATGGATTAACTGGTCCCATTGTCTGCAGACGTCATTGGACTATGGCACTGTTAATCCATAGAGCAGCATGTCTAATTATCATTACAAAGTGTCTTAGGGAACCATAAAGACCAGCAGGGCATCTTCTCACAAGCAATTAACATAAATTGATAAATGAGTAATTTGAATCGGCTCAAGCCGTTCACATGAATAAAATCAGAAAGGACAGCTCCTTGTTTCGTCTACTTCTTTTGCTTGAGCTGGACGGACAGAAAAAACAAGCAGAAATATTGGAGACTTGATGTGGCGGGAATAATTGAATTCACACAGAGGGAGGAATGCATGGTTCACCGAATTCATTAATGCGTAACAAATGACTTGTGATTGACAGGGAAAGGGAAGTAAGTATTAACCAAACATATTTCCAGAGAGATGCCGCAGTGTAAATTCCAGGACGCCCCCACCTGTCACGTTATTCACTTAATACTCTGTCCAGAGCAATGACCAAATGATGTTTGTGAATGCCAATTCAATTCTGTATGATGGAGGGGAATGTCTGACCAATTAAAATGGGGTTAATTCATCAAAGTCAGTCTCCTGCTGCGTGTGTGTGTTCGTGCGGGGGGGGGGGGGGGGGGGGGGGGGGGGGGGGGGGGGGGGGGAGTGCTGGATAGATAAAAGTAAAATGTGGAGGTGTTGCCCAGACAGTCAGAGCAAACATTAAGGCTCAATTTCAAATTATTTAGGGGGTCTGAAACACACAACCTGCTTATAACTGCAATACACAGTTCAAGGTAAAATACACAGTTCAAGGTAAAGAAAGCTGGTTCCTGTAAATACATACTGGACTGAAATATCTTAATAAAAATGCATTTATTATGAAACAATGGAAAATAAGGTAATTTAATAAACATGCTGCAGTTCAGAAGTTTTTACAACTCTGCAGCAAAGCAATTATCCAGCTTCCCTAGCATCAAGCACACAGCTTTGAATCAAACAATACTTGGGATTTACTACATTTAATACCCAATGTGCAAATACCCAAGTGATTTTTTTTTTTCTTTTTTTAAGCCGTGCGGCTGGCACACAACAAGGTTCTTTAAAAGTTGTTTTACACTTTAGGCTCGTACTATATGGAATCTGAGTTTGAGAATCAGTTGGTTCCTTTGGTATAAGTGCTGGAATATGCATAATAGCATTTTTTGCAAATCTATGTGTTTACATCTAAGTGGTTCAGCTGCTATACAATCACAAAAGCTTCTATGACTTTATATATCAAGCCAAACACTAGTAAAGTTGGGATTATGCGTGTGATATTTGATAAAGTATAAATAAAGCAACACGTTTAGTAAAGCACACCAAACATTTTTTTTCACAAGCATCAAAAGGACAAAAATAGGTAAAGAAAGCTGGTTATACACACTGTAGGAGGTAGACCTGGAAGGCCACGTACCCCGATGATGGCATTTAGCTCTGCCATTGTCACTTGTTTGGCACGCTCTACCGCTTGAGCCACCTGTTGCTGGTGCTGCAGGTAAAAAGCAAAAAGTGTCTTACTAATTTATCACCACAAATCAAATAGGCGTGCTATGGGGTTGTTAAGATGCGTTGTAATTAGCATAACACTATATAAGATATAAATGGATTCAAATATAAATGCAACAGAGATGCCATAAGGCCCTTTTTAGCAATGGGTTGCCCTGTAAGTATATAAACTACCATGCCCCTATATGGAAAATCAGATGTTACACACGTGAAACATAATTTAATCAAATCTAAACACTTGTTGCAGCTTCAACTACATCCCTTCAAACCTAGGGTTACACCTTACCATGTATTAGTTGAAGATGATCAACGCAGTTTCTGGTTAACTGCAGGTTTGCTTTCATAACTAAATGTACAATTATTCTAGGCCTCCTATGTGTGCATGATGAATACAACTAGCCACTTGGTTAATCTGGGCCGAGTGGAGTCTCTCTCGAGACTGTTAATGAGCAGCTAATTCATCAGGTTTTCCTCCACTTCAGCGTGGCAAGTGCATCACTTCCATATAGAGCTCCACCCATTGCCAGTAAAGAATCTTTGATTAATAGATCAGATAATGTCCAAATAAAGACACCAAAAGATGGAGCACTGTAGCACTGTATACTATTTTGTCTGCCTTCTTCTCTCCATCCTCTCAGAGTACCGCACTTCAGACATTTAGCCAAATATGTGAGTCAGTATTCTTCTGCAGCTTGGCCTACAATCTGTTACATGGAATAGCAGGGGGTACTACACACCATAACCAGAACAGATGTTTTTGATACTTATTCCTTGCAATAAAATTAACATTGTGAAGCTAACTAATCTGCAAACAGAGAAGTAGCATAATAGCACATTAGGTTTTTTTCCTCTCCTCCGTTCTAAATACTTACTTCCTGAGATAGAAATGGGATGACTTGTGCACAAATGGTATTTAATCGTTTGGCAATTTCTGTCTGTAAAAGGAAAAAAAAAAACGTTAGCATACAACAAACAAAAAAAACACCAACTCTGTACTTATTTAGTGTTCCAATGTTCACACTTATGCACAGATAACCTATATCACATCACAGACAATATTTCTTTCCTTAAGTGTTTTCATACATTAAGTGACAATTATCCACAGAATTTAGTTCCATTTATTCGTGGTCAGTATGAGTTTCTTTTTATGAATTGCAACATCAAATTGTCAAGGTAAGCATCATGGATATATATTAACTCAAGTTCAAGTTTCTACTCTTCTACCTGCCTAAGAAATAGATTCTTAGGCAGGAAATTAAACCCTTACATATACCTAGTGGACTGCATGCAAGCATACAACAGTTGTCTATACTGAGGATCCATTATCCTGAAACCCATTATTCAGAAAGCTCCAAATTACAGAATTATATATATTTATTGTAAGCAGAAGCAATCATTGGGTTTATTCAATGTTTACATGGTTTCTAGTAGACTTAAGGTATGAAGCATTCTGGAGAACAGGTCCAACACCTGTATTTTAAGAGTTCAAGGGTAAAGTATTGCCATAAACTGTACCCCAACAAGTAGTTTGCTTCATTTTATCCCCGTGTGAGCCACATTGAAATGCAAAATGAATTGGTGAGCAACACAAGTATGAAAAAGGTATCTGGGGGTGCCAAACAAGGGCTGTGATTGGGTATTTGGTAACCTCTATGTGAAATGTCAACATATTGGAGGCTCTATTCAGCATGCAGGCACAGTTGCCTCAAAGCCAGGAATTTAAAAATTAGCAACTGCTTTAAGGTCAATGGGAGCAGCATCCAGGGGTTGGTGAGCAACAGGTTTCTCACAAGCCAATGTTTGGGGGATCACAGTAAAACCATATCTTGAGTTGCCACTTAATTGACAGGGTTCTTACAGAATTCTGCATTCCAATCTCAACACTCTAAATATAAGATTGTAACAAAGAATTGCAAATCACTTAACACAAAAATAAAGTTTTTCCCAAGATTATACACTTCAAGCTCATCAGAGCACATGGTCTGAAATGCTTATGTGACTATGCCACGGACAGTGACACAATTAACTCCAAGCAACACCTTGTTGACCAGCCTGACTCAATGTTAAAGGGGAACTCTACACAAACATTGTTTTTCGAAAAGTAAACAATTTCAAGCAACTTTGCAATATACATCAATTTATAAACATGCAGACTTTTCAAGCCCAGCCCCCTGCTCATCTGTCTACTTTACAGAGCTGGCTGACTACAGTTACTTTGTACCAGCAGCCATCTACCCTTAGCCTGCATCCTCTAAACCCCACAATTCCCTGCACATGATTTCAATAAGGAATGGAACATCACAGTGAAATGCATTGTGGGTTATGTAGTTCCTGCATGCTGTTTGGAAGCTGTGGAGAAGTGGTTACAATTTGTAACATCAGTGTTTAGTCCCTCCTTCCCTTCCAGGATTTCAAATGATGCAGAAAGAGAAGAACTGTTAAACAGCTGGATTTCAGCATAGAAAATGGCATCTAGTCATACTTTTTGACAAAACAGGTAACTGTGGTGGGTATATCAGGGTTTTCTGTGTTATGTCAGCCCCTTTATAAAATTTTAGTTTGGAAGCCAGAGTTCCCCTTAAGTTCAAATTAAAAAAACTCCTGCTTAACAACAACTGACTATTAACAGGAGTTTAATGATCTGCTCCTTGGATGAAAAGGAACAGCAACATGCATCAGTTTAATCGTTTCTCACTTCTCATTTATTTATGCGTATCAAAATTTAATTACAAAAAAACACGGAAGACGAGATCAAACAAAGCATTATTTGCTAAAACTCCTCTGGCAGGCAAAATACGAATAACTGTCCAAGCTCTTTGGCACCACAAACTGCAGCCTACATCATCAGGAAAAAGCTCTTGTATCTGTATGGCAGCTCTTAAGCATCTCAAGAGCCCTTAATTGTTTATGTTCTTAATGCAGAGTCTCTCAAGTGCGTTCATTTTTAATAGCAGGCGCAAGTAGTAGCAATGAAAGTTCAGGCACTGGCTATTCTAGTTGAATGATGGTCTTGGGTTTATTTGCAAATGACAAGCTTTAGCAACACCCTCTTCTCAAGAGCCGCCCTCCTATCTGAAGCATTATTACATGTAACAGGGAAGAATTCAGCTGCATTTTTTTTTTTTTTTTAATGAACCCGAATGACAGAGCAGATAGAGAGCCTGCTTAGTATTTTTGGCTGCTCTTCTTGGCAAACAATGGCTTAAGTGATTGACCTGTTGCTCGGATTGTAAGTGCATGTTTCAATTTGACATTTATTTCAAGTAGATTTTTTCAGGTACAGCTGTGTTTAGCTTCAGTAATGAATCTGGCTCAAAAGAGATGCATTAAGTATGTATTAGCGAATGCAGCTACTCAACACATGCTCATAGCAAATTATACAAAATATCCCGATCTGGCCAAAAAAATAGAAAGACCGTATTTTTAAAAGAGTTTTAACTTATGCAGCAGCCTTCATGGTAACAGAAAGCGGGAGGGAACACTGGAAGTTTTGCAACTCTCTTTGGATGTACCAATCAGTACATCTTGTTTTTAATTTTTAAAGGGCTAGTATACTGCAGAATAACAATAGAAATAGTAAAATTTTCTTCCTTTGAATTGCAAAAAATAAAGTCAGTCATGAAATTTAACAGATTTGCCACTTATTGTGCCATCAACTATGTCTAGCGCGCAAGTGAAGTTTGCAGACTATACAATATGCTGTAGGGTTATGGAATAAAAGGTAAAAAGTTTGCTATATTTAGTAACATAAAAAGCCTATAGCATTTATCATTCAGCCGTCTGCCCATCTACAGGAATCTTTAGCAGCCAGCTTTCATACATTGCCCCTCTTATAACATTACCATTTATCCAACTTATTATGAAGGTGCCAACATCGTATTACTGTCTTTTGTAAGCAACAATTTTCCTCACTAAGAAAGGGGTGTTGCTTAAAGGAGAAGGAAAGTCCTTTTATACTTGGGGGTGCTAAACGTTAGGCACCCCCCCAAGGGATTGCATGTACTTACCTAAAATGTCAGTAGGTGCACCTATTAGGAGAAAACTGCACCGGCACAGGAGTCTTCCAGCAAGCAGCACAAAACGATAGTCTTCCAGCTTCTTCTTTTGTCAAATTTCCCAGGGAAGAGGTATGTTCAGTAGAATAAAATAGCCAACTTTTCCATTAAAGGAACAGTTCAGGGTAAAAATAAAAACTGGGTAAATAGATAGACTGTGCAAAATAAAAAATGTTTCTAATATAGTTAGTTAGCCAAAAATGTAATGTATAAAAACTGGAGTGAGTGGAACACAACATCCTGCTTTTCAGCTCTCTAAATCTGAGTAAGTCAGCGACTTGAGGGGGGGCCATATGGGACATAACTGTTCAGTGAGTTTGCAATTGAGCCTCAGCATTCAGCTCAGATTCAAAAGCAACAGTTATGACCCATGTGGCCCTCCCTCAAGTCATTGATTGGTTACTGCCTGGTAACCAGGGTAACCAGTCAGTGTAAACAAAAGAGAGCTGAAAAGCAAGAAGTAGTGTTCTGTTCTATTAGGTTAGACTTGCAGTCACTCCAGCTGTTATACATTACATTTTTGCCTAACTAACTATATTGAAAACATGTTTTATTTTGCACAGCCTATCTATTTACCCAGTTTTTACTTTTATACTGAACAATTCCTTTAAAGTTTGGCTTTCCACTCTCTACTGTGCATGCGCAGCCGTGAGAAAAAAAAAAAAGAAGAAGCCGATCACTCTGCAGTACTCGCTGGAAGAGTACAGGGCCGGGGCAGTTTTCTACGAATTGGTGCACCAGCCTGGGATTTCAGGAAAGTAAACTCAATCACTTGGGGTTGCCTAACTTTTGGCACCCCCAAGTAAAAATACCTTTCCTTCTCCTTTAAGGACCAAAATTCATGAGATTATATTGGGATGAGAAGAGTATGGTAAATAGCAGGGGCAGCACTAAATTTCTTACAGCCTGAACAGGACACTATAAATATATGCATTTTCCTGAGCTAAGCACAATTGTGCTGAACAAATGCAAGCACCTTCAATACTACCCTAACAACCAAACTCTGGGTTATAAAAATTGGCTCAGTGATTTTCAATAAAAGATGGATAAAATGGACTTCCTGCCATTTTTTTTTCAGTGTTAACATTGAAAACCACAAAGGAATAAAGGCCAATGTTGCACTTTTTGTCATTACTGAATCATTTGAGATAATCTGTGTGGCAGATGAGAGAAAAATCGAAGCTGGAGAGAATGCTGCAAATGGCTTATTGACCTCAGAGCAATTTTCATCTCTATCTGTTTAACAGCAGTCATCTGGAAAATAAAAATTCTCTGTGCAGAATACAGTTTCTTTTTAAATTTGAGCTGATCGCCTTTTTGGTTCTCGTTATGTAAATAAGGAAAGACAAAAATGTAAAGTTTGCCTAATTTGATAAATACACATATTCTACTATGTACAATAAATGGTACCTTAAGCTCCCCATAGACGCAACGTTATTTCCCTGCCGAACGACCGATCTTAGGGAAGTCTGACCAATCTGTCAAATTATCGTGCGGTTAGTGGGATACAAACGATCATTCATCTTACGATTTTTCGTCCGACATTGGTCTGATGATTGATCGGCCAGGTTAGAAAATCTTTGTCGGTCCCCACGCAATCTACCTATGTTTGCAGGGCAAGCAGGCTGCGATCCTTCAGTTTTGCTGGCAATATCTCCTGAAATGTCTTTTTAGTTGATGGACACATCAGGCATTTAAATGATCGTTTTGAGACAATCATGGTCTCACGATAACCATTGGATGTTTCAAAAATCTTTACGTCTATGGCCAGCTTTATAGCATACTAATAAACGATTATAGAAGAGTATACAAAAATCTATGTACAGGTATTACAAACTAATTTGGAAATTACTACATAAATACAAAGCAAAATGAAACTACACTGTATGAAAAACTTCAAGTTTAAACAGATCAATACTTTAACAAATAAAGGTGAAGTAAACAGGAGCTCCTGCATTATATCAATGTCAAACAGCATGTCAGTCGAACAATCAATTCAGGTTTATGCCACTGCCAAATTTCTTTGTTCCCAGACGAGCTTTAAAATTATTTTATTGCTCAAAATTTAATTTGTTCCAAACCGTGTCTCCATGACAACGCTGCCTAACCCAGCGAATCATTTGGGTAATTGGATATCTTATCACTCTATTGCTCTAAAATCAAATGATTCTGCTACAACTGCAGCAGCCAATCAAATTTACAGGCCTCCTGAGTAAAAGGCTTAGGAAAGTAGCCACATTCATCTCCTTTTTACTGCCATATTAACCGGGATATGACAAACTGCAGAGGATGGCTTTCAAAGAGCATTTGGGATTAAGCACCGTTATCTCAAATTGAGCCCTCTCTACATACATTTGTTTCTTTCCTTTTATGCACGATGAACTGTGAATCGTTTTAATACAGTGCAGCCAAGATCTATTCATTCTCACGGTCATAACAAAAACTTGCTGTAGCTCCAGATTGCAAGATTGCTAAACATTTTTATGCTATACTTTAAATTACTGTTCCATGATAATCCCTCACTTTAATAAAGGTAATTTTAATATGTATGGTACATTTTGGACTTGCACAGAAATCATGCACCCGGTTAAGAAAGCGCATATTCAACTATTTTTACTACCCTAGGCCTCTGTATAACTAATATTTGTGCTAGTTTAACCTTTAATTGATAAGAGTGGGAACACTGGTAGCAGCAATAATGCTTTCAGTTCTACTTCTCAAAATCACTATTTCCGTAGTCCTTGTGTAAACCGCCTTGTCACAGCCTGCACAGGAACCACATACCCACACTCACACTGCATATAGACACACCGTTGCTGACAAAAGGACTTGAGTTTTTTCAACTATTTAAGGTGGAGACTAGTGAATTTTTTTCCACCATGATCCTCATAAGTGAAAAATTTTCGGTTAAGCAAACAGGTCCATCACTAGTGAAATAAACTTGGCTAGAGTCCTGTAAGACAGCAGGAAACATACTGCCGTACATAGCAAGGCCACAAGCCCACCTCCCCCATAGATCTTAAAGGGGTAGTTCACTTTTGTTATGCTATAGAATGGCCAATTCCAAGCAACTTTTCATTTTTTATTTCATAATCTAGGATATCAAACTGAGGTTTAGGGTAAGGTTGTGGGCAGATTTGGGGAGATTTAGTCACCTGGTGAGTAATTGCCTGTACTTCTGGGCGACAATCTCCCAGATCTGCCTTCCTCCTGCTATAGTGTCAAAGGGATTGTCAGCAAAAAAAAAAAACACACACACACACACACACACACACACATTCCTGAAACTATTCTTTTTGCATCAGCTGGGGGCTTTTCCTGGTGGTCCTGTGGCAATATATAGGGTCTGGTAAAGAGGCGTTGAAAAGGTTCCTGTGTGAACTAGCCTAGCAACTATGCATTGATATGAATAATACACTGGAATAGGAATGGGAGAGGGCCTCAGTAGAAAGACAAGTATTACAAAGAAGCAATAGCAATATCTATGTAGCATTACACAGCATTTGTTTTTAGATGGGATCAGTGAACTCCATTTGAAAGCAAGAAATAGTAGGAAGAAGAAAGTCATTCAAAAACTATAAAAAATTAAGGCCAATTGAAAAGTTGCTTGGAATCAGTCATTCTATAGTATAAAAGTTTTTTATTACAGAAATTAAAAAGCTGAAATTCAGACCAAACCCTTTTAAATGGTGGCCTTAAATCAATTTTTTTTTAAAAAAAAAGTTTAAATAAATGTTAAACGCAGATGAATTGAAATCGACCTGAAAACTTGAATGGAATACAAATCAAACTTAAAAGACTCAATCGACTCAATTGAGTTTTTCCTCTGAAAAAAGCTTGAATGTTAGGAAGGCTGCAAACGACTCCAAATCAATTCCTGGACCTCTCCCATTTTACTCAAAACAGAAATTCAGCAGGTTTTAGGTGGCGAATAGTCAAATTCCAACTCTCAAAAGGCCAGAGTATGATAAATCTAGAAAATCGAATTATTAAAAACTCTAATCAAATTTGAATAACTCCCTGGTCGGATTTGACAGTTTTTAACATACAAAAAAAAAATTTGAAAATTTAAATTTTCACTTCAACCCTCGATAAATCTGCCTCTAAGCCTCTTGACACATTTTCAAATATGAATAAAGAGCTCCCAAATATTCTGCCCAGCTTACAGAGTGAAGAAAGCACATTTAGATCAGCCACAATAAAACACCCAACAAACAAGTCATTTGGAGACTATGGCTTTTAGGTTTTTTTTTTTTTTTTTTTTTTTAAATCTCAGTAATTTGTCCATAGACACTCTACTCTTAACTGCAGTTTACTAAGCAATCATACACCGAGAAGAGCTTGCAAAATCCACGGAGCAGACATAGTGAAGAAGTACACTCGCTATCAGTGGTAAAGACCACTGACATAAAGCCAATTGACAGGTAAAAGGCTCTTGTCAAGAGCTTGAGAGCATTTGCTCTTGTACATCTTTAGCATGTCAGAATGTTCAACTACAGTTCTTTCATGTACTATAGAAGCCTGCAGAGTTTTGCTGTGGCAGACACTAGCACTCTAAAGCTGGCCATAGACGTAAAGATTTTTGAAAGATCCAATCGTTATCGTGAGACCACGATTGTCTCAATACGATTGTTTAAATGCCTGATGTGTCCATCAACTAAAAAGACCATTTCAGGCGATATTGCCAGCAAAACTGAAGTATCGCAGCCTGCTTTGCCCTGCAAACATAGGTAGATTGCATGGGGACAGATAAAGATTTTCTAACCTGGCCGATCAATCATCAGACCAATGTCGGACGAAAAATCGTAAGATGAACGATCGTTTTTATCCCATCCGCACAATAATTTGACAGATTGGTCGGACTTCCCCAAGATCGGTCGTTCGGCAGGGAAATATTGTTGCGTCTATGGGGAGCTTTAAGCAAATTATTAACAAACCTTGCATTTTGTATTTAGAATCCCCTAATACCATGCCCCTAGTATTTCTATATTTGTAAACAGCACCCCTGTGCAAGCCAAACCTTTAAATACAGGTGGGTTGGCTGGAAAAGCCTATGGATACACAATTGTGAACAACAATGTGACAAGCTAGGTTAGTTCTTTTTAAACCAAAAAAAATAAATAAAATTCATAATACAGTTCTGTAGAAGGGTGAGCCATAATTCTGTTACATACGATATTGAAGCGCTCTACCTCTGTGTTATGTCCTTTCGGACCAGGTCATTCGCCCACTCTGCCATGGGTTAAAAGTAATACATAATATCCATATGACTGTAGCACACTGACTCTGTGATATTCAAAACTTGTGTATTTATTGGCTCATTTCAGCAAACAAAAAAAGGCGACGTTTCGAGCCGCACAGGACCTTTTCTCAAGCCTGTGATCATATACATCACTCAGTGTTAAATAGCTTTTAGTGGAGGCAAGGAAGGGGTGGGAACAAGTGATCAGTGGAAACAGATAATATCATTGGTGCTATGGTGTAAAACTGTGTATAGTTCATTTTTTGTGACATTTTCCATTCCTGGATTGGTATCCATCCATGTTGTGTCCATTATCCATAAACGTTCAGAGTTTCAAAAGGAATTTTACAAATATGATGTGTATTATAAGTAATCAATAATTATATGTAATTCATTTGTGATATCAAACTTAAGACATATTCTTATCCCAATACATAATCAATAAAAACATTCTATTCCATAGTCTTGAAGTGAAAACTTACTCTATTATTTTTTACACTTCAAGAGTATGGAATAGAATGTTAAGATGTTAAGATCCAACGTCAATGTTGTGATGAAATGGCTATGATCAGGTCAGCTAATTACCAGGGCCATACCTTCTGAGATACTAATTAGGCAGCCACTGGAGGCCTTCACAAACATTTTGGTTCCCATCTGACAGCAGGAAATTAGTCCAGGAAGCACCATCGCATCAAATGAACCATTTTCTAAGCATTAACTACAAACATAAAGAGCCAAAACATAATGATTTGCCCCAGTCATTACTTGGTACTAAAAGCAAGCTCTCCTCACAACTTCCACGATACTGACCAACCATTTTCAAACAGAAATGATCCACACAATTTTTACTGGGCACAAAACTTTTGCCGTCCAACATAAATAATAGAAGAATAAGAGCATGTTGAAAATCATCAATGAAACAGCTATTGTTCTGCCAAACGGCGGATTGTAAGCAGAACCATAATTTTACGTTGTAGCCTGTAGTGGAATTTTCTAGATTTTCTAAATTTTTCAAGTGCAATGAAAAGAATAACAAAAAAAAAATCCCCAAGCACCTTTTAAAAGACTAGGTTATAACAATCCACAAGATATAATTTGAGCCTCAAATTAGATGACTAAATCATCGGTTAGACAGGGCTGCAAATGGTTTCATAGAATGCTAGTATAGCTTTCACATTATCAGACAGGCCCAAAGAACATTAGAGCTGCCTCTGTGGAATTCCCCCCACCCCCTCTCCAAGTAACAAAGATGTTGTCAGAAATGACATTTTTTTGTGTCCCCAGATGATGCCTTGCTACCATTTGGTTATAAGCCATAAAACAGAAATAATTTCAGCCTGTCAGGAGTCTAGCTAATGCCCAGTTTCCCCCAGAGAGAATTCCTGTCAAACTTAATGAGAGCTCCAAAGGCCTTCTCTACAACATAATGAGCACTTAGGCCAGGCTGGTGATCAGTCAGCAAAAAGCATCAATTTGAGGCTGCCTGCACCCTGGGGTCTAGACGTCACCAGTTTTTAATAAGAATTATGATTACTAGCTAGCAAATACCTCTTTAGAATTATTAATGGCTTTAGCCCAAGAAAACATTCCATACACTTTTTTTATTATAGATAAAGACAAAATCAAACCATGTATTTGGCAAACAGATGTCATATTTCAAGCTAATCTAGTGGGAAAAAATTCAAACTCAAATGTGTGTTATACAAGCATTCACACACAGACACAAACAAACTAAATATATGTTTAATACATACACTTTGGAACTGGATGGGAGCATGTGCTTGACCGGTGGTTATAGGGATTTATATATTATATATATTATTTTCTCCATTCATGAACAACAGCACATTAATAGTACTCAGTAAGGTTGCAAAAACAATAAAACACATAAGCCTGTATAATTCACTATACGGCTAAAAATTAATAAACACCCACTCCTTTAAATATGTGCTATTGCCTTAAGCAGCTAAATCCGCGATTGAGATATATGTCTTAAGAACAGCAATACTAATCCTTCCAGAAAAAAAAAAAAAGCTGGACAATGTGACATCACAATCTGAAATGACCGCTTTTAGCAGTTTTGCAAATTTTGGATGGCTTCAGAGGGCACAAATAAGCAAAGCAAATCTCAATCCCTGCATTAGCGCAATTGCTTGCTAAAAGCGCTTTGTATATTATATTCAAGGCCTCAAGCCTGAACTAATCAATTTCTTAGCTGTGCCCTGGTCGGTCAACCATGCTCTTTAATTTAATGAAACAAGAATTTTAGACGGAATAGCACATATACATCAAGCAAGAAGTGTATTGTTGCACTTTGAAATGTGTCCAACTGTGCTACTTCATCTAATGATAATCTTTTTTAAGAGGCAATCGATTTCTTAAAGACTTATTGTACCATCATCTTGATGAAAAAGTGAGCGTCAGCAAATCTGCTGAATACTTACACCCTGCCATTAAGGCTTTCTTTGGCAGACAAAGCATGCTCAATTGAGGGTCCTCTGGGTTGAGCAATCGTTTAGCTGCTCTTCCCTTATGAGGCCCTTAGTGCCTTGTTCCAGTTCAATACTCTTTTTATTTCCCATTATAGTAGCCATAAGTGAGAATTTTATGGGAGCATGCAAACCAAGGCTCATACCTCAAGTTTTCCTAGCCAGTGACCTATTTGTACTTCACAAGTGGTGAGATTTTACAAGCTTAGCACATATGCTGCAAGGCAGTGACTTAGGGTAGGGACAGACAGGGAGATTCGGGGAGATTTTGTCGCCTGGCGTTTTTAGCAGGCGACAATCTCCCCGAATTTCCTTCTCCCTGTCTGCCGATCGTTCCTGGTACAAAGCGCCAGCGCCTGTGCAGACGCGGCGATTTCCGGAATCGCCCGAAGTTTCCTCAAGAGGTATCTTCGGGCGATTCCGGAAATCGCCGCGCCGCGTCTGCACAGGCGCTTTGTACCAGGAACGATCGGCAGACAGGGAGAAGGAAATTCGGGGAGATTGTCGCCTGCTAAAAACGCCAGGCGACAAAATCTCCCCGAATCTCCCTGTCTGTCACTACCCTAAATGTACTGAAATCAGGTGAGCAGATTTCAATATATGTGTTTAATATGCTCAGTCCACATTCCAATAGACACTCATTCAAACACCCAAGTGCAAGAGCCCTTAGCAGCTTAAAACACTAATTTTAGGATTAGAATACAGTATGTGATGTATATTTTCATCCTACGGGGTCAAAGTGACCAATATTGTCTCAAACTCATGCAGTAACAGATAATAGTGACTAGGCACATGTGCAATTACCAGCAAAATAAAAAAACAATTACTAATATGCATAACTGCAGCTTCCCCCCCTTTAATTCCCTCTAAATACACAAATATATGTTTTTTTGCAAAACCACTCCCATGCGCATACACAAAAAGTGGAAACACTTTGTCAGAACGTTGTTACATTCTTCTCTTATAGATTATGCAGAAAATTAACAATATAGCATAAACTAACTTTTCTCATTAATAACTCTTCCCAAAAAAACAAACTTTACTGTGGCCATGTAATAGCCTAGTTTCAAGAATAACAAAGTCAATTAATGGAGTTCCAACAATTAAGTGAAAAATCAGTTCTAAAAAATTATATTAGGACTGGCTGTTAAACACTTTAGTAATATGATGCTATAAGAGCACTTACAGCTTTAAAAGAGATAACTACAGTGTCAGCCATCACAAAACTAATTAAAGCCCTAGACAAAAAGACAACCATTTGTCTACAATCATCAGTGAACAAGGTATATGCTCAATTAACTGTCAAGTCGTTCCACAGATGTGTTTTCCCACATTCATCAGATCAGAACAAACAGTAAAAGCTTGCTCTATTCAGTAGATCTAATCTGTGTACACTTTTTATTGTGCACTTGAACAACATTTACCAAGTCATCAGACTCACTAACTTTAGCAACCAAAGCAGTCACTGGAAAATGCATTAAGCAACAATACTTATAGGAGGGAAGAAAGCCAAACTATATTTCGCCCATCATTCAAATGATTGATCAGTTAACTTACCTGTTTGTGCATTTCAATGTTAAGTCCATAGGACATCTCATAATACTGAAAGACAGGAGAATAAACAGGATTAAATCAGATTTTACAAGTGTTACAAAAAAAAAAAAAAAATAGTAAATTTATTTTGTCGGTTGTTACATACCATGACATAGTGCCTCTGCATTTCTGTCTTTTCGCCTGCCAATTTTTCACATTCCAATTTAAGGCTAAAATAAAAAAAAATAATAAAAAAAAAAAAGATTGCCTTATGATTTGCACATCAGATTGTTGTGTATTTAAGCATTATAGCCTAAACAGAGAGGAAACAAAAAGCATTGGCTGAATGTAGCTGAATGTTAGAACTGCAATCCAGGACTACTTTGTAGACGAAGCAAACAAGAGCTCTTAAATTAGGTCTCTTATGTCCATTACCACTGATAAGGTACACAAGAGACCAAACCAGAAAGACAGCATAAGCACACAATCTTAGTGTTGACATGTGGTGTAGACAGAAGGGGAAGGCCCTTGTTAGAAGGTGGAGAACTACAGCTATGCTTAAAGTCACAATTCCTATCCTGCACTACAGTCTGTAGGTTACTCATAAATGGAAACTCTTCACTAAAAATACACATCATAATCCCACCCACAATGGGTGAAAATTTAAAATGATGAATGCAGAATCCAACACATCTCTGCAGCTGTATAACTTCGTTTTTACAAAGTTGTTCTCATCATATTTACATTAAGATTTTAATTTCCCCCTGCTCTTCCTCTTTCCATGCTGCAATCTACAAAGCTACCTGGTCCAATCCAAAAAGCAAACTGGCGATAAGACTGCAGCTGGTTATATTGGAGGTTATATTTCTATTCAGCTCTCCCAAACTTCACAATCTAATTTGAAAACAAATAGACCAATAACAACCATTTAGTACCAGCAATTAAAAAAAAAACAACAAAACATAAAAAATACAACTGGTCACATACTGTCTTAACATTTCAATCAGCACCTACATTCTAAAAAAAAAATAATATTCAACAGAAAACGTCTACCATATTGCATTTAGAGTGTTAACTACAACTCCCATAATCCATTGACAGCCTTTAGTTAGGATTCCTGTGTTTTAGTTAGGGTGTTGTGCCTTCTAAATGGTATAAATTTAAGATCTAGGAAATTAAAACAGAAGAGTTTTCAGGCATAATATCCTTTGTATTACTTTGCATCTGTGTCAGACATCATCACAAACAGAACCTCGTCTACTATTTAAACAATACCTTATTAATGTAAAGCAGGCTGCTGTGGGCAAACAGCTTAAACTCATCTGGTGTTCTCAACTCAAGATTTTGTTACAAAATGAATAGCAAATATTGACTGATCTCAGGCAGGTTGAAAACATACAGAAGTAGGAGACAAAAAATGGAAGAAACAATGGCTTGAAAAAAATTGGTAAACATTGTAATATGTGACTGGAAACAGCATCACCTAGTGGGCAAAGCCTTTTCCTTTTAAGATCTATAGACTGGGCCATTTACCCAAACAGTGCAATTTAAAACTAGGTGATTTCAGATGATCCACTATTACAACAAAGCTTTTTACTTTAACTATGGGCTTAGGCCTGATTTAAAACATAAGAAGAAGATTATTGTGCTTATTTGTTCCATAAAAATGTAACTCCTGTTTATATGGATTTGAAAGTGGTGTTTGAAAGTAGAAAATTTAGGTTCCACTTGTTGCCATCATCTATAAAACTTCCTAACAAAACACTGCAATTTATTTTGCCGTGTAAACAGATGTTCGGTATTTTCAGAATTGCAAATTTTCCTTAAAACATGGACTTCCAAAGAAATGAGGTTCTGAATAACTCAACCCCAGCATCATAGTTAATATATCCTTTGAAGATCAAAAAAATATAATTTCCTTTCTAAGCACGCACCTGTGATACTGAGCTTGAAGAAACTGGAATTCTTCTTTGATTCGGTCCAAGGACTCAGGGATAGTGAATTTAAATTGCTGGCCTGCAGCCTGATGCGGCGTCTGGAGGACCAAAAGACAGGAATGAAATTAAATATTAAAACAAGAACTTCAATACAGCTTCCACTTCACTGATACTTGAGGAAAAGCAGACATAATACACACACCCACCCCATAGTATTCCCACAACTGGTTCATAGAAGCCACCAAGAACTGTTTCCATTTGACTTGCCAAGCAAAGCAAGAAGGTTTATTAACTCAACCAGTGCCATTGTGAATAAACCAACAACTTATAGGGCCAGGATTGTGCTCTACAGGGACCAGCGAGGAAGAGGTGTGACTAGTATTGTTTTAAACACTATCATTATTGATAAAGACTGAGTGTTGAGGTTATCCAACAAAAACAACCAAAGCACCCACACATAAAAGCAAAACTCACCTGTAAGAGCATAAATAGACACACAAACCCCTGGTGAGCATCAAAATAATTTTATTCCCATTATATCCCTACAGTGCAATACATCTGACATCTGCAAAGAAAGCTTAAAAAAAACAGTGACCTGTAACTGGCACAAGGAATCAGAAGCAACAAATCCAGCGGCCTTGTCATCTTAATAACAAGGCCTTAAGTGATATAACAGCTATTAGGCAAGTCTGAGGATGGAATGTTCTCTAAGCAACAAACAGCAATTGTGTACAGTGATACTTAAACATAAATGAGCTTTCAGATAGGAAAACTAGTCTGCCAAAGCTAGTGCTGTATGGTGAGGACAATCTTCCTTAGACAATTGTGTCCTGCCATTCCCAACTCATAACCAATTGAAAAGAGGAGGCTAACCAAACAAGGACAAGTAAAAGCATTACACTTCTGCTGGGTTCAATGAAAAGCAGGCATATCAAATCATGCTTAGTTTGTAATGCTCCAACATATTACTGAAAGCTGAACAATGTGGGAAATCAAGCGGAAGACATTGTACCAGGGCCAGACTGGCAATCTGTGGGTTCTGGCAAATACCAGAGGGGCTGCTGTAAGATACCATAGACACTCACTATTTAATGGGATGGTGGGGGCTGTTTGGGCCTCTGGGTAGCTGAAATGCCAGGGTCTATTTTGATTCTCAGCCCAGATCTGCACTGTACACAGGGACATACTGCAAACAAAAGGCCTAACATCAATGATAGAGTAGCAATACACTTTAGAGCAGGCAGCATGGTGTACTTTGATCTTCACAGCCAATTACACTACTGGAAATTGCAACAAGATGGACTATAAACAATAAACATGTCAGTGGCCCACTCACAGCTAGGATTTAGAAAATGAACAAAAAAAGATCATATGCCATAGCATAGGAAAGTGAAAATTGGATATAAACACAAAGTCTGCGATATTAGCATTACTGGAAGAAACCAGTGCTTAATGCTATTAATGACACAGCTAATGAGGCTTGAGAGTGTCTTTTCTCCAACCACAAGGATTCCGTTTAAAGGGAGCGGAGACAATGGTTCACTTTCCCACCGCACTGTCTAGGGGGCAGCAGACTGACACGGTGATCTCCCCCACGTGGGGACACGGCCTACCCAACGTCTAGCTAAAACAGATGTACATACATTTAGCCTACACATCAAACAAACGGATGGGGGAGGGGGACAAGACAAATGATAAGAAATGGCAGCTCCATCGAGATTAACGGCTGGAAGTAACTTGTTCCTCTAGTTATTTAACTACACGAAGTCTCGGGGAAGATCCTGGGAGTTGTAGTGCAACATAACTGTTAGGGAGCTATAGCTGCAACCTCTCCAGGAGACACAAGGGTACAAAGAGCAGCACAACTCACCGGGTGCCTGCTTTGTGGAAACATGGCTCTCCCAGCCGCCACCTTGTTCCTTGGAAACTCAATTCTCGCCCGCTCGGACTCCCTGCCCAGGCGGATGTTTAGCGTCGACGAGTCCCGCTGAATGAGGGAAGACAAGGGAGCAGGGGGTGGGGGTAATGGGCCGCCCTACTAGAGCAGCAGCATCCTGCCGCCTCCTTTATTCTCCCGTCCTTTGTGTCAAGCGCCTTCCCAGCACCCCCGGTGAGCCCACTCTGCGCTTCCTTCTCAGGCTTCCACCTAGCAAACTTTCCCAGTCAACTTAGGGCAGAGGGATCCCCACCCCCCTTCCGCACAGATCCCAGAGTAAGGAGAATAAAAGCAGCAGCCAGTGACCAGAAGGTATAAATCCTCCCCGCAGAGCAAGTGCGTCTCCCGCAGGGCTCAGCAGCCCGAGGGCATCATAGCAGGAAAGTGATGGGAACAAAAGCCTCAGCTCCCAGCGCTGGTTGGGGCAGGATGTGGCCACCAACACGAACCAATAATTATCCAGATGGGGAAATCCTTTAGGAGACACAGCCCCGCACAATAACAGCCCCCTAGTTCCGTACGCTTGTTAGCGGCTCAATGAATCCCTCACGATAAGCAACAAATTATTCCCAAAGTGATCCGCACACGGAAAGTGCCCGGGACAGAGAAAGGTGCCCACCCCTCCGTGTGGATGTGAATATCCTGAAGGCCGCGCTGAGCGGAAACTTGCTGCTGGCTAGGGCCGTTCGATATCAGCTCACGGGACACAATGTCTCAGGCCGGCCTCGCCTCTCCACAACTGGTTACATTAACACGCGGTTTCACACTCCTCCAACTAACCAGGACTCTGCCCCTCCCACACAAGGAGAAGGCTTTCCGTGCCGAAGCCAATCGCCTCTGCGCAATCCAACGTGGTGTCCTTACGTTGCTTCAGCGTCCGAGCCAATAGAGACTTTCCCCTTGTCGTTCCTGCGGAAAACCTCCACCCGGGCTTCAGGGCGTCGCAATGGACCAATCAGATTAATGAAAGGAGGGACTGGATGGCAGCAAAAGTGGGCGGGGCGGCAGGATGAGAAGTAGCTGTGCGGCTGTCAATCAAAGTAACGTGGGTTATGGAGCGTCGTGCAGCGTGTGTGTGTTTATAATGCTAAAATCTATGGGAGGATTTCTGTGGTAAAGGCATGCTACGTGCTTCCACTTAAATGGGGTGGGCGATGGCAGATAGCTGATTTCGTAATGTTCTTCGTGTCTCACGAAAGCAATTAAATATGTACTAGTCTTGGGAAGCGGCCACATGGGTGGCAAGCACATAAAGTATTGGGGTCAGTGTGTGTATATATATATTAACTGCTTGGACATCTCTAGTTATACTTATGTAATGCTGCTGTGCAAGCACTGTTGCCTAATTCTGTATTATTGCTTATTCTAGCTTGCTGTATTTAGTATTCTTTTTTTTCAGTGCACTATACATCCCATGGGGGGCATTTGTTAACACTGGGCACATTTGCACCTGGGCAGTAACCCATAGCAACCAGTCATTAGCTAGGCTCAGCCATCTGCAGGAAGAATAATGAAAGCACACTAAAATCTGTTTAGTTATCAGGGGTTATTGCACCAGGGCAAATGTGTCCACTGGAAGAAAATAAGAGTCCCAGTGAGTTTAACCCATTCCTCAAAACCAGAACCGCAATTTGTCACCTTACTTTTATGTTTCACGTGACTCAGCTGGTTTGATGATAAACATCTTTAAGGTTTGGTCACGCTTCAGACTTTGTTTCCATTTGTCAAGGTGACCCTTGCCTCTACAGAGGACATATTATGTACTAAAAATAGGCCAGAGTCCGTCCTGATCTGATCGGCTTGTTAAGCCAAAGGTGCAGCTTTAGGGCTAGGGCAGACGGGGAGATTCGGGGGCATTTTGTCGCCTGGCGACTTCTCGCCGCGACTTTTAGCCCCCGAATAGCCAAGTCCTGGGGCGCACCGGCGCGGTGCGCTTTTTGAAATCGCTCCAAATTGACTCGCAAGGCAATTTGGAGCGATTTCAAAAAGCGCGCCGCTCCGTGTGAATAGGCACCGGCGTTTTCAAGCAACGCCGGTGCGCCCCAGGACTTGGCTATTCAGGGAGGTTCGGCTGCGCTTTCCCAAAATTGCTCAAAATTGCCTAAGGAGGCAACTTCAAGCGACTTCAGAAAAGCCAGCGCCGCATGTGAATAGGCGCAGGCAATTATTCATCAATCAGCTGGAAGGTAGGGGGAAGCGGTTCTGGGCGATTTGTCGCCCCAAAGAAGAGGCCAATAGTTCCCAAGGCGACAAATCTCCCTGAATCTTCCCGTCTGGCCTAAGGGGTAAGGGGTTAGACAGATTTCAGATACTTAAAAAGCAGGTCTGATATAATCATGCGTGACCAGAGCTGGCCTCTTTCAGCTAGATCTGCTTGATTGGTTCAGCCTCCAGTCAAGCAGATCTTTGCACTGTTTGGTCATGGAAGTGGTTTTGCTTATTTGACCCATTTTGTCATTTCTCAGGCTAATGATTGATCACTCAGGTGGCCCATGCACAAATCTCAACTGTGGACCATATCTGCAGCTTGATGCACTCTTCTCCCAAGATGATTTTCTATCCACCATAAAATGTGACTGAGCCTCAGTCAGTTATTTACAGAGCAAACATAATTGAAGGCCCATACATGGCCAATCAAGCTGTCAACTAATAATCGGCCCAGTTGGCATGCACAATCTTCCTATGTAAAGGCAGTGTACCATTAGGTCAATAGCAATCAAATGTAGTCCTGAAGGGAAACACTTTCCAAGAAGAATATGGAGAATCTTCACGCCATGTCATAAGGATGAGCAATTTTTGCTCAGTGTCACAAGGTGTTTTGGGGGTTTAAAGCCATGGTTAATTTTCCCAATTAAGTCACTGTGCGGCAGAATCTAGAAGTTATTTGCTGATATAGGTACTAAACTGCATGTGTGCAGTTCTCAGTAGCAACCAATCAACAAATAGCTTTCAACAGTCTTCATGGGCCCTAAAGTACTTTTTGTTTGTTACTTTAATATAATTCTGCTCTGGAACACAACTAAAAACTTGATGCTTTATTTGCCTTTCTTGAAAACCAAAATACAAGGCCACACTCACTTTTTTTCTGCGGACACCAGGCAGATGGTGATGTATTGCTTAGAGTGAAACCTACAATGTATTGTTATTCATAAAACAAGCTCTTGTGAACGGTGCCATGTGACACAGATCTCTTAAGATTTTAAGTTACCCATCCCGGATGATATTTCAACAAAGGACTCTTATTTATGGTAAATGTAATGCATTTAGCCATTTTCATTTTGGTAGCCTATGGTAAAACAGTGACCTTGTTGTAGGGTTGCCACCTGGCCTGGCCTAGCCGGTAAAAATGATGGTTGATCCCAATGTTATTAATAGGGAAAAAAGATAAATATACAGGAAGGCCGGTATTTTTTTCCAGAAAAGGTGGCAACCCTACATTGTTGTCATCAATTACAGGCCTAAATGTTCAGTATATTGAAATTAAGTGCTTGTTGCTTGCTTGAAAATAAGCTTATTAATTTAAGTTGAGCAAAAACATAACACTAAAAGCATAAAGACTAACTGAAATATATTTCATTTATAACAGTAATATCTCCCCTCCCCCCCCAAGAAATAAATTGGAATAATATCATTATTAATGTCCTTGCTGACTTAAAGGACTCATGTTCTGCTTCATGGCTTCAGGGCCTATATTAATAACTACTCACATGAAGAAAAGCACCACAGATATAAAGCAGAGCAACAAAATAGAGTTCCTCTGTTATCACCATTATTTGCTGTGTATAAAGCCAGCTCTTTCTGTGTACTAATAGGTTTACTCCTAATCTGCTTTCCTATCATCACAACAGCATGTGATATTTCCATGGTTCTGGGTTACGCTAAAAGACCATGTAAATAACACACTACAAAGAGCCTTTCCACTCCAGAGCCATCCAGTGTTTTAAATAAGTTAAAGATTTGCATTATGTTTATCTTAGAGGAATTTTTAACAATGAGCACCAGCCTTTTACCAAATAGCACATTTCCTCATTCTTCTTTTATAATCCCTTTAGGGGAATCTCTACTACATATAAATACAACCTAAAACATTTCCAGGTGTCAAATGAGTAAGACAACATGGTCAATGTTAAAAAGATAAATAAATACTGCTCTGCATTATGAATGTGGCATGGGCCTTGACAATATGTATCATTTCAAACATCTGTTTCATTTTAGGCAAAATGGTATAATTTTACATAAATGTATAAACAGGCAATGAACTGTGTAAATATATTTATATACTAATGTTATTATATTTAAAAAAAATAAATAAAGAATCCTGTTACTCCCCTGAGCTGCATTGTAATGAAAGTCGAATGGGCTGAGATTTGCCATGCTGGTCAAAATAAATTCAATATAGAGAGATGATGGTACAGTTGAGGAGCCTAGAATATGCAACTCACTTTGAGGACTTTTGCTGGTTTGTTATTATTGTTATTATTAATGCATAATAAACATAAAAGATAAACAGGGCCATTTGAACTGGATTGTGGGTAGCATCTTTCAGGGGTGATTTCTGATAAAGCCTACTGCATGGGCAGATAGGTATGTAATAGAATACCACTCAGGACACTACTGACATTTCTTGTAGACTCTGGGTGATTGATTGTTGCATTGTGAAGCAGCTATGAATTTGTGTGACTAGTTACTGATCTAATGTCAAACAGGGTAAACAACTAATAACCCAACAGGGACCTGCCTGAAGTGACTTGCTTTGGTGAATACATACATTTCTTAGTGTTTGCCCTGCAGTGGTTATAATTCTTTTTTTGTTGAATTACAGTTGTCTCTGATCACACCTGTAGCTGTGGAAACCAAAGGGGGGCTGCTTAACATGTTATCTACTTTTATTCACAGCATGTACAAATCTTGCAGGAGCAATTCATTTAAGGCTAAAGGCCCTGCATACACGGGCAGATTTAAGATGCCAACAGATTATGGGTCAAATTCACTAACATTCGAAGTTGTGCAAACAAGAGCTTCGCCGCACTTCGCCAGGCGTAGTTTTGCCAGCGCTAAGCAAATTCACTAAAATGCGAAGTTGCGCTCAGGGAGGCGAACTGTAGCGAAGTTGCACTACCGTTACTTTGTCAGGCAAAGGGAAGGGACGTTAGCGATGCCTAATTTGCATACGACTCTAAAAGTATAATGGCCGTATATGCTGCACCAGCTACATTACACTACACAAGCCCAGGAAACCTTTAATAAATGAAATAAAGTTGTTCAAATGCCCTACACATGTATAGCTCAGTTGCCATATGTTAGGAAATGTAGGGGGGAATGGAGGCTACCCTAAAATTTTTTTATCTTTTTCGGCCTAACACCCTTAAAATGTAAACGATGTCAGAGTTTTTTGGGACTTCGCTTGGCGTAAGGGTGGGAAGTTGCGTTAGAATCTGTCTACTTCGCTAGTGAAGTTATGCCAGGGACCTTTAGTAAATCAGAAAAATTTCCCGAAATGACGTCACGCAAACATATTTGTGCTAGCATTAGCCACTTCGCGCTTTAGTGAATTTCCCCCTAAGTTGGCTGCTTATTACGCAGTGTATGGGGCCCTTCGTCAGGCTTCCTTGATTGTTATCTGTTTGAAAGTCTTAAAAATCCCGTTAGATCAAGGGTTCATTGATGCGGTCCTTGATCCAACCTCCTGTTTTCACCTCATTGTGATCCGATCATTGGGCCCTAGGTCCCACGTTCGGATCAGCCCAATATCGCACACCTGAAGGTGGACATATCAGGGAGAGATCTGCTGTTTGTCGACCTCACAAAAGGAGTGGATTTCCATGTGTATGGCCAGCTTAAGGCTAATGCCACAAGGGGCTGAAACTCCGCCTGTTGGAAAATGCAGGCTGAGATTCAGGACCTGTATGACATTAGTCTAAGTCTCATCTTCAGCAGTGATTGTAGAATTATGAATCAATAGCTTGTGCGATAGCCAGTGCCGCTCCAGCAATTGTGGAGCTACAACTTTGAAGATTATCTTGAACAACTTGGCCAATTCCAGTCTTATTGCCTGAAAATTGCTATGTATACTGACTTCCTTTAAGTGGCTTAAAGAAGAACCAATTAACCCATAAAAAAACCCTACCCTACATAGCCCCCCCTGCTCCCGCCTAACCTAGGTGTAATTAACCCTAAATCTTTACTACCCTCTCTTTGCAGATTCGGCGCAGTGGAGCTCATGGGCGCCATCTACTTCTCTATTGTCTTCTTAATGTAGACTTAAAAGTAAAGGCCGTATCAGCGCATGTGCAGTTGAAGCCGTCTTCCGTTTTTATGACAACTGTGTATCGGGAATTGCTCAAGCAGAAGAAGACCCAAAGATTACTGAAGAGCCGGAAGATTGTGCCCGTGAGCTCTGCTGTGCTGAATCTGCGAAGAGTTCGATGCTCTTATCCTGTCTAAAAGTTATTTGTATGGAAATATTATTACAACAATGTAGAAACATTATATTGCTGCTTACTTTATCTAGCCATTGCTGATGTAATCACATAA